>CAJNDT010005990.1:0-452807 GCA_905221615.1 Symbiodinium sp. CCMP2592
GTGTGTGGTGTGTGTGGTGTGTTGTGTGTGGTGTGTGTGTGTGTGTGTGTGTGGTGTGTGTGTGTGTGTGGTGTGTGTGTGTGGTGTCTGTGGTGAGTGTGTGGTGTGTGTGGTGTGTGTGTGTGTGTGTGGTGTGCGTGGTGTGTGTGTTGTGTGTGTGTGTGTTGTGTGTGTGTGTGTGTTGTGTGTGTGTTTGTGTTGTGTTGTGTGTGTGTGTTGTGTGTGTTGTGTGTGTGTGTGTGTGTGTGTGTGTGTGTGTGTGTGTGTGTGTGTGTGTGTGTGTGTGTGGGGGTGTGGGTGTGGGTGTGGTGTGGGTGTGTGTGTGTGTGTGTGTGTGCGTGTGCGTGCGTGGGGGTGGGTGTGGGTGTGGGTGTGGGTGTGGGTGTGTGTGTGTGTGTGTGTGTGTGTGTGTCTGTCTGTCTGTGTGTGTGTGTGTGTGTGTGTCTGTCTGTCTCTGTGTGTGTGTGTGTGTGTGTGCGTGTGTGCCTGTCTGTCTGTGTGTGTGTGTGAGACTATGTGTATACATACAAAGACGTATGTACTTCTTTACCTATTTCTTTGTCTACTCATTTCCCTATTACTTATAGGTGTTTAGGGCTCCTTTAAAGGGATCTAGAGGGGCTTAGGGTTTAAGGGTATAGGGTTTAGGGGTTTAGGGCTTAAGGGTTTTCTTCAGAAACTCGCCTAAACGCCTTCTTCTGCCCTGCTCCACATGGAGCCCCTGGTTTTTTGAAGGATCATGGGACCTGATGTAGGGGCCTGAATAAATAGAATAGGGGTTCCTTTGAAGGGTTCCTTTAAAGGGGGGTATAGGGGATCTATACAAGGATTCCATTATATCTATAGGGGCCTTCATAATTAGAGGGTTTGGGGCCCATTATACTATAATCACAATACAGAACCCCCAACATGGTACAGGTAATTATTTACGCCCCTACATTAACAGAACCTCTTGGTGGTTTATGGCCTACAGGGAGTCTACGGCTACCGGACTGTCGGTCGCCTTTCAGCCAGGTTTTAGGGTTCAGGGTGTAGGGGTTTAAGGTCCAGGGCCCAGGATTGTTTCAGAACGGCTGTATTTGATACAAGTAATATGTTTGGATCGCCGTGCAGGCGCTTTGACAGGGAGCTGTAGTGTAGTTCCTACTGTTTGGTATGATGTCTTTGTAGCGTAGCCCTGATAAAGGGACCTCAATAATCAGAATAGAGTTTATGGAACTAAACATTAGGCAACCACATTCTAATGATTGAGGTCCATTTTACTGTAAGGGTTTTGGGGTTGATTCCCCCGAAGCTCGACTTCTTGAGATTCAGGTTTCGTTTGGATGGAGCTCGATTTTGTAGGGTTTTCCACGGTCCAGGAGTTTCGGGCGCGGGAGTTCAGCGTGTTGTGGGGTCACGGGGGGCAAGCAGGGGGTTTCAAAGGATCAGGCCGCGCCTCTGCCGTGGAAAGTTTGTCCTGCTCTTGGTGCAGCTGCGCTTTCAGCTGCTGAAGACTCCCCTGGAGAAGGACACCCCCAAACCCTAAACCCCAAACCCTAAACCCTAAACCCCCAAACCCAAAACCCCCAAACCCTAAACCCCAAAACCCCGAAACCCCTAAACCGCTAAACCCCCAATCCCCAAAACCCCAAAACCCCGAAACCCCGTTTCGGAGTTCCACCTCAAGCCTGGAAGCCTAGATACGGCAACCCGGAGCCGAAGATGAAGCATTGGCCCCAAAAGGAACGCTTCAAGGAATGCGTAGGGATATCCCTACCTTATTGGGCTTCAGTATAAGGGGGTTGGTATGGGATATCCCTATCCTAAGTTTTGCTTATGTGCTTTTTGGGGGCCATACTACAAGGAACGCTTCAAGGAATGCGTAGAGGAGCCCTTCAAGGGAACCCTTAAATCTTTGGGTTCTGCAAAACCGACGTCATAGGACTGATACTGGCACCGGGAAACTTGATCTCAAAGGCCCTCTTTGTCATTTTGGGCTCTGAAGTTTCGAGCTTGGAATCTGGGATATGGAGCATAGGAAAATCTTAGCTATAGCCGTCTAGCCTTCCGGATCGCGGCGTCTTTGTTGGGTCTTGGAGTAAACAGCCTTGTCTTGGGATTGGGGCTTGAAGTTCACCTAAACTCCAAACCCCAAGCCCTAAACCTTAAACGTAAAGTTTAGGGTTCGGGGTTTTGGGGGGCTTGTGCAGTACATTGAAAGCACAGACTTGGTGCTGTGCCCGCCTACAGTTGGGGCATTGGCCGCTAAGAGCAATAAAGTTTAGGGTGAAAGGTTACTGAGTCAAGTGGGAGTTTCCGAACATAGAAGAACCTAATTAAGTACCCTAAATAGTAGGATCCTTATTATAAGGACCCCAAAATGAGCCCTAAACCGTAAACCCCGAAACCCTAATTAGTAGGTTCCTTATGATGAGGACCCCAAAATAAGGTACCCGTAATTTTCGGAAACTCTAAACCCTAACCTTTTATAGAACCCTTATAGATCCCTTTAAGGAACCCTTATAGATCCCTTTAAAGGTACCCCCTAATTTTCGGAAACTCCCAAGTGCTTGAAGGAGTGGCATCTTTGGCTTCGGGGCATGGGTTGCGGGGACCTTATCAGGAGGCTCTGGGTTTAGGGCTTCAGGACATGGGAGTTTCCGAAAATTAGGGGTACCTTATTTTGGGGGTCTTTGTAATAATAAGGATCCTACTATTTAGGGTACTAGATTAGGGTCCCCTATTTGCGGAAACTCCCATATTGGTATCGTTATACCGCAGCCGTAAACCCTGAAACCCTATATATACCTTGGGTTTAGGATTAAGGGTTTAGGAACCCTTAACCCTAAACCCTAATTCCCAAACTCTAAGTCTAAGCCCTGAATCCCAAACCTGCCTCCCAAGTTTGGTTTGCGGGACAGTGCCCTTAGTACAGTACCCTGACTATACTACCCTTTTGAGTAATGCCCTAAGCCCCTCATCTGCAGCCTCCGCGACCATCAGCTGCTGCTTCCTCTCTTCGGCCTCCTGCGCTTCGTGGCGCAGCTGCTGCACTTTGGCCTGTTCGGGTTTTAATTCTTAAGAGCCTTTAGGTTTAGGGTTTTAGGGTTTAGGCTGTTAGGGTTTAGGGCTCAGGGCTTCTGCTTTCGAGTGAGATTTTAAGGGAAAGTAGGTTTTACAAGGCCGTATACAGCGTCTCAGGGTTTTTGGCCCCTTTCAGGTTTGAGGCTCGTTCGGAGAATAGCTTCTTTGTGTGTTGCTATTGCCTGTTTACAGGCGGAGCTCCGGATATCCTTTTTTTGACGTCTGTTACTACGTTGAGTCGGCTACAGGATTTTCAACACGGTTCATAAGGCTTGAAAGGACTTAAACTTCTCACCCGTTTTAGTGATCGGAGGGGTTGGGTTTTTTTTTGGGGTGCGGGGTAGTCGGTGGGTCCTTGCTTCTTCGGGATGTCACAGCTTGGGGTTAAGTTCCTGAGGTGTTGGCGTCTTTGGGCTTATGGTTCACACTCCGAACCCTAAACTCTAAGCCCTGAACGTGAACTCAGGTTCAGTTCAGGGTTGGGAGTTAGGATTAGGGGGACCCTTGGGGAAGACCCTCTCAATAAGGCCCCTTTTAAGAGAGCCAGAAGTAGGGTTCAGAAGGGGTACCCTTTATCGAGTCTCCCTAATGATACTACCTAAGGGTGGGGGCTTGGGGTGTGGGCGTTGGGCCTCTTTCGGGGACGCGGTCCGCACTTGCACGTTGTAAGTAGGGCTGTAAGCACCAAAACCTGCCTTTTTGTAGGTTCCCTGAGAACTCCTCCATGTTAGGGTTGATAATAAGAACCTGCAAATGTTTGGTTATGTAAGGTTAAGGTAGGGCTGTAAAGCCCTAAACCCTAAATCCAATCATACGTGCAAGCAACCCACTTCCGGGTACTTCAAACGATACTTATAACCTACTGAACCCATATGTACGTCCTTCAAGTGGGTATTGAAATCTTTTGGGTGTTGGACCGCAGCTTGGGGCTTGGGGCTGAGCTTAAGATATCAGCTTCGGGATCACGTTATCTTTTGGTGATCTTGATTGCAGGGAGCAGATACAGGCATTCCGACACCCTCGAGCCTAAACCAAACCTCATATCGGAGTTTCCGAAATAGGGGACCCTAATATACTACCCTAAATAGTAGGATCCCTATTATAAGGACACCCAAATAAGGTACCCCTATTTTCGGAAACTCCCATATGACGAGGCAGACACGCGTGCCTCGCAGGCCGTGCGACGCTCTTGCTCTCGTCGGAGCTGAGCCTGCTAACTCTAAACTCGAAACCCCAAACGGCCCTAAAACCTTCTTAAACCCATGGTGTGGGTTGTGGGTTGAGGGCTTGTGGGTCTAGGGTTTGGGGCCGCTAGCGGTCCATGAGTGCTCTCGCAGGTTCTCGACGTTGAGCGCCGTCGGGGAGTGTTGGTTTGGCTGGTGTGTGGGCAGGTTGGCTGGTTGCTGTCGGTACATAGGTAAGCTTACCTTCGGTTCGTAGGGACTGGAAGAATGGTAGTAATAGTAGCTATACTTGTACGCCATTCCTCCATTCCCTACTAACTCAAGGTAAATTATAGGATTATTAAGGCCCCTCTATGACAGTACCCTTATAGATCCCTTCTAGTAACCCTTATAGACCCCTTTATAAGGCCCCCTCCATTCCCTACTAACGCAAGGTAAGTAAGCAGCCAGGCAGCCAGGGCCACGTAGCTAGGTAGCGAGGCAACGAGGTGGCAGGTAGGTCGGTACTTAAAGGATCATGGGACTTAGTAACTAGGGCTATAATTAGGGTAACTATACTTATGACCCCGATTAAAGTACTCATAACCTTACTTACTAAGTCCCATGATCCTCCAAGTAGGGAGGCAGGCAGGTAGGCAGGTAGGCACGGTATGAACATAAACATGAAGTGCAATGCTATGTCGTGCCATGTACCGTGCGACACGCGACACAATGCAATGCAGCACAATGTAGTGGACTGTGGTGTAATGATAACGTAGATGATACAATACATGTACACATAGATATCCTTTATATATGTATGTGTATGCATAACTGTTTATTTGCTTGTTTATATGTTTGTTGATTCTGTCTATACATTTCTATTCATAAGAATATACACTTTTGGGTTGCGGTGCGAAGCTGGAGGGGAGTCCTCATACAACGCTGTGTACCGATGTCACACCGAAGCCTTTGAGCTGAAGCCTTTACCCCAAAAACGCTGCAATACCGCAATATTAAAGCCGTGCAAAAAAAAGCGAATGCAAACCTGAAACCTGTCTACAGCCCTTATAAAACCGTAACAAAATCCTATAGAACCCGCAAAGCACAGAGATAGAAAAGAAAAGTAGAGCCTCGGCTGCACTCAGCTCCTGCTGTGTCTCCTGCGCCGCTTGCAGCTCCGACCGCAGCTGCCGCACTTTGGCCTCGCTCTGTTGACTTAGGGGCTGCGGTGTCAGGGCTAGCCTAAACAATCTTAACCCCCAAACAGAAAAGCCCAACCTAAACACGAAAGTCCTTATAGCACCCTTATAAGCCCAACAGCCCTTGACTTGCAAAGGCGATGGCCTGCGCTGTGCCGAGCTGTTCGCGCACCGCCTCATGAGCAAGGTGACTGAAAAACTATGTAGTTAAGGCTGCGGCTTCGATAGGAGTTCCATTAGGGCTCGAACGGGGTTCTACAAAGGGTTCGGGGGGGGGGGGTTCTAAACATGTTTTTCAGCGTTTATGATTATGTTATTTGTTGTCTCTGACTGCGGGGCTCCTTCTATTCAGGATCCCGTTTTTGGGATCCATATTCGTGCTCATTCTTGTTGAAACTCCCATATATATATATATATAACGCTTCAGCTACACTCCAACTCTAATTCATGAAACTCCCGAGATCCTACACTACCTGCGCCCCCCCCCCCTACTCGAACCTCCTCTCCAGCATAACACACCCAAAACTTTCAATCCCTAAACCCTAAACCCTGGTTAGATTGTACAGACACCCTGAGAGGAGTCTACAGAATGCATTGCGGGCTTCAGGGATTAGTTGAGGGTTTTGGGGCTTTAGGGATTGAAGGCTAAGAGTTGTGACAGTTACAGTCTCGGATTCGGGGCTTAAGGTTCAGCGAATCCAAATGCTGCATTCGCCATGACACTACAGCCCAAGACCCAAGTTGTTCTTAACACCCCAAATCCCAAGCCCAATGCGCTGAACCCAAGAGAACATGAGCCTCCAGCCCCCGCAATCCTACCTGGACATCTCAACAACCCCTTCTCAAAGCCGAGACACCTATGCATAAAGGGCGACAAAATCTAGGATACCCAGTAACCTAAGAATAAAAAAGCCCCTCTTTAGTCTTTCTGGTATTGGGCAACTTTACAAGGAACCTAGGACTACAAAAAGGGAATAAGGGTACTACTGGGCATCCTAGATAAAGGGCGACAAAAGATTGGTGCTCACTCAGGCTCCTATATGAACCCTGAGCCCCTAAACCCCTAAACCTCCAACCCCTAAGCCTTAAACCCCTGAACCCTCACAACCCTAAAAACCTAAACCCTGAACCCTTCAATCCGAAGCCCCGAAACCCTAAAGCCGCTAAACCCCCAAAGTCCGGACCCTAAGCCCTATAGATCCCTTTAAAGGAATCCTAAATTCCTTAAACCCCCCAAACCCTGAACCCTGATCATTCAAAGCATGGCCCATGGCCTCCTCCTCCCGAAGTTCCGCAGTAAGCTGACGGGCCTTGCCCTGCGAAGCAGGCGCTGCCAGGAACTCTCAGGGTTCTATAAGGGTATCGGGGTCTGGGGTTTAGGGTCACGGGTTGGGCATTAGGCTTGTGGGCTTGTGGTATAGGGTTTGGGGCTTAGCGTTTAGGGTTTATGCCTTGAGGTATAGGGTCCAACCCTCTCAGCCTTGGACTTGGAGTAGCTACACCACGACTTGCCGCCACCCTTGGTTTGCATGCCCCCGGTACTGAAGGCCAGGATCACCTTGTGCATTCTTGCCCTCGTTAGCGAAGTCTTCGCTGGGAGCTACTCTGCCCCGCAGCGGCGAGCGGCTTCGGGCGTTCCGGTCCAGGCAACGGGCACGTATGTCCTCTATCTTGTGGCCATCTCAGTCAAGTGGTGCCAATTCGTCGATGCGTTGACATGATCTCCTGTGAGAGATGTTCCCGAAGGAAAGGGTCACCTTCGGCTTCTTGGCCTTCCACGCGACCTCGATCCCGAAGTTGTCCATGCGTTGCAAACCCTCAGCAAGCGCCGGCAACAGCAAGCCATTCAACACCGCAGTAGCTACTTCCTGAATCGTGAACCCTAACAGCCCTGGGACCCCATACCATAAAGATCCAAGCCCTGAACCCTGAAACCAAAACCAAACCCCCGAATGCACGAAACCATATACAAGGCCTACCGAACGCAATAAGCCACCCTTAACTAAACCCCTAAAGCCTAAATCCTAAACCCCTAAACCCCTAAACCCTAAACCCTAAACCCCTAAACCCCCAAACCCTAAGCCCGAAACCCTAAACCCCAAAGCCCTCGAGGATGACACCCCCGAAAGGCCGAACCCTAGTGACCAACCTCTCAGAGCTCCGTCTTAGGATTTCCTTACATCAGGTCCCGAAAAAGTGGGCTTCCTGACACAGTAGGGTTTAGGGTTTAAAGGTTTTGGGTTTAGGGTTTAGGGTTAACAAAAAGCTCGGTTTAGGTAAGTCCTTGACAAGGGTCTTTAGATTTTTCTGTGCCAGCTCCCGAAACACCCCCCGGGCCTGAAACAAAGCCGCTTGCTGCTGCTCTTGCTGCAGCTCGGAGCGCGTCAAGCGCAAACTCCCCTGAGCGGTTTGAGAAAAGCGGTTTCTTCATCGTAGGGATTCTTATGACGGCCTGGAGGTTTGTCACTGGATTTTGTGAGATTTCTTTATGGCTCCTCTTTGACACTCGTTTGATGGCTGTTGCATGTCCAAACTTTAAGGTGTTATTTCAGACTCCTGGGCTTAAGAGTGCAGAGTTTAAGGGTTCCGGGTCGCCCCTCTCTCTTGGAGAACGGCTGAAAATGAGGAAAAAGTGTTAAGACGAGTGTGTAATTCTCTTGGTGTGGCAAAAACTCTGCAACCTTTTCAATAACAAGCCCCAAAATATTATGAGAGCCGTATGAAGTGCATGAGATCGGGCCGGCAGCCAGCTCTATGTACGATTTCGTGAACAGGGACACCGTCGCAGAGGCCCATGGTGAGCCCAACCAGAATGTGCGGGAAAGCATAAGCCCCCCTCCCAAGTTTAACATAGTTGATCGGGTTGTATACGGCTTTATGGATTCTATGCTTGGTTTAATATTGTGTGGCTACGGTTCCACAGGGTCTTGTACGGGTTCTATTGGGGTTCATTCTGATGCCCACAGATAAGCGCCTGAATACGACTCCGCTCATCATGGAAGTGGGTGCAGGGAGGGCCTTGGATCTTGCCCACGTACTTACAGGATCATGGGACTTGGTAACTAGGGTTGAAATTAGGGTAACTATACCTATAACCCCAATTAAGGTACTTATAACCTTACTTACTAAGTCCCATGATCCTCCAAGTACTCTTGCACAACGGTGACCTTCTTACCCACCGCTTGTTCAGCGTTTAGGCCCTCCTCTGCGGTGAGCCCCCAAGCCAGCTTGGAAAGCAGGAACACCTTTACCCCCTCGAGCTGTTCGAACTCCTGCACTGTAGCGTCTCGTGGCACTGCAGTAATATGCAGCAATCGTGCCATCTAGACGTCTCTATTGCAGCCCCATTCTTGTGCACATCTCGGTCATCGTCCCCAGCATGGCAATACGGGATGCAACAACGGCAGACTTCACGCCCTGTGCTAGACACCGTGGGATAAAGCATTGCGGCAAGTTCCGCAGCAGATGTTGCGGTGTAGGATTTCTGAATGTCTTGGAGTACATCGTAATACAACTAATAACTTTTTGAAGGAACCCGAAGGAACAGCGCTACTGTAAGACCCTACATTACATGTCAAAAGCCTCGAAAAATCGACACCCTTACATTCTGCAGCAGCAAGCCTTATTTCCCCAAGATTACCAGGCCCCTCCTCACCAGAAGGAACCCCGAATGCAGACCGCGAAAGACGGATCCTGCAAATTGCGACCCTGCCAAAGAAGGTAACATCGGGTATTGGAAAAATTTTAGGTATAGCATACCTCTGAAATTCTGTAGGGACTACCAGGGAATTGCACATATTGCTGCCACATTCAACAAACAAAAACCACGGATTTCGGGGCTGGGTTTGAGTCGAAAGGGTGGGCGCTGGGGTACGTTCGGTGTTTGGGGGCTTGCCTTCAGAATTTAGGGTTCAGACTTAGGGTTTAGGGATCTTGGCTTTGCAGTTTTCGGACTCCTGGCATTTACCTGGACCCTACATCTACCCCCTATTAGACCCTACTTGGAGGGTCGGGGGACTTAGTAAGTAGGTAGTAAGTAGACTTATAAGCACCCTAAAAGGGACCCTAATTGGGGTTATGGTACTTATAAGTTCCTAAAAAAACCAGTTACTAAGTCCCCCGACCCTCCAAGCAAGTACCCATTATTTGGGACCTGTACCCCAATTTGAGGGCACAAGGAGGGTCCTGGTACTGTTTGTGAGTAGGGAAGATCTGTTTGTAGTAACGCTGCCCCAGAAGCCTCGCGGCCCTGAACCGGAAGTCGCAAACTCATAGTCAAGAGGGTTTAGGATTTAGGGCCATACCCTACGGCCCCAAAGTAGTTCCTGTTTGGGGGCTCATATATAGAATCCTATAGGGTAATCCCAAAAAGGAACTACTTTGGTGCCTTAGGGTAGTGGAGGCCAAAAACTCATGATCAAATTCGTGGTTGCCGCATTTTGTTCTACCCGGAGTATTCGGGCCCTTCCTTCAACAGAGCCTTTTCCATAAGGTCCCCCAGACGATAGAGCACCCTCGGTAAAAGTTCAGACCCGTTACATGGGCAGTTGTCAAAATTAGAGTCCCTTCTTGGGTACCCCAAATATTAGGACCCAAAAAAAAGACCCTAATTTTGACAACTACCCACATATACACGCAGGAAACAACACAAGCGCGAAAGAGTTATCTTCTTTTCCTTAGGACAGCACCCTCCTAAATCCCAATGGTGCAACTCGTCACGTAGCAATGAGGCTACATCTGAAAATCACAGAAGGCCCAATAGCCTCAGCTGCCGCAAGGCGTTGCTGCACCTGACCACTTAAAGGATCATGGGACTTAGTAACTTGGGTTATAACTAGGGTAACTATACTTATAACCCCAATTAACGTACTTATAACCTTCCTTACTAAGTCCCATGATACTTGGCTTGCAATTAAGGGTTTAGGGTCCTTCAATACAGAGGGTTTAGGGCACATTTGCCCCATGCAAAGCAACAGTACATCTGCGCTTCCTTTCAGTTCCGGATTATAGGTTTGTTCGCAAGCACGACGTCACCCTTTGCAGGAGCTACCCCGCCCTCAAGCCTAGACCCATAACCGCTAAACTATCGAGTCCAAAACCCAACACCGCAAACCCTGAACCCGAAATCCCAAACCCTGATGACCACCCCCCCCCTTCAGCCCAGACTGGGTGCATGATGCCTGAAGAATTAGAGCAGGGTTCTTAAGATTTTTTTTTGAGGGGAAGGGGAGGGGCTTTGGTGGTAGATGAAATTTTTGGCAGAGTTAGAATAGGGTTTTGAGTTTTGGGGGCGGTAGATAATGATGCGGCTTTAGGGTTCAGGGTTGAGGGAGGGAAACGAAAAGCATGGCCACAAGAACTCAGCATAGAAGATAGGAATGCAGGTCCACTTGGAGGATCATGGGACTTAGTAAGTCAGGTTATAAGTACTGTACCTTAGCTGGGGTTATAAGTATAGTTACCCTAATTATAACCCTAGTTACTAAGTCCCATGATCCTTTAAATAGACCCTAAAACCCCTCTTATAATAGAACCCCTATAGATCCCCTTTAAAGGAGCCCTTTAAAGACTAACCCTAGTTACTAAGTCCCGTGATCCTTTAAGTAGAAGATAAGCATGCAGGTCCAGCAGGCGCGAAGCCGGTTGATCTTGCTGAATCTTCTCGATCAGGCAAAGAGCCTCTAAGCCCTAACCCCTAAACCCAAAACCTTAAACCCTAAACCCTAAACGATCAGGCAAAGAACCTCTAAGAAATCTCGCGGCTCTGGGGCGGGGTGTGCAAGGCGAGGTCTGCGACTCATTCTGATGATGGGTTTAGGGTTTAGGGTTTAGGGCCAGCCGCTGCTCAAGTACAGTGATTTGATCGGCACCAGAGGTCGAGCGAACATCGCAGGCACTAAAACTCCGGAGCAGATAAAAAGGATCCTGGTTTTAAGGGCTTTGGGCTTTGGGGCCTTGGGCTGTGGGGCTCTGCACAGTCCATGCCGCCTTAACGCGGTACGAGTAAGGTGACTGAGTTACTACATCGGGGTTTATGCTGCCTAAACCGTGAACCCCACCGCTACATCTTCAAGCACTGCCGAAACTTACCTTTGGTTAGTAGGGAATGGAAGAATGGTAGTAGTAGTAGTGGTAATTATCATTGTGCCCCATTCCTCCATTCCCTACTAACCAAAGGTAAGTTATGGGATTATTAAGGCCTCTCTATTTTAGTACCCTTATAGATCCCTTATAGTAACCCTTATAAACCCCTTTATAAGGCCCCCTCCATTCCCTACGAAACAAAGGTAAGTAAACCCCAAACCCTAAACTCCATAGATTATAGGTCAAGGAACCCTATAGATCCCTTTAGGGAACCCTATAGATCCCTTTAAGGAACCCTATAGATCCTTTTAAGGACAGCCACCTGATCCTCTTCTTGCAGTTGGGTCTGCAGCTGGCGTACCTTCGCCTGTCCCAACGACTGCCAGCTCAAGGTGTCGGGTTTTGCCTTGATAAATAGACTTGGGCCTTGGGCTTGGGGTATATTATACCATATATAGGGTGTTGCTCTGATGTAGGGGCCATAATAAATAGACTTGGGTTGGGGGTACTAAATCCGGGCAGGGTGTTTCAGATTTACGGGTGAAAGTTGGCCGTGCCAGCGCCGCAGAATCGAGACGAAACAGGCTGCCCAAGTACTATTACTACTATTCGCACCACTACGACAGCGGAATAGGACGAGAGAGACTGCGTACGAGAAGTTGCACCAAAATGCACCACCAAACACTCCGCACTGGCGATCGATTTTTCGACTCTTGTTCCGGTCGTCCGATCATCGCCCCGGCCGGCGTGGCAGAACTCCTGGGAAGGGTCGTGGGCAACCCGGAACTCGGAACAGGACAACTTTGAACTACAAGTTAAAAACAACTAAAGAATTAAACCTATAAAGCGTTTGGTAATCCAAAAACCGAAACCCTACAGCTTATAACCCAAAATCTCAAGCCACTCCCGAATGATGGTGGAGAGATCTATAGCGTGATCCTTGGTTGCACCGCTCACAACATCACATGACAGAATGCGGACGCTTCTGATTTGATTGGCGTAACAGAAGCACTGCACTGCTCTACTGCTGATACTAACGGACCTTCTCCAAATATTTTCTCGTGGCATTGCACTGTGCGGTTGCCTCGCCACTGGTCTGCCCACAACACTCACCAGCCATCATTGATGGTGAGTGAGAAGCCTCTTTCTGAAGTGTGAAGGGCCAGCTAGCCACCATGCAAAGTTTGGTTAGTTTGATTTCACCCTAGTATCTGACCATGCTGGCCCGCTCACTCGCTGACACACAAAACTGTAAACTGGCCGATCACTTTTTGAGTGGCTTGGTCTTTCCTTTGGCCTTTGGAGTCGCCCTCGTCTTCGGTGTTTTCGGCTGCCTGGCAGTTGCCTTAGCCTTAGCCCTACCCTTGGCCGCTGCCTCCTCAGCCCGCTTTCGTGAGCTCTCCTGCATCTTCTTCAGCTGGTCCAGCGCCTTTGTCGCCTCATCCGGCTCAGAAGGCGTCACATGGGAATTGGAAGTAGGCTTCGGAACTGGGATCAAAGGCATCAGCGACTCCTCGCGCTGATTCTTCCCCGTCTTCTTGCCCTGAAGCCACTGGAACCAATGCTCAAGATCGGCGATGCAATCATCACTGCCAAACCTAGCAAGATTTTTGCCGCCGACAACGAAAGGAATGAATAATCTAATAATCTACTGAATCATTGAATCTACTTGGAAATGAACCATGAGCCTGGAATCACTGAATCTACTTGGACATGAACCATGAGACTAGAACCTTCAATTCTTGAAAGAACGGCTCAGTTCCGAGAAACTCGTAATCATCGTCCACGCCGAGTTCGGTCTTGATGTATGAAATGTGCTCCTGGAAATATGGGTGTGCCTTCGCGCGGCCCAACTCATACTCAACGTCCGCTTCATCCTGTGCCAAGAAGCCATGCAAGTCTACCGGCACGTCATCGTAGTCGATTCGCACTTTCGGTGTGGGCCCCATCAGCTGCGTCTCCAACTGGCCCCAAAGTCTGTCATCTGCGTCTGCTGCCTGCTTGGCCCACACTCGATTCAACTCAACTTCAAACCGATTCAAACTTAAAACTACCCTATACTAGCCCTCTACCCTAACCTAAACCCTAAATCCTAACGAATGGCCACAGGCAATAGTCATAGCGACCTAGCGCCCAACACCTTCGCAAGCCTTCATCACTTGCCAAATTCCGCTCCGCTACGCTCCACCCTACACTCACATGGCTCCTGGATATCGGCATCGGGACCGGCTGATGAATGCTTCGGCTCCGCGTGCAAGCCGCCGCTGCGTTCCTGTGAGGCAGGTACAAACTCAAACCGGTTTCAAACCAAAGGCATGGCACTGGCACACGGCACTTTCCTGCCTCCCGACCTGAACCGAACCTCCCTGACACTAGGACGCCTGTGCTTTGGACTCGGCTGCTGAATGCTTCGGCTCCGCGTTCACGCCGCTGCTTTCCTGCATTCGTTGGGCCACTGCGCCAATCGTCAACCGCCCCAATCCCCAAAATACACGACAACTCAGCTGCCAACCTACACTTGCCTACAACTGGTCTCAAACCAAAGGTGTGGAACATGGCACTGTCCTGCCCTACTACCCACTCAAACATGGGTCTCCTGTGCTGTGGCATCCGCTGCTGCATGCTTCGACTCCTTTGCGCCGCTGATCTCCTGCATGGCTTTGGTTGAGCGCCACAACACGACGGCTGCCAATGTAAACTCACCTACACTAGCTACCAAAGGCGTGGCACATGGCGCTCTTCTGACTCCTGGCTCGAACCGCAACAAAACGCGAACCTAAAAATATTCCCCACTCACCACATGGGCCTCCTGTGCTGGTGCTGTGGCATGGGCTGCTGCTTCCGCGTCTGCACCGGGGCGTTCCTGCTTGGCCGCTGCTTGGCAACCGTTTTGACCCTACGAAAAATAATCACAAACCGAAACCACAACAGAAGCGAGCATGGTTTGGGGCGAAATGAGGGCGAGCATCACGAGCATCAGCCGGGTTCCCTCCCCACCACTCACCACCAAAGTCTGTATCAAGAGCAGGTTCTTATTGATACACACTTGCAAATGGAGGCGGTCAAAGTCAAAGGGAAACTAATACCCGGTTTCGCAGTTTCGCGGGACCAAGCCAACCCAAAAACCTGCATCCTCCGCGAGGCGGGGGGGTTGTTGGGGGGGGGGTGGGGGGTAAGGGCGGGGGGGTGGTGGGGGTTGTTGGGGTTGTGGGGGGGGGGTTGGTGGGGGGGTTTTGGCAAAATCCGGCCCAGTCTCAGCCCCACCAAAATCCAACAGAACAGAAGAGATCCAAGAGATCCACACCTTCCTGCGGGCCACTTGTAGAAGTCCCATAGCTTCTCAAACTTACTCAATCTGGGCCACAACCGCTCAACCACGTCAACAACCTTCCTCAAACCGCGAATCGCCCCAATCCGGAAAACAGACTCAACAGGCTTTGATGCAACAACTTCCAAGACCTATAACAATAATGCAGCAACAATGAGTGCAATGAGTGAAAACAACTATACAGTATCTGGTTAGCCATCGCTAATCGCCTTGGCATCCGATGCTGGGGGCATCGATTTCCCGCCGCTGCTCTCCTGCATGACTATACCGCTTTGAGGATTTGATTTGAGAATCAATTTCAGCGCCGCGGCTCACAAACTAAACGACCTGAACCATCGCCATCGACCAAAAGCCCAGAGCCCACAGGGCCCACAAGCGACATGTCCGAACTCCCCCACTAGCCACTAGCATGAGTTCCTTCGACGGTGGCGGCACGCCGCCTTCCTGTCGGGAAGTTGGGTGTTGGGTCGTTTTGGACGTTTTGGGGCGTAGGCTGGTAGACCTCCTCTGGCCAAAACGCCCTTGTCCAGACTTGGACCACTTCCGGCAGTTTCTCGTTTGACAAGTTTGACCTCCTACTACTACTACTACTACTACTACTACTACTACTACTACTACTACTACTACTACTACTACTACTACTACTACTACTACTACTACTCCTCCTGCTCCTCCTCCTCCTCCTGCTGCTGCTGCTGCTGCTCCTGCTGCAAGATACAGAAGCACGCACACATACACCTAAGTTTTGAGTTTTCTACAGAATCAATCATCATACGCACCGCCGCACCGCACCCGACGAACCGCTGGTGTGATTTGGAAACAACCATAAAAGCCCACTAAAACTAAACCGGCGCACACTCACACCAACACTTGCCCGCCTCCCCGCTCGCTGCGTCTGAACTTGAGCCTGAGCCGCCCTCAGGATCAACCGTAGCCACGGCCAAAGTCGCCGCTCCGTCAACAGCCATAGCATCACGGGCAAGCTGCTGAAGCACTGGCGATCCTCCTGGTTCCGGCTTGACGTCGGGTTCGACCGCCGGCAGCAAATAGCCAACAAGCTCTAACCCAGCATCCCCCATCTGTCTGAACTTCACTTGATCTGAGGTCTTGGCTGAGTCGCGGCTCAGCTCCATCCACCTCCTAGCAAGCTGAAGCGCAGGCTCATTCCGGAAGAGCCCCTGCGGCAGCGTGATGATCGAAAGATAGGACAGCTTCACCGAGAACGAGCTCTCGCACACCTTCGGAGCATCATCGGGGTCATCGGAGTGCATGTACAGCCAGTTGCACTGGAAAGTCAAATATCCTGGCGGGCAATGACATCCCTCCCCTTGGTCGAGCAAGACGTAGGAACCGCCAAGCTCGATCACGTCATGGATGGAGTAGTTGCCCATTGTTGCCGCCACCTGCCCCAGCGTCTCACCGTCCTCCCGGACAGCCTTTTCGAAAGCATCGAAGGGCAGCATCACCACGAACCTGCAAAGTTTGCGAAACCCCTAACCCACCACCATCCACATCATACAAGCACTCGGGACAAGGAGCATGCGACCACTGATGACATACATGAAACGTCCAAAGTTCATATCGCCGACGCTGATGGATGACCAAAGTGGTCCCGCATCCATCCTCCTCATCTGCATGTACCCCCGCAAAACGTCCATGTCCTGCTTGTTGAGCCGCAAGAACGCCAATGCCAGCCGTTCTTCTCCAGCGAACAGGTCTTCAGCCAAAGGACCAATCTCTGGAAAGAGTTCGTGAAGAAACAATGGCACATCCTGAGCCTGCAGCGGCACCTTCCGCTGGAAGCACGCCTGCTTGCCTACTGCTTTGTCTGGCTGGTTTGCCAGCGCACCTTTGAGACGATCCGCCAACTGATCCACCGCATGGCAGAACCACAAGGGTTTGCACACATCCCACTCTTGCTCAAGCAGATCCCTTGATTCCGGTAGCATCCCTGGGCATTCCACACTTTGGGCCAGAGTCACATCGCCCCGACACCCTGCCAGCTTCCACCTGGATGCGAGCTCATCACCCTTCGGCTGCACGGTCCTTGGCTTTCTTGTTGCCTTGGGCTTCGGCTTCGACTTTGGCTCCCTCTTCGGCTTCGCCTTAGGCTCCGTCTTCGAAGCTGCTTCCCCAGAAGAGGCATCGCTCTTTTGGTCTCCATCCGAGTCAGACTCAGACGCATGGGACTCCCCATGATGGGAGTTGACATCATCATCATCACTCGGGTCACCTCCCTCCTCCAAGACACTGAAACGCTGTAACAGTCATCTAGTTCATCTGCTAATTTTAAGCACCCGCTTACGCGCTCCACTCTTCAACATGCCAGTTTGACTCGATGACTCAGCTGTTTATTCCAATCTACCAGCGGGCTCCTGGTCAGCTTCATGTTTGCCTTGCTTTCGCGCAGCTTTCCTGACTTTTTCCATTTCTTGGGTGCGACGGGCACGGATCTCATTAGCTCGAAACTCCTTTGCAGCGTCTTTCTCACGCTGGGCTTCCAGCTCTGCACTGAGTTTGTTGAGCAGCTGCAATGCCTTCGTCACCGAGGCCTCTGCAGACATCAATGCCTTCTCATGCTCTGCCAGAGTGGTTTTGGTGACATCGGGGCCCAAAGCAGCCACTGCCTTCACACGCTCAGCCGTCTTTGGCGACAACTTCGTTGAGCCTGAGGACTTCTCCCCGAGATTGGCGGCGGCGGCGGCTTTGTTTGCTAACCCGAAGCTGCACTTGCTGTTCTCAGGACAAAGTGCAAACAGCCGTTCGAGGCGGGTGATCAGGACCGTCACCAACCTCTGATTTCATTACACATCACTCAACCACAAAGTTGACACCAAGAACTCTCAACCTTTGCTCTGTGCACACGAGTATCTCTGCGCACTCCGGAAATGCTTGTGCCTGCTCTAGGGAGACAGCAACCTCACTATCCAAGGCTTCCAACTTCTCGCGCCATCTGCCTGCCATCACCACGACCTTCCTCCGCATCTCTAGGGCCAGCAGCTCAGGGTCCTTGGTTCTGGAGGGCTTGGCGCTGGGTTGCGGCTGGTTAACTGCATTCGGATCCGTGGGCTTCTCCTTCCCAGGTGGACTGCGGCTCCGCAATTGTTCCTTTTTTTTCCCCTTCCCTTTGGCTTTGGCTTTCGCCCTGGGATTGGCAGACGCGTTGGGCCCATCGGCGAGGATGGCTGAACCTAGGTAGGCAACGATGGGACCTCAAGGATATCCCCCACAAACGCGGCAGCCAGCAGGAGGCCAACAAAGAATCACTCCATGCCAAGTTGCTTGATAAGTCAGAGATGCCGGCTTCGACATCGAGAGTCGAGTTCACCAAACCTGCACAAGGGGATGGGTGTTGCGGGGTGCGATGACGTGGAAATCTCAATCCAACTAGAAGCTTACTATTACGCGCCTCGTCCCAATTCTGCAATCTCGGACCCATGCTGCACGCTATGGCTCTGACTCTCGCGCAATTCTCGGCCAACTGCAACTTCCCGCCCGCCGGCGTACTCATCTGTCTTGAGCTTCGCCACGGTTACTCCCCCATAGTCATCTCGACCTTTGGGCACGGTCTTGTCCCGCAAGGCCGCCTGCCATTCTTTCTCGCACTCCTCATCCGTGAAATTGTAGTACTTGCGGAGCTTTTTCTTGAAACGGGCTTCGTTCAAGAAGGGGACTCTTCCTTCTTGCTTGTGGTAGTCGTTAATCTTTACCTTAGGCGACGGCTGATAGCAAAGGTTTGCGAGCAGAGAACCCGCCACCACACCCCCCAACCACAAACCCCACCGGGTAATTAAAACAAACACGGCCGAGCCCAGCTTCGAGCCTTTGAGCCTTTAAGCCACGGCTTTTAAAAGAACCACTGCCGTCAAGTGGCACTCTGCACTTGCACAAGTTCGCGCTTTCTCCCGCGGCCTCCTTTCCCCTTGTTCGCAAGGATCCACTGTTGCTTGACAGTTGGGGTCATACCGGTCCACCCGGGAACCGAATCCCTGCAAAACCTGCCACAAGCAAACCGCTCATTCAAGAATTGATCGAGCCATTGTAACATCAGGACATCAGGCCTGTAGGATGCATGACACTCTTTACATTTGACTTTCGCGCCGTACTCGTGGTAGTCGCCCTTGCAATCCACGCCACAGTCCATACACCTCACTGCGCCCCACAAGTTCCAACACGATTGCGAGCACTGCGCATCTGGACTGCAGACGCGGCACTGCTTCAGATTCAGCTGCAGCACCGGGGGAGCTGCCGGGAGCGCAGCCAGCTGCTCCTGTTGGCCATCCTCTTCCTCTTCGGCCATCCTTTCTACCACCGCTGGCCCTGCCCAAGCCTAGGACGCCCTCCTACAAGCACCGGCCAACAGAAACCAGACTGAGGCCACAGCCTCAGTCTGGTCATTGGATTTGACCGCATATTCAAACCGGATCAGTCCAATCAATCAATGAACATTCAATTACGCAACAGTAATTTTAGCAGCACAACACGGCTCAACACGGAAGCAATTGCAGGCACGCTCGTCGCAACCTTGCCACTACAAACAGCACGGTCAGCCATGCTCGCAGCGGATGCAAAAAAGCAATGCTGCACAAATCATTGCTCCTATGCAAGCGCAGTGCATGGAGTTGCCAGCTAAACGGCACAGGGCAGGGTGAGACAAGCCTTGCACCTGGATTCGCCGCGAACCCATCACCTCGGACACCTTGTCCGTGACTGGCACCCCGTGTAGGAGCAAAAGCTCAAGCCCGTACACATACCGCTTGAATATTGGCATGTACATGCGGCTGCAGGCTGTCGTCAGGGTCAACATATGTCGCTTGCCGTGTCGCGGGCGCTCACGCGGGTTTTGCGCAAGATCAACAACGGCAGCATCTGGACACATCTCCATGTACGCGTCCAACCCTTAGCCCCGTGGCCAAGGCAACTGAAACGGAGACACAAGGAGACACGTGACACACATACTTGGAGCCGCAGTAAGCCCTGCACTCGTTCTCAAAGAGCCTTGAGGCTCATGCTTCATATCCATTTTCACAAGGAAATCCTCGAAGCTGGCCGAACACTCTGCGTTGGTCCTGTGGGAGCTCATGGCATTGATGATGCTCTGCAACGGCGCTTGCAGCCTTAGGCCGAAGGGGCACTGGAAAGGAGTGTTTCTCGTCTGCCACAAAAGTATTTTATTGCAAGCAGTTCATTGAGGACGAAACCGCCACTCGTCTTTTCGTACCAGCAAAACATATTTCCGCCGTCTGCTCACTGGAAAGTTCGCAACACATTGTGGATCCAAGGTCACGACTCCGGCCAAATCGTACACCGAGCCTCGTCCGCAATCCGTGAGCATGGGCTGCTACTACTGACAAACACAGTAGCACAATGCAGCTTCTTGGCTACTCAACTCCTTGTAAAGACAAGCAGCCCAGTGCATCCACCAACAACTGTTCTGGAAATCCAATTACATTTTCATGTACGAAAATGTCAACCGGTCTTTGCCGCAATTGCTTGCACCTGGGTTTGCATAAAAGCTGCAAGTGCCCTAAATGGTTGTATAGTGTCCCTGCGGCGATTTGTTCAATGCTCCCATATATGCCACATCCACATAACGACAGGCAGGGCGCATCACGACAAATGCGACCATTGTTCGACCTTCTGCGCCCATCTGTTCTCCCATGCGGCTCCAGTCCGTGCACGGGCTGCCACAAGCAGCCATTGATACATCAGCAGGATCTGGAACACGCGGGCAATCTCTGTTGTGAGCATAGCAACTCGGCTGGAACAGGAAACTCAAGCCTTCTTCCCTCACTAAAACATGTGAATATTCCTACCCCCCCCCCCCCCCCCCCCCCCCCCCCAGCCCCAAAATCCTAGCCAGCCCTGGTTCCAAAGGAGTAGTTGTGGTACTAGTAGAAGAAGTAGCAGTAGCAGTAGCAGTAGCAGTACGCCGTAACAAATCCGCGCTTCTGAGGCCCCAAATCCCCGTAACAAAGTGGCGCTTCTCTTTCAACTTGATGTTTGCACGAGGCACAAGTGGCGGAAAAGGATAAAGGATAAGGTTTCACCCATATCATTCCGCAGATAGAATGTATTGTAAAATACTCAAGCACTCAATCTTTGTTGCTGGGTAGGTATCTTTGAGCCCAATAACAAAGTGGCAGTAGTAGTAGCACAAGCAGTAGAGCAGTAGTAGTAGTAGCAGTAGCAGTAGCAGTAGCAGTAGCAGTAGTAGTGGTAGTCAAAGAAGATAATATCGCCAGGATTCTGCGAGTGTGCTTTCAACACCACAGAATCATCCATAATCAATGTCAGCAGCTCTGCCAATGTCTTCCTGCGCAAGAAAGCAGGTTGAGCGGGGGTATTGTGGATGTGGAAATGGTAGTGCATTTCTGTCACTGGCAAGACTAGCAATTGCTTTATCCGCTGAATTCGACCATGGACCGTCAAAAGTTCATGAACGGAAACGAATCCGTCAATAGTTCGTCGATCCGAAGCCAGTTCGTCAATGGTTCGTCAATCCGAAGCCAGTTCGTCAATGGTTCGTCAATCCGAAGCCAGTTCGTCAATGGTTCGTCAATCCAAACATGAGTTCGTCAATAGTTCGTCAATTCGTCAATGTCAGGACAGGAGTTCGTCAATATTGACGAACTTTTAAAGGCAAATTGACGAACTCTGACGGAACTCATATTGACGAATTGACGAACCCATTGACGAATTGACGAACCCATTGACGAATTGACGAACCCATTGACGAATTGACGAACCCATTGATGAATTGACGAACCCATTGACGAACTGACGAACCCATTGACGAACTGACGAACCCATTGACGAATTGACAAAAACATTACCTTATTGGGGAATCGTGTGATTGATTGGACAACAACTTGAAGAGACAAACGACAACCTTCACGAATTAGCGATTCCTTTGACAATTGCTGAAGTGTGCCATTTGCAGCTACCTGAGCTCACACCGCTACATCAAACGACTGCCCTGCCTCCTGGAAACGCTGAGCGTGCAGTGAGCTGTCTGCCCGGTCAGCATCTGCTCCAGCATTGAGCTGAAGTCTTGCGAAACCACAAAATGCCCCTTCTTGAGTGGCCCGACGGGGCGCAGAATGCAGCCACGCTTGGAGATGTATTTGCTCAAATTGTGCATGCTGATGCCATGTAAGTCGTCGGAAATCAGGGTGACCTGGCACTGGACACTGGGCACTCACGCAAATGTCAAACAAGCATAGGCGAAAAGCCAACAGGTGCGAATACACACACGGCCTGTAGGTTCACAAGCGCAGTGGCTGATTCACGAATTTCGTCGGGGAGTAGGTCCAATATGTCACCAAAAACGCAGCTGCCGTCAACTCAGTAAGCTTTAACAGTCCACAATAAAAGAAGAGCATGCTTAGGCGGCGCCAAAGAAACCGGACAGCACACATGCATCCAAGCGGCACGAAGACATGAGGACTTTGCGGCAGCTAGCACTGATATCTGCACAATATGAATGCTTAATCTGGCAGGCTCGCGCTGCAGCTTTGGTCACAGCCAGAAAAGCCGCTTCAGCAGCGCCCGAGCCAGAGAATTCAGAACAGAAGCTAAGCGAGCCATTGGCTGGCACACACAATTGCGGCTCGAGTGAACCTGCAGCTGCGGCTTTCACAAATCGTGAAGCCCAGTTGAAAGGCCCCGCGGGCAGGTCGGCTGCCAGCTGTTCAATTACGGCAACGTCAGGAAATTGCAAGTGTCCACCCACACCCCTAGAGCGCACAGCACCGGACCAGAGGCATGGGCTTCGGCTCAGCTTGGACTTCGGGTGCTGTTTGTTTGACGAAGCACTCGCGCAGACTGGCACTGGCACGACAGCCACGTCTGCGCAGTGATCTTCACTCTCTATATCAAGGTCAGCATACAAAGAAAACGCCATGGCACATGGCACCACGCTACCATCAGCAATGGCTCAGCTACTTTGCCTGCACTACGTTGCGTACTCCATATCCCATACAGGACCGTATCCGTCAGGCGGTTAAATGGCCCGTAGAGTAGAGTATATTGATACTTGAGCAGCGCAGTGCCAGAATCAACTGTCGATCAACCTCTGTTCCTACAGGACAAGTGCCATCAAACCTTGAGGACATGCAAGCTGCTTTCACCCTGCCAAACGTTGCTCGCCTGATGCCTGCACATGCAGCAAAGCCGCCGGTAGAGGGGGTCGCTGCATGGTGAAAGCCCCCTCGCAATCACAACTCTCGGGCCTCGGAGGTTCTTCAAAAAAAACAAAGAATTCAACGAGCTCAACCGGACGGGAAAGTGCACAGGGCGGTCAAGAACGAAGATTGTTCTATTGCTAACTCTTGCTGCCATGCTGCAGAGCTGTAATCTCAATTCTCAAGCACAATCTCACAGCGCTCTTTTGACTTCGTCAAAGTAGAAGTTGAGGACTAAATCCTCTACAGTACGTTTGCGAGAATAGGTCTCATTTGCACCCCAGAATCTGTCCCCTTGCAAATCCACAGCCACCAGTGCCCGGTGCACTTGCTGTCTGGGCTGAAGACTGCAAGTCTCTGGATCCAGCATGATCGCCCGAAGATGGGGCAATACCAAGGAAACGACTAAACGATGTCCATCATTGAAGACTTTCCGTTCGATGTCGACAGGTGGCGGGCGTTGCTGCCGTCGCGCAGCAATTGGCGGAACAGGCACGGCGCTTGATCCACCCGCCGGCTCGCTCTGTCCTGCTGGTGGCCCCACTGCTGCTGCGACAATGGGCTCGGGATCGGACACGTGCCCCAAACAGCTCAGCGACCCCTCTGTCAACAAGGCAGCCGGCAACAGTGCACCCTGCGTCGGTTGCTGTTCATCGTCATCGTCTTCAATCACGATTGGAGGTGGTGCGGGCGCAGGTTCAGACTGCGCTTCGAGTGCCCTTTTTTTGGATGATGCCTTTCTCTTTGCATTCGGTTGCACTCGTGTAGAATGCCGCCGAATGCCTTGCTTGGCTGTGCACCTGAACAACAGCTTCTCTTCACGTGGGTCAGTTTGTCGCTCGCCTCGGCAAGGATAACACAACGCTGTCCCATAAAGAAAGGAACCAACAATAATTTTGATAGTATTACCCATTAGTATCCCGACGTGTGCAATGATAGAGCATCGTCAACATACACGCACCCACACGCACAAACCCTCTCTGCGTCTGAGAGACCCTGAAAGAAGCTGGCCAGTTGGACATAACCCTTGGCAGTCATGTTCTTTGGGATCGCTGCCACCTGCTGCGTCAATGCAATAAGCAGAAACATAAGTAACAGAAACACAACAGCACTAGCACTCAGCGCGACGCTGCGCTGCATCGTAACTGTTGCGACCGAAACACTTCCGGTTCCTTGTCAATGGCGGACGATACTGCATCGTAGTATCCACTGCAGAGAACTGAATGAGAAAATGCACGCTGCTCTTCCCACCGGCACACATCATCAAAGCCTCAAGGCCAACGCTGAACGACAGTTTTTGCAGT
This sequence comes from Symbiodinium sp. CCMP2592, assembly GCA_905221615.1. Taxonomy (NCBI): domain Eukaryota; class Dinophyceae; order Suessiales; family Symbiodiniaceae; genus Symbiodinium; species Symbiodinium sp. CCMP2592. Next base: position 24,334 of record CAJNDT010005990.1, read on the forward strand.
ATTCTAGATTAGGTTGTACACACGATAGCTTACACCGCCCAGCAACAGCGCAGAAGAAGACAGTAATAAGACTTGGCCGGGTTCTTGGAGTTAAAAATTTTGTCGCGGGCCGACGCAGCTGACGCAACCCCAGATGTCCACCCCTGTTCACACAACTTCTTGCGCAAGCCCCAAGTGCTGTTGGCAGAGTCGTCTTCCGGATGGGTGAGGAGAACCGGGGAGGCTAGGTGTGTGACATTTCTCATGCAAGAGCTCAAAAGCACCATGCGACCATCCAACGTGCGTGCTGCCAAATCATGGGACACTAGCCAGTCAACGCTTTCGCGGCTGTCTTCGGACACTGCGAGCGGCAATCCGGTTTGCAAAGCCTGCTTGCAAACTTCGAAGACCGCTTGCCTCAGATAGCAAGATTGGGCTTTAGCAGTTGTGAGGGTTCGGGCAGATCCCGCAAGAAAACATGCAGCTAAACATCTAAAGCACATGCGGAGGGGATCACCAGCGATGGACACGTGAGTACACAGAGCCTCCTCCAATTCAGGCTCTTCTTCGTCATCCTCAATCGCATTGTTTACAGCTTCTTCTGAAACTTCGCAAACATGGCCCACATCCTGGAATTCATAAACATGCTCGAAGCCGTACTTAAATAAGCCTGCGATGGAAACGGGCTCCATCGTGCCCACAGTTCCAACTGAAGCGGTCGCATTTGCAGGAAGAGGCACCAAGGCATCACTGGGAATGTCATCCAGTAACGTGACTTGGGGTTGCACAACCACAGACCCTAAAGTGGTGACAGCTGCTTGCTCATGCCACATGTCCTGACCCCATTGCAGAATCTTTTCCATATACTTTTTTGCCTCAGGCTTACTGCTTACGAACTGGACCAAGAGGTATTGGGTTGACCCATCGGGGAGGATGCTTGTCGGCAAGGCGTAATACCCACCATCCTTCAACATCGCTTTCACATGCGCTTGGAACGCAAGCATTTCTGTGGTGTTTGCACCCCTTGGCGCGGCTACAGCCGCGATCATGGCATCTTCTTTGCGAGTGTCTTGGAACATGACATTGAGGTTGTGGCCCGAAATCAGCTTGTGAAGTTCTGACATAGTGCCCCATTCTTCAGGAACGAGCTGATCGAACGAGCTGATCGAACTCGTGCAAGTAGCGCTCAAAATTCAAGCGAAAGTTTTCCTGACGAATGTCCGGGTTCAGTTTCCGGCGTAAGAAAGCACTCACTGCCGTGGCTCCAGAAGCCCTGGAAGGCACCATGCGCAGGTTGACGAGATGATGCCGTGACTCTAGCCGTTGCATGACGACCAAAGACAATCCATAACTGAGCAACTCCTTGAGCAAAGAGTTCTGCATCGGTTCGTCACTGGAGGCCCAATGCTGTAGTCCTGCAAGCAGACTGCCGTGGAAAAATCTGGACGCAAACGTGTTGCTTGGCAAGGTGCCGCCACTCCAAGATTGCAGCAGCTCCTGGGCGAGGAGCTTGCTCTGTGAAATAGCATGGTCTCGCTGTGTGCCGCGGGGCTGTTGCACATAGTTCAAAAGCTTGCAGATGTTCCATGGAAATGTCGTATAGAAGGATGTCCCTTGCTGAAACCTAAGAGCCACTTTTCGCTTGGCAAGCGTGAAGGCGTCGTTGACCACTCGAGAATATTCTGGCAGCTTACTTGCGAGTGATTGGAAAGTGTCGAACGTTCCTGACCTTCCACTAGACGAACCGGGGTCAGCCGGATACAGAAGTGCTGATGAATTCAGCTGATGCAAAAAATCTTGACACTTGCCAGTGCTGAGCTCTATCAGGCGACGCCCAGCAAAGGGGCAACGGCCCTTCTTCGATCTCTCGGCACTGTGCTCCGGGCAACAAGGGCACCGATGCATGAACTGGTAGACATCAAAACCCCAGGTTTGAAGTTTGTAATATGCATGGAACATGCCCCAAAACTTGCAACGCTCTTCTGGATCTGATGCCAATAGAGCAAGGGCTTCCGTCTCAGCGGCAGTGAGGCCATCGCCGTCGTCCTTGGATGACACCGTGGGTGGCTGAAGGTACTCGATCCTCAGCATTCATTGTGCGCAAACACGTTTTGAGGTTTGCGCTTAAGGAAACATGTAGCCTGTAGCCTAGGCAAGAAGCAAAGCCTGCCGACGACTAATCCAGTGTAGCACGTCGAAGCCATAATGCCACCGTGTCTTGATGAACGTCGGACACAAAGTCTCAAACATCGAACTCAACGAGCGCTTCGCTTGAGCAGGGATTTTGCTGTTGTTCTGTATGTGTAGCTGCACGTAGAGCTCTGCGCAATCTCGTTTGGAAAAAAACTTCGCGATCCCGTTGATTTGTTTATCGAACTGCGCCCAATCATCTCCCGCCGCGGAAGCAAATCCCACCTCTGCTTCCGTCATGGCGAGATGAAGCATATGATCAAAGTCCCCCAGCGGCATACTGTTCGGAAAACATTTGTCGTGCAATGCGTCAGCACGCTCGGCCAGCGCATTTCCATTCGGAGCATCATCAGCATTATCTGCAAGCGTATCCACCCGGTCAATGTTGGGAAGGGTCCAGAGGCCGGACTCAACTCCGAGATCAGAAAGAAGACTCCGGACCGCGGTCCGGGCATCGTACAGATCAGCTTCTAAACGGAGCATACGAAGGCACGATCTGGCTTTGTGCGCAGTTGATGTAGCACGCTTTCCAAGAATCTGCAAAGGACATAGGCGGGTGGTCAGCTTTGTTTTGCGATACCTTGGTCCCACTTCCAGTTCTAGTTACAGTTGTTGGGCAGCACGCACGACCATTCCGAACATAAACCACGAAACTTCAGACAGGTAGCAGGGCATCTATATCGTTGTCTGTCTGCACCGACACTTCATCGAGTATCAAGACATCTAGCTCTCCGACTAAATAATTCCTCGCAAATTGCGGGGAGCTATCCAATCTGAAATGCGTGAACCACTCTGATCCACCACCACCTTTTGTGAAGACAAACTCTCTGGCATAAAGCATTGAACAATAGTCAATGTTCAATCTGAAGTCGTACAGGATTGTTTTGCGAGGCATCCTCAGAGTATCTCGTAAGAGATGCTGCGAAAGCTCCGGGTGCAGCGACAAGTGCAGAGACCTGAGTGAGCTGAGAAAGAGATAGACATGCATGATTACCCAATTCATCTGCCGCCCTCAACAATCACGTGACCGTTGGCGCGCCTACTGCATGTCTACTTTCAGTGCAGCCACTGTTTGACAACAGTTTCGAGCAGGTCCGTGTCTTGAGCATGGATCATTCTGAGATTGTCCGCCAGCATCACAGCATTCAGCATGTACGTGGCCCGGTACTTCACACCCCCGGTCTTGGCCGATCTAGTTTCCAGTCCACTGGACAAACTAAGGATCGACCGAAGTTCTCCCAGTGATTCCTGAGCGGCTGCGATGTCCTGTCCGGAGTCCAAAGCCGCTGCAATCCCGTCCAATCTCTTGTTAATGCTTGTTTCCGCGGCTGACTCGGCAACGGGAAAGTTTATCACTATCCTGACCTGAGCATTGAACAAAGCAAGACCTAGATACTGATACTAGAAGCCTCCATGTACTTACGAAGACACCAAGGCTACGGTAGGCAGTCGAGAAACAGCGTCCCAATCCAATTGATGCCTCGTTTCTTCCACAATCGCTGCAACACAGTCGGTCACAGTTTGGCCAGCAATTGTCAAAGAGCCATCTTCCTGAGATGAGTTGACGACTCTACCGCCGACGAACTGCACTGCCACCCTGCTTCGGTTGACGATTGACGACATGAAGCTAAGCGAACCCTCATATACGATCAAGAATCTGTTTTGGCCACGAAGCAACGAACGTCTTCTTTCGGCATGAAAGAGAAATTTCGTCGGCCAAGTGTGCCGACCATGGATTCAATTGTCATGTCAAACTGTTTTCGGAAGAGAACTGTCGCATCCGACAAAGCGCCAGAACCAGATGACTTGCCCGGTCTGATTAGAAGGAGCAGCTCGTCGTATTTACCGCCCCGTCTTCCCACACACCAATGGGTTTCAGACTCCAGCCGATCTGCAATGGCGGGCTGTGTCATAGCTGGCGACGCCACTCGCGATGCCTACCACTACTACCCGCTAAAATACAGGTTTTTTTTGCATTCACATTGACTCACACTCGGACAAAGCCTGGCAAGGCTTAGGGTTTAGGGTCAAATAGGGACTTAGGATTTTTGCTCAAATCTGAAGCTCTGCGGCCTGCCGCGTGCCTCCTCCAACATGCCGAGCCGCAGAACGCCAGCCTTCATAGGGCATTGGGGCCCATTGGGGTCATTGGGGTCAGGATGAGCTACAGCGCTTATTGTTTCGGGGTGGGTGGTTGGTGCAGGGTGCACGGCACTCGGGACAACCAATCCCGCAAGCTTTGAAAAAAACCGCCCTTGTCTGGAACAGACCCCCGCCTCAGAGAGGAAGCCGCTGTGCCCGAAGATTCCACGCTCCTTGACATTGACAAGAGCATCATCTTTAGGGCTATTGGGTCCGGCATCAACACAAGTTTTTTGCATCATAGAATAAGTGTTTCAGGTTTGGGGGTTTATCACGTTGTCACCCCACAGGTATGGCGTTAATGAACCCCGAACTCGAACTCGAACCTCAGTAAACCCTCCACCTAACCCTAAACTTTAACCTTAGACCCTAGACCCTGACCCTAAGGCCTAATTTGATAAACCCGACGAAGCCCTAAACCCCAAGCCCCAAACGCCCCAAACCCAACTCTGCCTCCAAAGCCTCGGCGCCACGGCGCCGCGGGGGCCCAGCACCTGCCGTCAAGGGATGTCGCGCGTACGTTAGGATGTTTGAATGTTAGAAGTTAGAATTAGAGATATTCATAAGGTTTGGTGGTATGTATGGGCCGTCGGGGTTTGGGTTTCTAAGCGGCTTCTTTGAGGCTTGGGTTGGGAGTGGGGAGGGTGTTTCAAAATACAAGTCGGGTGCCCTGAAATCCCTGGATTCCTGATTGCTTGAAAAGAACAACCGCTCACGAATCGAACATCAACTCATAAACCTGAATTTCTTCTCACCCGATTACCGATTACCCCAACCCCGGCCCAACCCCCCCCAAAAGCCCGAAAACCTTTTGGCCAAAACTCCGAAGCCGGCGACGCCTAAGGATGTACTCAGACTCGGATGCTCAATGCTACTCCCCAATGTAGTCTAGCTATCCCCGGCCGATGCCTAGGAGTGCCGTCTGCAACCCACCACCCGAGCATCCGAAATCCGAGCTAAATCCTGGTGGTGAACCGGGACACCACGGTAACACTGTAACACTGTGCTGCTAGTGCTGCTGCTGCTGCTGGCTGCTACTGCTGCTGCTGCTGCTGCTGTTGTTGTGGCTGCTGCTGTTGCTGCTGTTGTTGTTGTTGCTGCTGCGCTGGTGCTGTTGTCGTTGCTGTGCCTCACCTCACTTAGGGACCCTCTCCACGCTCACAGCGATGCCCAAAGCTCTGTAGGATGCAGTGGTGTTACAGCCAGGATCCTGACACTGCTCCACCATCTCGTCCAGCCGCGTGTTCTTGCTCATGCCGATGCTGCACACCCAACGGCCCTCTTCCAACGCGTTCACCTCGAAGACATCCTCGCCACGATAGGGGTCCGGTGTCGTGAGGCCAAGCTGGGCCCAATCTGGCCGCCCATACAGCCCAATCCCGCACTGGATGCTCTGATCCTTCATGACCTTCATCGCCTTCGGCTTCGTCGCTGCCATCGCCTTCGTCGCCTTCATAGGCTTGCTGGTCTTCATTGCCTTCATTGCGGCTGCCATCGCCTTCATAGGCTGGCTGGTCTTCGTCTTCATAGCCTTCATCATCTTGCCATGCGCTGCCATCGCCTTCATAGGCCTGCTGGTCTTCATAGCCTTCATCGCCGCCATCGCCTTCATAGGCTTGCTGGTCTTCATTGCCTTCATCGCTGCCATCGCCTTCATCGGCATCTTCGGAGACTTCGGAGCCATGGTCCACCGGGTGTCCACCGGACAAAACAACGCACGATTATTAACTGTTGACTGTTGACCGCACATTACCCAGCACTGTCTGCATATGATGGCAGTCATGGCACCATGACTCATGACACATGAATCACATGAACTCAATCTCACTCGGTCGGCCGCGGCGACGGGTAGTCCGAAGTTCGACTCCAAACCGAAGTTCACCCTGGTCACGTGCTCCCAACAACAAAATGCTGAAGCCCAAATCCAGCACGGCCCCTTAAATCCACATCCCTACACTCCTACACTACACACTACACAAAGGCTTAGGATTGGGCCCCCGCCCCCAAAGTGGCTGGCCTTCTGCGAAAGTCTGCAGCCAGAGCCAGCCGCCAGCCGCCAGCCGCGCCGTTGCCTCGTAGGTTAAAAGTTCAAAATTAGAGTTTAGTCTGGGTCTAGGGCTTTCGGCTTTCGACTCTCACTGTCACACAAATCAATAAGTCGGAACCTGCCCCGCCCCTCCCAATCGCGGCCTGCGCCGCGAAGTGCGAAGTGCGCAAGCCGCCCAGTCTGCAGCCAGAGCCAGCCGCCAGCCGCGCCGTTGCCTCGTAGGTTAAAAGTTCAAAATTAGAGTTTAGTCTGGGTCTAGTCTAGGGCTTTCGGCTTTCGACTCTCACTGTCACACAAATCAATAAGTCGGAACCTGCCCCGCCCCTCCCAATCGCGGCCTGCGCCGCGAAGTGCGAAGTGCGCAAGCCGCCCAGCCACAGCGAAGGGTTCAAGGGTTCATTGGGGCGGTAGTTGCAATGAGAGAGCACTAGCGGGTAATACTGCCTAGCCAGCATGGACTCCGATTCGAAGAATTTAGAGGCATGCAATTGTAATCCGTCTCAATAACAAGAAGAGCCGACAACAAGCGACGCCGCCATGAAGCAACGAGTCAGACCATCTACCTCCGGAACAAGTACAAATGCTTCCAAATCTCTCGCCGCATCTATGAAAACAGTCAATCGGAACTGAAAACCAAAAACCCGACCGGACACTACCGACACATTTTCCCGAAATACCTGAACGGATTTAGTAGTTGGGGGTATATTATACCATATTTATAATAAGGAACCCCCCCAAAAAAAAACTTTTCGAACTATTAAGGCCCCGACATTGGGGTTTTGCCATCCGGGGTCTACAAGGCTCTGCACGAGCTTTTTTGTGGAGATGTTCGGAAAGGGTCTCTAGATGCTGTGGAGCTTAAGGAGGTCTCGACTTCTAGATACCACTTTAATGGGCTCCTTTAAAGGGGATCTATGGGGGTTCTATTATAAGAGGGGCTTCAGGGTCTACTTAAAGGATCATGGGACTTACTAACTAGGGTTATAGTCAGGGTAGTCCGTGTCCTTACGGGACGCCGTCACGGCAAAGGAGCAAATCAGCACGCTGGTATCAGGATATGTGCTCAACACGCGCTGCACGGCCTCGATACTACCAGCAAAATCCCGGTCCAATACAAGATGGCAATCCAATGACACGACACGCGTAGCTCTCTCGGCCTGTAACAAATTTGCAATGTGCCGAAGAGAGAGGGATTCGTTAACGCGCACGGTCCGCTGAGGCAGGGGTTCAGGAATCGAAGAGCTAGCCGGCTCGGCTTCTGCAGGTGCCTCGTCCTCCACCAGTCACGAGTGGCTCAGCTGCCTCCTCCAAATGCCCAGTGCGCCTCCTCTTGAGGAGCGGGTTGTCCAAAGTGATCGCGCGATGTCCAATCGGCACGTAAGGGCCAAGGTTAGGAGCAGAAGATGGCGGGATTCCTGTTTTAGGCTTGGGGATAGGCGGTTCTGGCGGCAACTCTCTACCACTCGGGAGCGAACCCTTGCCCTCTAGCCCTGAAGATCCCGCAATCCCTACCGAATCACTGCCCGAGGCACGACGCGCTGGGGGAGGATATGGAGGCTCACGCGGGGCAATATCAAGAGATGGCTCGGAAACACCAAGAGTCTCCGGAGCCACTGAAGAAGATGGCGCGGTGGCAATAACAGGGAAGAGCGAAGGTCCAATTGGCGAGATCTGGAACTCAGGAAGCGGCTGGTGATGCGTAGGAAAGTTACCAGCCTTCAGCCAATCGAAGGGTAACTATACTTAGAACCCCAATTAAGGTACTTATAACCTTACTTACTAAGTCCCATGATACTCCAAGTAGGGATTGGAGTGGAACCAAAGTAGGATTAGCCGTCAGTTCTTCTCAGGTATCGGGTTTAATTGGGGCTTGTGGTTTGTGCTGTAAGTTTGGTTCCTTCCTTTACAAAGTAACCGTACAGGGGTCGCAGGGGAGCTGTATTTCTAAGATGCCAACCTCCTCCAAACACTCCCTTAACTCTTGAAACCCTGAACACCTCGTCATACCCTAAATGAACACCAAAACGAGGTGAACTCGGGAATGTAGGAAAGCGGAGATATTATTGGGCCAAGTTGAAGAAGACCAAGCTTGCCTGCCACTGTCCTCACAGGCCAATGCTTGTTGCAGTAATCGACATGGGTTGGTTTAGGGTTTAGGGTTTAGGGTTTAGGCATTGTTCCAGTCAGGTGTCCAAGCCCTTTCGAAGAAAGGAGGGAGTTGGATCCGGGGGTGGTGATTCCTGGTGTAGGATCGGTCTCCAGGCGTTGGGGAAGTCCATGGTAATCCCGAAACCCCTAAACCCTAAACCGAAAGCCTCTCTAGGCGGGCTGAGCTTCAGTCCTGCGACACGTCTCCCTCATGGGCCGTTGTGCCGGATCCTTGGCCTAAACCTGAAACCCTCACTGGCAGACCCAAACCTGAGCTGAAGGCCACAAAGACCAGAGTAATCCCAATAAGCCCCACATATCCAATGTTTCCACTCTCCAGCACCGAATCGCACAACCCAACTTCGCTGACGAACTGGCCTCTGCGGCAGTAAGGCGGCGCAATGCCTGGCAGGGTGGTGGAGAAACTCTGCAAGAAGGGTCACAGGGTCGCACAGTAAGTTTAGGGTTCCGTCTTGTGTTCAGAAGTTTCAAAGCAGTGTTACAACTATACCTCAAACCCTACTTATAAGCTTCTTGCGACGTCTCCTGCACCTACAAGTAGGGTGAGGAATGTAAGCTATTTTGGGATTTTGAAGCCCTGGAAGCTTTAGGCAACCCCTTTCGGCTCACCATCAGCCGTCGTTTAACTCTGAAGCTCGAAAGTTCCGGATTGAGGATGTAATCTGAAGAAGTTGCGTTTGGGCTCCAGGCTATGAAGATCTACGATAGAGGCCTTAATAATAAGAGTAGGGTTTGGGGGGCATCTTATAGTATAGTTATAACAAGGAAACCCAACATAGTATAGGTAATTTTTCTGGCCGTATCGTACGGTGCACGCTTGAGGATTGGAGCTTCATTCGTAGAGTGTAGCGATAGGATCTTTCCCGCTCCGTGCCTCTCCGTGCTGACTACCGTTGGGGAGCTTCTGAAAATTAGGAGTATCGTATTTCGGGGTCCTTACAGGGTCTTGCCCGTGTTTATGAAGCTTTCGATGTTGCCTCGATGAACCCTGCATCAACACTAGTTCATGGTTGGGATAGGATTAAAAAATCTAAATGTTATTCCTTATTGGGTTTAAGTACCTATAAACATGTAAAATGTTGCCCAACTATGACAAAGAACAAGTCTCTCGCCTGGTCGTCCCCGTGCACCTCCGCCTGCAGATTGCGTACCTTCGCCTGTCCCGGAGATGTTGGGACAAGTTTGGGGTTTAGGGTTCTTTTTTTTAAGGGCTCCTTTTTGGGTCCGCAAGGGGTTTAGGGTTTAGGGTTTAGGGCTTGGGGCTTGGGGCAGGCCCAAGATGTTTAGATGCTTGGGATATCAGGTTTCTTGCTTTAGAAGAACCTTTTTTCGTCACCTGCGCTTCGAAGCCTAAGTTTGGGCAGGCTACATCCACTAGCACTTTGGCATGGCTTTGGGATATGGGAGTTTCCGAGAATAGGGGACCCTAGCATAGCACCCCAAATAGTAGGATCCTTCTTATAACGACCCCCAAATAAGGTACCCCCTATTCTGGGAAACTCTAAACCCTAAACCCTATAGAACCCTTATGGAACCCTTATAGATCCCGTTACAAGTACCCCTAATTTTCGGAAACTCCCATGTCAAGCTTAAGGTTTCAAAGCCTCGGGGTTTGAGGGTTTGGGGCTCAGGACTCCGCAGTCAAGCAACCTAATGTCGGAACCTGATCAGGAAACCCTGGCCCTACAACCGCCAAAAGATCCGTTTCAGGGAACGACAAGGATTCCCTCCAAAAGAATACCATGAAAGTAGGAACCTGCTTAAGAAACCCTGGCCCTATAACCCCCAAATAGTAGGATTCATATAAGGAACCCTAAGAAAGGCCCAAGGTTTCTTAATCAGGTTCCTACACCCTTGTAGATCCCTTATAGTAACCCCGATAGATCCCTTTAAAGGACCCCTAAAGCCCAAGGTTTCTTAATCAGGTTACTACATTACCCCGTGCAAAGCAGAGTCTGAGTACTGCTCTCAGCCCCAGACCCTAAACCGTAAACCCCTGATGCTATAGGGGCCTTAGTAATTCGGGTTTAGGGTTCCTTTAAAGGCGTCTATAAGGGTCACTGTAAGGGCTACTATAAGGACTTAGTATAGGAGCCGAAATATTTACCAACACTATTGTGGGGGGGGGGGCTCCTTATTGTAGTTGCAGCAGAATAAACCCCAAAACTCTCCTCTAACTATTAAAGCCCCTATAGTAATCCCTAAACCGCGAAGAGAGCTCTGCACCGCAACTCTGCTCAACCACACGCCCAGCATTTGCACCAAACGAAGGTTCTCCGCTTCGAAGCCCCTTGAGGTTTAGGGCTCAGGGCCCAATAGCCTCAATCCTAAAGAGTAATGTATAGGGAATCCCAGCACTGTTTGGCCTTAATCCGGTTTCCAACTTTATGGGGTTTACTGTAAAGGGGCCCCCGGCCTGCGCGGTCGCGAGATACTTCTCCTGCTGCCGCAGCTCCGCCTCCACACGGCGGGCCCTCTCCTGACTGCCGGCTCACAAGCAACAGAACGAATTAGCACAGAGGCATTGATGATTTGGCCAAAAAAAGATCTACAAGGGTACTACAATGTCGGGGCCTGAATGATTAGAATAGGGTTTTGGGGCCCATGATGCTATATTTATAAGAAGGTCCAAAATAGTATAGTTCATTATTTAGGCCCCTGTAGTACCATACTCATCCACAGGGTGCCCTATTATGATGTGATCATATACTCCCAAACTCAACTCAAAAGTAGTAAAACGAAGGAATACGCTAGGGCTTTGGCAAGAGTTCTCTGTATAGTGGCTGTAGCGGGTGTCTCAATCACCCTGGTTTTGGACGGGCTGTTCTCTTCCTGAGCTCAGGAATGTAGGAACGAGTACTTGGAGGATCAGGGACTTAGGAAGTAAGGTTCTAAGTACCTTAATTGGGGTTATAAGTATAGTTACCCTAATTATAACCCTAGTTACTAAGTCCCATGATCCTTTAAGTAGTTTCGCTGCAGAGGCTGACAAACCCTAAACCTTGAGCTTGTCTGTGCCCTTGGGGCGTAGGGTCGGCTTCATGGGGCCGTAGGACTCGCGAGAGTCAGGCGCTTATCGTTGTGAGGTTTGGGGAGTTTAGGGTTTAAGGGTTCCTTTAAGGGACCTAGGGGTTTAAGGTTGAGGGTTTTGAGGTTTGGGGATTTGAGGGTTGAGGGTTTAGGGTTTATGGTTTTGAGGTTTGGGGGAGTCGGGGCTTAGGGTTTAGGGGTTTAGGGTTGAGGGTTTTAAGGTTTGGAGAGTTTTGGGTTGAGGGTTTTATGGTTTGGGGATTTCAGGGTTTAGGGTTTCTGGTTTTAAGGTTTGGAGAGTTTAGGCTTTAGGGTTGAGGGTTTTAAGGTTTGGGGATTTCGGGGTTCAGGGTTTAGGGTTTTAAGGTTTGGAGAGTTTAAGGTTGAGGGTTGAGGGTTCAGGGTTTATGGTTTCAAGGCTTGGGGAGTTTAGAGTTGAAGGTTCAGGGTTTCTGGTCTTAAGGTTTGGGGATTTTAGGATTGAGGGTTCAGAGTCCGGGGTTTAAGGCTTTGGGTTTGGGGATTTTAGGTTTTTTGGCGCTTTTGGACTTCAAGACTTTGAAGCTTTGGTGACTTTAGTGTTCGGGGTTTCTAGTGGCTGTGGCTTTTGGGATTCGTGTTGAGTGTTCTAGGGGTGTGCGTCGAGGCTGGGGAACCGCGATAGAAGCCGCGAGTGAATGAAAACGCACCCTCTTAACCCCTGAACCCTGAACCCCTGAATCCAAAACCCCTAAATCCTAAACCCCTAAACCCCTAAACCACTAAACCACTACGAGAGGCATCGACGTTGGCGACCTGCAAAACACCACATACTCATACAACTTCAAATCCGCCCAACCATGCAGCCTCAGCCCTCACACTGTTCGACTTATAAATCGACCGACCCTTAAAAGAACCCTAAGAAGAACCCGCAAAGGAACCCCTAACCCAAATTTCTAAGCTCTAAAAATCTATCCCCTGAACTCTAAACCCTAATTCCTAACCTCACTTCGCAGCCCAAAACATCCTCGGCAGCGGCCAGCTGCTGCTGCACCTCCACAGGAACCACATGGAAGTTTCCGAAAATAGGGGGTACCGTATTTCCTTACAATAAGGATCCTACTATTTAGAGTACTATATCAGGGTCCCCTATCTTAGGAAACGCCCAGACACGGAAGAGAAGGGCTTTAACGGTGTAGGGTTTAGGTTTGAGGCTTTAGGACATTAGGTGGTTTAATGCTCATAATTCTTCGGTGTATACTGTAATATAGCTATATATGGACTGTAGAGGAGTACTCTCACTAATTTTTCGGACACACAAGTAGCTTTTGATTTGAGGGATCCTTGCAGAGTCGTCGGGTTCTGTGTGTAGTTCATCATATGTAGTAGATATTGACCGGTAAGCGATGGCGAGGGGCAAGGCAAGTTGGCATGGGGCTGTTTTGGTTCCATTCCAGCCGCAGATGATAACTTGCTTTGCACAGACCGACTACATAGCACTTGACTAAACCACAGTTTCATATCCGTCACAGGCACAGGCCCCGCAATATCTCATACTCAGCGAATAGAAAGATGCCCCTGCCCGCTGAGCATACAACAAATCTCAAAATCCTGGGCACCAAGATCATGTTTTGGGTTCAGGGAATCATAAGCACACTGAAACCCTAAACCCTAAAACCCTGAAACGCCCAGAGCCCGAAGAAACCTAAACCCAACAACCCCTAAACCTCGCAACAACCATAGGGCCTCAAAAAGCGAAACCCCAGACCCGAGAGCCCATCATTCCTCAAACTCTACCTAAGGTCGTTGACCCTAAATGCCAAAAACTAGACAAGAAAACTAAATCCCCTTTCAAACGCAACCCTAAACACCCAAGACACGAAAACCCGGGAAAATCGTCAGCCCTGGACCCCCACACCCCAAACCCAACCCTAAAACCAAACCCCATAAAGGGAACTCCAGAAAGTTGGAATATGGTTTCAGGGTAGGATACCTCATAATTTGCCATAAACGGTTTAGGATAATCATATTCCAACTTTCTGGCTTTTACTTTAAGTCAACACCATCCAACCCATATAAGCAAGCAATATGAAACCCTTTAAACGGTTTGAGGTTTAGGCCTTAGGGCTCAGGGTCGCTATGAACATCCTATAACAACCCGAAACACAAAACCTCCACCGCAAAGCCGCGAACCCCTGCAGAAACTTCAGAGACTCCACAAAACCTCTGTCAGGGTTTAGGGTTTGAGGGTTTACGGTTTAGGGGTGTAGGGTTTAGGGTTTACCTTAACCTCCTCAAACCTACTTTTTTGTAGGGTCCCTATATTTTCCAGATTAGGGTGTATAATAAGAGCCTACAGAAAAGTAGGGTTTGGTAGTTTAAGGTAGGGGTTTAGGGTTTAGGGGTTTAGGGATTTCGAGGTTTCGAGGTTTGGGGGTTTAGGGGTCTAGGAGTCTAGGGGTTTAGTGGTTAAGGGGTTTGGGGTTTAGAGCTCTAGGCGTTTAGGGTTTAGGGTTTACGATTCTAGATTCTAGATCCTGCTAAACCCGCAAAAAAAGGAAAACATAAATAACGCACCAAACGTTTGAAACAATCCTGACTCTAAAGCCCTGACGCAACTTAACAGTAACAAACCCAACTCGACACTAGAGACCACGACATGAAAATGCGAACGAATCTTACGAGCCCAAAAACAACATGAAGCCAGGATGAAAGCACCGCCAAAACATCATACCTCCCGGCCCCCCAAACCCTAAACCTTAAACCCAGAGTCAACTACCAAAGCCCTACAGTTACGGCCTGAACCCTAAAACCTAAAACCGTAAATCCCTAAACCCCTGTAGATCCCTTCTATAGCACCCTTCTTGAAACCTCTAAAGGAACCCTAAACCCAAAGTCAACTACGAAAACCCTGAACCCTAAACCCTAAACCCCTATAGATCCTTTGTAGTACCCTTATGGATCCTTGTCAAGGAACCCTACAATCCCCTACAGCCCCCCTTTTTTCTTAAAGGATCGCCTGGAGCTCCTCCGCCAGCTCCTCCCTTAGGCGCCGGGCCTTTCCCTGCCATCCGGGGCATCGGGTTCGGGCTACAGTAAAAATTACGGGTGCCTTAAATTGGGGTCCTTATAATATGGATCCTACTATTTTGGGTACCATATTAGGGTCCCCTATTTTCGGAAACTCACAGGTGTTAAGGTTCTATAGTAAACCCCATAAAGTTGGAAACCGGATTAAGGCCAAATAAAGCTGGGATTCCCTGTGCATTAAGGATTGAGGGTTTCCAACTTTTGGGCTTCTACTGTAATGTAAGCGCCTGAATAGTTAAACTAGGGTTCCTTTAAAAGTGCTACTATGAGGGTTTAGAGTAAGGGCCTGAATAACAATTAGAATAGGGTTTTGGGGCCTCTTATGTTATGATCATTATAAGGAACCCCCAAAACAGTAGTATAGATAAATCAAGGGCCCTAAGGAACAGTGTTGGTAATTATTCGGAAGTTTGTCAGACCTCTATAAATATAGTGTTCTGATCAGATTTCGTTTAGGGCACCCGGCTGCTACAAGGGTTACGATTCACAATCAGGGTTTCTATGAAGGGCTACATCTAGTCATACAGGGATCATCCGGGCCCCAAAGCAAAAACACCTCAAAACATACTCCGCTGAGTCCGGGAGCGGCTGTGGTGCCTGCCCTTGGCCTGGTAGCTGCGGAGGATGTCGTGCTGCTCCGCGAAGTCATCATCATCTTCAGGCGGAACGCAGTTGCTGGAAATGGCGGCGACACCGGGCAACAATCGGCTAGGCGGGTATTCCACGGCGTCCAGCAGTGCAGCCACCCTTTCCTCCCACGTAGCACTGGGGGCTTTGGGAGTAGAGGCAGCACAACTTTGGCTACGAAGCTCGGCGGTCAAGTCAGGGTCCTCTTTAGCCGGAACGCCATCCTCCGGGTCGGGCTTAGCAAATCCGGCGGTATCGTAGAGGGCACGCGGTAGGCCCGTTGTAGCAACCGGCGGGAGGAGGGCCCATGCCATGCATGAACTCCTGCACCTTGCACTGTTCGTCTTCCCTTTTGCAATATGGTGTTGGGGCTGTTCGAATCGCAAGGGAAGCAGCGATCAGCTTAGCAACCCTAAACCCTAAACCCTAAACCATAAAAACCACAAACCCTAAACCCTAAACCCTAAAACCCTAAAACCCTAAAACCCTAAAACCCTAAAACCCTAAAACCCTAAACCCTAAAACCCTAAAACCCTAAAACCCTAAAACCCTGAACCCTAAACCCTAAAACCCTAAAACCCTAAACCTCTCCTGGCAACCTGGAAGCCCCAAGCACTCGAAGCCGCGCAACCTCAACTGCGAAACCCAAGAGCTGTCCAAGGGTAAAAGGAGGGACCCTTAATTTAGGGCTCTTAGGGTTCCTTTAAAGGGATCTATAAGGGTTTAGGGTTTAGGGTTGATTCAATTGGTAAAAGGTGGAACCCTTAATAAGGACCCCTAGGTATATACCCTTAATATAGCTATTGCATACCCATTATATAGCCCATTAAAGGGTAGGGGTCCCTCCTTTTGCCCTTTGAAGCTTGAACCGTAGAAGCTCCAACCTCTAAGCGCACAAATGCAAAACCCTAACCCTGAAAGCGCTTAGGGCAAGAATCCAGATTCAAACAAACTCCTAAACTCTAAACCCCAAAGTTCTAGATCGTAAGGCCCTTAGGCCCTTATAGAGCTGTGCTGGCTCTCTGGCAAAGCCTCCAACTCAGCCAACAACTTGAACCCATACTAAGCGCAGACACCTATGACTTTGTTGAAAGTCTTTGACTTGCACACGTACCTGTGCGATAATGCTGCGCCCAGGACGAACCCTAAAACCTTAAATCCTAAACCTAAACCCTAAACCTTAAACCTAAACCCTAAAGAACCCCAAAAAAACCGAAGACCTACATGCTTCCTAGCGTCGTAAGCCCCGACAAACCTGAAGCTCTCATCTCCTGAAAAGCTGAAGCTTGAACCCTTAACCTGATGCGAGAAAACACCATTATCGCTGTTATTACTATCAGGTTTAGGGTTTAGGATTTAGGGTTTAGGGTTCAGGGTATTACTATCAGTATCACTACTTGTGTTCTTCCTATTCTTATTCGTGTCCTAATCATCATTGACAGCATTATTCTTGCGATTATCGCACCTCTGCCACACTTACTGCTGCGGAAGCACCTGCTGCTCGCCATGGAGCTCTGACTCGAGCTGCTTTGTCCATGCCTTCGGGGATGCTTAAGTTTAGGGTTTAGGGGGATACTTAACCAAGAGGGTCCATGTAGACTAATAAACCATCCGAGTAATGGTTTTGGGAGACCTAATTCCATAATAGTATTATCTATGGACTCTCTGGGTAAGCTCCCATCAGCCACTGTTTTGCAGACACCTACCGTCAACCCTACTGTAGAACTCAGCGGTACCCTACGAAAAAAGTAGGTTCTGGTAGGTATTGGTAGGGTTTGGCATCTTCAGGGTGGCACTCTAGGATGGCTGGCCTTGACATTCAAGCCCAGAGACTCCAATATCCCTTAATTAAGGAATATTCCTTAAATCATAAAAGGGATCCTATCATAATTCAAGGTATGTTCCTTAATGAAGGGATATTGGAGTCTCTGGGAGTGCTTTTTGAGGTTTTGGCGTGTTGGGTGTTTTAGGAAGCCTAGTTTCGGGATCTTTGGCATGCGGTGAGTATGGGAGGAACACGAGTTCGAGGCTTACGGTGGTAGTATAGGGGCCTGACTAGCTTGAAAAGAAGCCTGTGTCATTTTCTAGAAGGCCTGCAAGGGGCTCTCATCTTGCTGCTTCTTCAGCCCTGAACCCTAAGCCCCAAAAGCCCGAAACTAAAGAATCCCTAATGCTGATGATTCGAAGTCCTAAACCGCACTTCGCCATATTAGGGGCTTAGTATGGCCTTGATAAGACCTTAGGAGTTCCAGGGGCCCGGGGGTTGTTGCGGGGGGGGTCTCGGCTGAAAGGTTCCCCCAAATGAACGTTGAGCCCTGAACCCTGAACCCTAACCCCTAAACCCGAATAAGGAATAGGGACAGGCTTGGCCCTTAGGGTTTAGGGATTTCGGGCTCAGGGTTCTAGCAAGGAGGGCTGGCGGCTAAGGTGGGTAAAGCGCAGAGTCTGCGGTGTAGGACTTGCGCAGACCCGTTGGCGAAAGGTTTCGGAAGAATGTACCTGATAGCAAAAACATTCCTCACTGAAAATCATAATTACAAGTGATAATCACGAACAGGGTCCCTCTGCCCATCGACCTTCCCCTACTGCCTGCCCCTCCTCTCTTCCCTGCTCCTACAAACGGTACCATAAAGGGAACTCCGGAAAGTTGGAATATGGTTTCAGGGTAGGATACCTTATAATTTACCATAAAGGGTTTAGGATAAGCATATTCCAACTTTCTGGCTTTTACTTTAAAGCCAATACCACCGACAGCCCTCGCCTTCGATCACCCACCCTGAACCAGGAACGCTCAAAAGCAGCTTATCAGAAACTCGGGCTCAGCAAGCTTACTTAAAGGATCATGGGACTTAGTAACTAGGGTTATGCTTTAAAGGGCTCCTTTAAAGGGGATCTATAGGGGTTCTATTATAAGAGGGGTTTTAGGGTCTACTTAAGGATCATGGGACTGAGTATCTAGGGTTTTACTTAGGGTAACGGTACTTATAACCCCAATTATGGTACTTATAACCTTACTTACTAAGTCCCATGTTCCTCCAAGTAGAGGTCGCACCACCGTGGCGAAGGGGACGACCGTAGCCAGCCTCCCGCTTCATACGCGACGCTTGCCTTGCTCTGCTCCGCATGGCTGACCCCACATCTCCCTGTACCGATGCCCTTCGGAACTTTATGGGTGGTTGTCAAAATTCGCCTCGGCCCCCCCCCCCCCCCCCCCCCCCCCCCCCCCCCCCCCCCCCCCCCCCCCCCCCCCCCCCCCCCCCCCCCCCCCCCCCCCCCCCCCCCCCCTCCCGCCCCCCCCACTCCCCTTTCCCTCCGCTCGCTGACAGGTGCGAGCTTTCGGAGTTTTCGACGACACGGGACTGCAATGTAGCATCTTTATGTGCGTCTCAGGCTTGTTTTAGACGCCCTTTCGTGGAGTAACGTGGTTGAAAAGGCTGTGATGCTACCCTAATCCAAGACGCCCACGAAATCCACAGCCTCAACGGCCCATACTTAAGGCATCCCGCCGCTTGCGAGAGTCTTGGTATCCAGTGTTACGGAATGACGACACCAAAATTCGTACTGATACTACCACTACTAATACTACTCACAATCATCCTGCTTCGTGTTGCTATGAACATTACTTTTACTATAAGTGCGATTCCAACTGTTACTTTTTTCATACAAGAGCTTGCTGCAGATAGTAGCCACTCGCCGCATGCGCGTACAGCCGGGCCGAGGCGGACGACGCGCAGCGTTTCAAATTAGGATCCCTTTTTGGGTACCCTAAATACTAGGTGCCGTATTGTATTCGGGACCCAACAAGGCAGTAATTTTGACAAACACCCATATATAGAACCCTAATAAGGAACCTCCTTAAACCTAAACCCTAAACCCTAAAATCTTAAACCCTAAATCCTACACCCTAAACCCTATATCCTAAATCCTGAACCCTAAACCCTGAGTCCTAAACCCTAAACCCCAAGGCAGGTCCAGCCGGCCGTCCCGGACCGACATGTTCCAAACGCGAGTGATTGCGCCGAGGCCCCATGGGCTTCCGAGGCCAGAGCTCTACGAGGTCCTCCTCTAAGGTTTAAGGTATAGGGTTTAGGGCTTTAGGGTTTTAGGGTGTAGGGTTGAGGGTTTAGGGTATAGGGTTTAGGGTTTGAGGGTTTTAGGGTGTAGGGTTGAGGGTTTAGGGTATAGGGTTTAGGGTTTTAGGGTTTTAGGGTGTAGGGTTGAGGGTTTAGGGTATAGGGTTTAGGGTTTTAGGGTTTTTTAGGGTGTAGGGTTGAGGGTTTAGGGTATAGGTTAGAAGCTGCCCCCACCCTGTAATAGTGACTATAAGGATTGTATAGGATTCTGTTAGGGCCCTGTGGCGAACGGAAACCCAAAGGGGCAGCACGCACCCTCGTTTTCCGTCCAAGCAGAAAGTCCAACGACCGTGACAGGTCGAACGTCCGCCCAGGACGGGCTGCGCGCAATTGCGTCGCGGCAACGAGAAGCTACCAACGACACACTGCCGTGCTCACTTGAGCCAAAAATGTTATGAATACGAAGTACAGAAGAGCATGCATAAAAGCATACAGCACAACAGCCAGCCCGCAGACTATGTACAGTTACATTCGCCCCTCAGCCGAGAGCACGATAGAGCCGTAGGATTCCGCGGGCGGCCGGAGGCCGTAAAACTGACCTACAGACCCTGCCCTCCTACAAACCCTTCGCACTCAGCACAAGACCTTCGTTTTCACGGCCTGTGCTGCACGAGGCTCTGGTTTCCTACTGTACACAGCCTGCGCCGCACTGCGGCCACAGGGCTGGTGAAACGAGCAGCTGAAGCTGCGGCGTTACTCCACGCGCTTCGGGAGCACTACCGTGCCTCCCTAGCCGCTCCCGTCAAAGACCTGTAGAGCGGATACGCCACCCTGTCGTCTCATCGGAAAGCAGCTAGGTGCTGCGACCAAAACTGAAGTTGCCACAGGTGGCTAGAAGGGCGGAGCGCAGTCCGCGACTTCTAGTCCACGGTCACTGCGGCTCCACGTTGGGTTGCGCGGCGGGCTGCTGGACATTTGAGGGTTTTGCCCGCCCGCGGTGGTTCCGCTGAGGTGCTTCGAACTCCTCGAGCTTCAGCGCCTTGGACCACTCGGTGCCAAACGAATCTAGCCACTTTTGGCTAAATTCAGAGGTCAGCACACTGGCGACCGCGATGCCGACCTCCGCGTTGGCCCGTGAACTAGCACTAAAGTTTAGGCTTCCTATCACGGCGCTAACTGTGGAGTCCGGCCTCGTCACGAGCACCGTCTTGGCGTGGTGGATGCCCGCGAGGCCTGCGCCGATGCTCACGTCCGTGCGGTTCTCGGCGGCGTAAGCCGCCTTGACCGAGGTGCCCTTGCCGACACGGACCTGGACGCCAGCCGCCCCTAGCTCCTTGAGGGACTGCAGCTGGAGCTTGGTCCGGCTCGTCTGCGAGTTGTCGGCAAGCACGTGGGCTCGGGCGCCTCGCTCCAGCGAGGACACGAGGGCTCCAACCAAAGGCTTGCTATCGAAGCTGTAGGCTCGCACGTAAACGTGGTCCCCATGCCCAGCGTCCGATAGCATCGTTTGTACCACAGCGTGATACTCCGGAAGGGTCAGAAACTTGACCCCGGCTCGCTCGAAGCCGTCAGGGATCGGGAAGTCTCTGACACGCCGTGCCTGGCTCGACATGGGAGCTGTCGGAGCCGGAGACGCCGCAGAGGTACCCTGGCGGGAAGCCTCCGCTGCAGGCGTCTTCGGAACAGTCTCTGTCGGAGGCGCCGACACTGTGGCCACCTCGTGGCGGCCTCTGAGCTTGGTAAAGCCGTCAAGGCAACCCTCGGACGGGTTCCCGACATTCCGAGCTCTTTCAGAGAGCGATCTCGCTTTCGACACCATGCCGGCAAGGCACCCCTGTTCCAGGGCCGGCGCGCCGAGGATCGCACGGGCGCGTCTAGTCGCGGCCGGGGCGACGGACAGCGTTGGGGCAGCGCTCGCGCCTGTCATGGCCACGAGTTGCCCCGCAGCTTCAACAGCGCGTTCTATGTGACCACAACGTCCCTCGTTGAGGAATGCCTTGCAGTCGCAGCCTGCGCCGTCCGCGCCCGACCCGACCTTCACAAGAACCCTGTGTGCTCCGGCCTTAGTCTTTGATGCAACCTCAAAGACAGCCTCCCGGCCTTCGAGCGACACCAGAACAGCATTCCCAAAGGGGTTACCGTTCATGGCGTGCATTAGCCGGTTAGTGGCGACACGTCCGGCCCACCACAGCACTACGGCCGCGAACGTCCACAGTAGGACGACGGCCGTCAAGCCAACCACGCGGACACCCCGAACGAGGATACCAGAGGATTCCTCGATGAGGTCCTCCGCCGCAGTGGCAACTGCAGTGAGGCTCACGTGTGCCACCTCTCTGGCACCGCGCTCAACAGTGAAGAGGGTAGGCGCCAGCGCAGCGGCCACCAAACCCATCTTCCATCCAATGTTGCCCGTTGTGGCGTGGGCTGCGCGATTGCGCGCTCTCCTGGAGAGAGCCCAGCTGGAGACCGCAGCGCCTATCGAGCGCACGGCCCCAAGGAACCCACCACGGTTCGAGGGCCCGGAAGAGACAGCGGGGCGAGAAGAAACGGCAGGGGCCTCGGGCGCCACTCTGTGGCCACCCGGGCCACGCAGTGGGAGCGTGAGGGCGGGCTGCCCAGCACGCTCGCCGAGTCGGGAGGAGTATGCCAGTCCGGCAGCACCTCCGGCCCACCATCCTCGGTTGCCGTAGCGGTTCGAGCTTCCCCTTCCACCACCTTTGCCACCACCCTTGCTGCCAGAGCTGCGGCCCCCACTGGGTGCACCGCGCCCGGAGGAAGGTTGGCTCCACCAGGCTCGGGCAGAGTCTTGAGAGAGCTCTGCCTGCCTGCGCTTTTCAGCGCGGAGCCTCTTCCGTCCGGAGCGGAGGAATTTCCTCGCATGCTCCGCAAGGGGATCGGCGTTGATGGAACGCTCGATCCGTTCCATCTTCGTGCCCTCGCTCTCTTCCGACGAAGAAGCAGCTTCATCGTCGCCTTCCTGGGGCGGCATGCCGTGGGTTATGAACGACGCGCCCGACTTAGGGCCACTGCACTTAAAGCACAGTTTGCGCCATAACATGTTCCTCTCTTGGCATGTGTCCCGCCCACAGGTCCAGTAGGCGTTGGACATTGCGGCGGCGATCGCGTCCGAACGCTTCGCATAAAGGTACTCCTTTATGCGTTCCTTATGTTCATCGAGCCAGACCTCGATGAACCACGCCGGCGCCGTTCGCAGGTCCACCGGCGTGCTCCAGTACAGGCTGTCCTCGAAGATCCCCACACAGGGGGCACCTCCGAGCTCCTCGGAATCATGGTGCCGGCAGGTATTGCGTTCTGGTGGGTTCGCACGCCCACAAGTAAAGCAATCCCACCAGCCCCAAGGCCAGACCTTGCCTGTGAGGAGCGGAACGCGCTCGGGTGTCGGTCCAAGCTCGTTTTCATCGTAATCGGGCCAGATTTCAAACACTGGCCTGTTCGACAAAATCGCAGCCTGGTAGACGAACGCGCGCCTCCGGCGCCGCGCCAACGCGAGGAGCTGCTCGAGCGTATGCTCACCACCGCCTCGGAAGAATTCCCTGATCTGTTCATCATGTTGGAGATCAAGGGGGACCGTGAGCCTGGGATCCACGTCGCGGGCGCCGGGCCTTCCAGGCCCCGGCGGTGGAGTCGCATCCCAGTCCACGTCGCGCCAATCGGCCCCGGGAACCTCGTTCGAGAGTCCGTAAACCCCCGAAACTCGGTGTTGGGGAGCCGGCGACTCCATGGTATCCTGCCATGTTGTGAATCGCTTCTTGGGCGGCGGCGGTCCCTCCGGCTCCGCGGGTCGCCGCTTGTCTGTGCTCGACGGAGCAGCGGCCCCGCTGGCACCTTCTTCGGCACCTGCCTCGCCACTAGACGAGGGAGCCGCGCCTGTCCCGGCCGCGGCTCCTGCAGGGCCGGCTGGTGCCGAGGGCGCTTCTTCCTTCTTGGTGGTGGCCCGCTTGGCCGCGGGGCCTTGACGCTCAGAGCCGCTCTCCTCAACGGCGCGCTTGAGGGAGGAGAGGGACTTAGCCTCTGCTGTCTCCTTTTCCTCCTTGGTCACTGCAGGAAGGCGGGTGTCGCGCCGTGCCTCAGGAGCCGCAGCCGCGGCCTCCTGGGCCGAAGCAGCAAGCTCCTCCTTGGCGCGTGCCGCCGCTCTTTCCCGTGCCAAGCCTGCCTTCATAGACTCCGCGAGGCTAGGGATCCGGACCTCCGGACTCCCTGCCTCAGCTGGGGGAGTCACGTTGGCCGCAGGCGCTGCAGAGGAGGAAGACGCCTCCTGAGAGGCATCCGGAGGAGCAGGAGCCATCTCCTGATCCTCGGAATGCGTCGCCGAAGATGGCGGAGCTTTCTTCTTAGGGCTGGAAGCCTGAGGCTCCGCACCCCATCGTGGATCAGGCGGGGTTCCAGTCCTCTGGACACCCCCCTTCTCTCGAGGGAGCAGATCCGTTTCCAGCATAGGGGGATCTATCTCCAGTTGGGTGTCAGTCTGCTTTGCGATAGGGTTCAAGACACCCGCGGCGAGCTTTTCTTCTCTGAGCCCATCGTGGGCGTTCCAGATAAGGTCTGAAAAGGTTTCCCTCATCGCTTGGACGTGCTCCCTCGGGGTATCTTCCCGGGGAGCGTCCACGTCCGGATCTTGGGGCTCCAAAAGCTCGTCGGGGAACGCCGGAGGAGGCGGTTCAACATCTTCGGGAACCTCTCCGGATCTCCCCTGCTCTTCGCGAATCGCCTCCAACGCTTCGCCCAGCGGGGTCTCGTCCCTAAACAAGTGACGGTAGGGACTCGGAGCTGCGGCGTTGGGCATCATGAAGTCCGTCTCCTCGTACGCTGGCCCGAGAATGGTACTCGGGTAGCGCACGGGAGGCTTCGCCCGCTGCACCGGCCTCCGGTCAAGGCGATACGTGCGCCAGAGACCATCGGAAGTGACACAAGGCGCCCCATCCGGGAGCCGCCTGAAATCACGCAGCTCCGCCCCGATGCGATCACAGAAGCGGTCCGGGTTGGAGATATGCGTAAACCGGCCCAGGTCAGCCTCAAAGACCCAGACACGGTCTCTGTGGTCTCTGCGAGCTTCTCCGTGGCGGAAGCGTCTCAGAGCCACAGCGGCTTCTCCAAAGAACGCATCGTCGCACGGGGCCGGCACCATGTTCGCCGGAAGGCCCCTTCCGTGGACCGCCGCTCGGTGGTACGCGGCTTCGTACTCGTGCTCGAATTCGGCACGGCACCCGCGGATACCACACTTGTGGCCGGACCCACGGGAAGGAACCCTTCTAGGGTCTCCGTTCCCAATCTCCTCGGGTGTAGGGCAACCAGCCACGCCCCCGCCATGGATCGCACTCCGGTCGGGGGTGTCCCCGAGATCGACGAATTCCCCAGGCACTGCAGCCTCCTCGGGAATCGGATCCACACTGAAAGGCACAAAGGTGTGCCGCGCAGGAGACTTCGGAGCGGGCCGTTCTTGGCTTGCCGACCGACGCTCCACGGATGCCATGAAATCGTCGATCCCGCGGAGGATGGCCTCAGTCTTGGCCCGTTCCTCCTCGGTCTCCTCTGGGACGGCCGTACCTCCTTCTCGGGAGCCCTCTGGGCCTCCCGTGGAGGCCGAGCTCGCAGAAGGGGCTTCAGCACTAGGAACGGCCCCCTTCGGAGCGGCCTTGAGCGGAGGCCCACCAAGCTTAGGCCGGATAGGGCCTTGGTAAGGCCCGGGCCCCAGCCCTCCATGAGGCAAGGGCCTTTCCGACCGGTTCCTCGCAGCAGGTGGCGGAGGAGGAGATCGCGCGATGGGCGGCTCAGCCGGCCCACCCAGCAACCATCCAGGCCTGGTGCTCAAGAACTCCTCGGCCCTCTCGGTTTCCATGATCAGGAACGGCGGTGGAGGCCTGACCCCTTTCGGCGTCGGGCCAGGCTTCACCGTGACCATTCCTTCCGGAACGGCTGGCCTCTTCGGCGGCGGCTTCGGGTTCGCCTTCTTGCTGAAGTTCTTCGGGTGGAACAAATCCGCTGGAGTAAGCGTACGGTCCGCCTCCATCGGCTGATCCCCAGGCGCTGCACCGGCACCCTCAGGGTCACCGGGCGCGGCCTGAGGATCCTCAGGCAGCTCATCCCGGGCCCTGGGCGGCGTCTTGTAGCGGATCGTGTCCGCAGGCGGTGCTTCGGGAGGCACCTTTTGAGGGGGGCGGTGTGATCTTCCCCGCTCCTGTTCCCCTGCCGAAGGCGCTCCCTCTGGGGCCACCTTGGGGGTAGGCTTTAGTTTGCCTTCCCGCCCTGGCGGCGGCCTATCATCGACCGTCCTGGACCGATGCAGCGCAGAGGGCATCCCACGGGGACCACCCTCCTTAGGTGGTCCAGGCGGGGGTCCCGCCGGCATTGCCGAGCTCTTGGCCCGCACCTCAACTTCCAGCTCGGAAGACGAGTCCTCGTCCCCGATATAGTAGTTGACCGGGCCGGCTCCGCCAGGCGGCGCCGACTGCTCTCTGCGGACTCCGCTCCCGGGCTCCGCATCATCGACCCACCGCAGGGTGTTACCCTGACGCTCTGCAAGCGAGAGGTCGAAGACTTCACAGCCGGGTTGCACCGTGAGGATTCGGAGGATGCATTCTGGAGGGACACGCCCTGTCAGAACACATCCGTCTGTCCCTCTCCAGACGGGCACCCCGGAAGCCCTTAGGAGCTCGAGGTTCGAGACCACAAGACAGGTCGAGTTCTTTCTAAAGCCCGACGTACTGTCCCGCTGTCTTGGGTACCCGGGCCCGATCACCCAATGGACAGTCAGGCGCGGGCCGTTTCCGCCTCCCGGGAGGAGGCCGTCGCGGCCGATCCGCCGCGCATGAAACACCTCTGTGCCATGACAGAGGGTGGAGCCTCCGTACTCTACCGAGAGCTCCCTCATGCCGGCCTCATCGAGGCCGTCTCCATACACGGTGCCCGCGGTCAATCCTGACCCACGGCCGTGTCCCTGGAGAGCCCGGATCCGGCCATCGACCAGCTCCAGCCGCTGCTTCTCCCGACCGCCAGCCGCGTTTTCCAGATCACTCGCCGCACCTGCCTCGATCGCGGACGAAGTGATCTGGAGCTTCTCGGCTAAGGCGGATACGCTAATCCAGCCCCCTTCGCCGAGATGGCCCTGCAGGCCGAATTTGCCGTGGCGGAGGGCTTGCGTAAGCGCCCTCTGGCAAACCGCGGGGTTCTCTAGCCACACCCACGGCTGCCATCGTGAGTTGCTATCACGACCGCCTTTCCCTTCGTTCCCGCGTCTGCGGCCACCTCCCATGGCGCCCCTCGCGGCTCCCTGGCCCACGAGGGGCCCGGCACACGGAGGAAAAAGTGGGAGTGGCTCCGCGACCAGCCGGTCCACGGAGGACCCACCGGCAGCGAAGGAAAGAGGGGTACACGCGACCTCCCGGCCCACGTGTGCCAAAGCACACCGCGAGGCGCAAGAAGCCGATGGCAAGGGCCCGCGCGGCCCGTCGCAAGCTACTGGGCTACTCGTCTTGAGCCCACGCTGCGCGGCCATGTCCTGAAAGGCAGGGGGTTCAAGGGGGCTGCACAGAGAGAGGGGGTAGGGCTCACACTCAGCACGACCTACACCCTGGACTACCTCACTACACCCTTGCTGCAGCACGCACGCAACGAGTAGTAGCATAGAAAGGAGGTAGCGACCCACGGGCGTACAGGCCTGCGTCCGAGCTGCCCCCCACGTTCCCCCCCGAACCCCCCCGACGCGGCACACTAAGACCCCGAACCCTAACCTAGACCCCGCGGTCAAGACACAAGCGGTCAAGACGAACACAAGCGAGTTAGGGTATAGGGCTCTTGTGGGGTGGTTAGTGTCCGTTAGGGATTCATCGTGTTTTGCTTTTGCTTTAGGCGCGACCTTCCGGTCCGCGTCAGGCGGACTGGAGCTCGAGCCGTCGCGGCCTCGAGCGCCTAAGGCTTCAAGGGCGGAAGCGGCGGTCTGAGGCGCGGAGCGGCTGCCCTTCCGGCACGCCGTCCTTATCTCCTCCTCTGCCTCCGCATCCGTGAGGAAACGGCCGTCAACGACCCTACCTGTACGAACCGTCAGGTCGTCGACATAGGCCACCCATTCCTTAGTGAACCTAAGCCTTCGATTGCGACCCGGCGCATACGCGCGGTCCACGACGTAGTTAAAATCGTCGGGACCATTGACAGGCCCGAAGGTAAGCCCAATAGGGAGGTACTTACCGCTACGCGCAACAATGGCAAGAACCTCCCTGGCACGCTTCGTGTTGCGGATCTGATTGAACCCGGAAACCGCATCAACGAAGCTATACCAGACTGATCCTACCGCTGCAGCGAGCACATCCGTGCTCCGCCGGCAGTAGTAAGTGGATCTCTTCACCCTGGCGTTTACCCTGCGGTAATCTACCACCAAGCGGCGTTTCCTCGCCCGCTTGTGGGAAGGCATCTCCTTCGTAGGGAAAGGGGCCGAACCCCAGGCCGAAGGGCCTCGCACAAGCTGCCCTCTCTGGACCTCCTCCTCAAGCCGGTCATCAACCCACTGCGCCGCTTCCCCGCGGAGCGCATGGGGCTGAGAGCTGACCGGAGGCCCCGTAGGGACGCAGTCGTGCGCAAACTTCCGGACCGTGGTACGCGCCGTACCTTCGACCCAGAATGCAGCGGCCTTCCGGCCCACCGTCTCCTTAATGGCTGCGAGATCAGCCTCGGTGAGCCCCGGACGGTTCTCCGTAGGGCCCAACCTGAGGCCTTCAATGACCTGCGCCTTATACTCTGGCGTACGGCGGGGATCGGCAGCCACAGCCTGGCCTGCCAACGCATAGACCTCCAGGTCCGCGAAGACACCATCCCAATCCTTGGCGTCTGCCTTCGACCGCCAGTGAGCATCCATCTTCCTGGAGAACTCCAGAACTTCAGCCTCCATCTTCGCTCTCTCTTGAGGGGAGAGGTCCTCGCCAGACTTAACGTCCGGCAACGGTACCTCCGGAGCGGAAGGCTTCGCAGGCTCAGCCGGCGGCTGGCCGCTCACTGAGCAAATGCTGTCGTAGCAAGGGGGCTGGTCGCCCCTCAGACCAGCATCCGCCAGGCAACGGCACAAGGCCGGAGCGAGCACCCTCGAAGAGGTCCGGGCCTTCGCGTGCTGATGGGCTACCCTGCCCAAAGCGTCAGGCTTTGCACAGCGAACGCAAACCGAATCCATCTTGAAGTTGGAAAGACAGATCAGCGCTCCTTCCGAATGCTTAGAACCCCTAGGAACTGATCCCAAGAGCTGACATCGATCAGCTCGGCCGAAAGCCCAAGGGAACTTCGGTTCCGAAAGCGTCCCAAACACGGGAGCCCACCCCTGGGCCTCCCAAGGCTCCCAAAGTCCTTCCTGATCTGAGATAGTAACAAGCATCTGGCGCCCCTTCTCGGCCACCATTGCTCCCCACCTACTGACCAGGGAGAGGAACTCCTTGGGGATACCCTTACCGGATAGGCCCACAACGAGGCACTTGGGGTCGAGCGTATCGACCAGAAGGCTCAGGGCTTGCCGGTCCTCCTCTGAGGAGAAGTCCCAGCGGATCCCGTAGGAGCTGGCTCCTTGAACCGCAGCAGGAGGGCTACGCAGGCCTCCTGCCTTACTGACCTGAGTAAGCGAGTGCTCCGACACCGCTACTTCGACAAGGTCCACGTCCATACCCTCTAGGTGATCTCTGATCCACCCCTGGACCGCGGCACAGGAGCTACCTCTACCGACGATCAAGGAGGGCGCGGGAGCCTCAGCAAGGAGCTCCTTCAACGCAGCAGGGACGTCAATCGGGGAAGCTGCCACACCCACTCGGTCCGGCACGGACTCTTGCAAGGAGTAACCGGCCTTATCGAGCTTCCGGGCAGAAGACGCAGCGAGAACCCCATCCCTACTAAGATCCACCTTGGAGATAATCTCCTTCACGGTGATGGACTCTATGGCCTGTCTCGTCCCTTCGCGGGTCAGAGAACCGCCTTCGTCCAAAAACGCAAGGTGCCACCGGACTCTGAGTCCTGAGGCGTCGGGGATGTACCGGTGGACGCCCACCTGTGCCCTGGCTTCGTCCACTTGCGTGACCTTGCCTAGGCGACAGGTTTTAGGGCCCACTCGGGCGCCATGGTACGCAACATGGTCACCAATACGCAACACGAAGTTGCGGCCCCGGCGCTTGACAGTAAACTCGACCTGCTTAGCTTCACCGGCCGCTTGCTGACCCAATGAAGGCGGCTGATGCTCTGGCTCGTCGAAAAACTCTATGGGGTCCCTCTTCTCGGGCACCTCCGCATCTTCCGGCACGAGCACTACATCCTCCGCGTGGGCTTCACATTGCCGGCCTGGCGCCTCACCAGGGCCACCAGGAACAAGTTCGAGTTGCAGCCTATGGCCTTTAACCGCCACTATCCTCCAAGGGCCGGTCAGACCAGGCTTCCAAGGGACACGCCCCGCCCCCTCTGGCCGGGGCTTGGGGGAATTCCAGACAACTCTGTCCCCCACGCGGAGCTCAACTGTGCGACGCGACCGATTAGCAAGTCGGGCACGCGCCTCACTGCTCGCGTCCCAATGGCGCCGCACAGCGGCCGCCAAGTCGGAAAACTGCTTGAACTGGGAACGGGCCCAGTCCGTGATGGGCTCGAATTGGAGGGCCTCGCGGAGAACGTCCTTCTCCAACGGCAAGGCGAGGCTCCAGGACCGTTCCAGGTCCCTGGGGGTGTACCCATGCGCCCCCGGGGTATTATCCAACACATACTCGGCGACCATGAGCCATTCGCTCCAGTTCTCCATGGAGCCGCCGATATGCCGGATGAGGTTACCCAGAACCTTCTGGACCTCTTGGTGGACCCTCTCGTTGGACCCCATCTCACAAGGCCTGAGAGCCATACTGAACTGCTGAGTTGTCCCAAGCATGGAGCACAACTCCAGCATCATGGCATTCTTGAACTCAGTGCCTCGATCAGATCGGATGAGGCGGGGCAGGGTGCGTGATCTCAGCACGCACCGCAGAAATGCCCTACGCACATCCGTATGCGTAAGTGTCTTCATGGGTTCCAGAAGCACTGCGTGGCTAAGGCAATCAAAGTACGTAATACTGTATCGGAAGCCATCGCGGTCCTCCCGATTAGGACCCTCGCAGTCGACGGAAACTTCCTGCCAACACGCTTCCGCGAGACATTTGACAGGTTTCGCTTCGACCTTCGTGGCTCGGGCCCTGCCCTTAACACACGCCAGGCATTTGGACACCCACAACTTAACGTCTGGTTCCATTCCTGGCCACCAGACGGCCCTTTCAAGGAGACGGAACGTGACCTCCGCCGAACGGTGCGCCCCCAGGAGGCCACAATGCACAGTCATGTAGCATGACTTCCGCCACGTGACGCCATTGGGCCCGGCGATACCGTTCGGGACGACCGGGACGACCACCGTCTGGCCAGTCTTGATGGTCACTTCCCTCTCCAAGACTCCGTCCGAGCCAAGCTTGAAAGGGGCTTCCGGCTTCTTGACCGAAGCCGTAAGGGACGGATCTCTCCGTTGAGCCTCGTGCCAAGCCGTGCGAAGAGCTGGCGTGACGCCGAACTCGCAGAGCCCGGCGCCATCCCTGGCCGCCAAGGCCAGCTTTTCTCTCTGACTCTCCGGGCTGTCCTTGTCCGACAGCACAGGGAAAGAACCGAGGCTGAGGGGACCAGAACCCCCGGACGCGGACACCTTAACCCGGCAAGTCCGCACGGAATGTGACTTGACACAAAAGGGCCGGTGGGAGGAGTACAACTCCACAACCACCCGTGGGGCCTTGGTAGCGGACCCCACAAAAGCCAGGGTCCTGCTAAGCTCTCCTTCCTTGACCTCGATCTTCTTCGAGAGCTGGACGGCCATCCAATGGCCTTCCTCTCCTGAACACTGGAAGGCGGCGATGACAGGCGAAGCCCTGAGCGACTTCCGATGCCCAAGGGACTGGATGCCGTCCCCATCATTCCAACCTTCCACGCGGTCCACCTCTCCCTTGAGACCAAGGAGACACGCAAAGGATTCCCGGAGGCGAACTTCGCCCTCCTGGAGATTCCATATGCGTTCGCACTCAGAATTAACCACATGCCTGTGGCTGTGCCAGTTGGGCTCGACAGCCCAGTTGAGCGAGCTCGGCCCGCTCAGGCAGGACGGGAAGGCCTGGTGCCCTTGCAGGACTTCACCAGAGGCGTTCACGACCCAGGAACTCCACAAAGAAGGGCCGTCCTTCTCGCACCCCTCGACTGGAAGCTCCAGGTCGCCCCCAGTCCAGACCCTCGCCTTAATCCTGCCGTACACCGTGGGCAGGAGCCCTTCCACGGGCTTTTGGAGGAAACCTTTGGCCCATGCTCGGATGAGGTCCGTATCAATGTCCACCGAACCATCAGCAAGGCTGGCGGACAAGAGGGCGTTCACCTCGAGTGACACGCTCGGGTCGGCAGACTCCGGGCCCTCAGCGGCCTCCTTTTCGGCTTGGGCCTCAGCAACCTCCAGAGCTGTTTCCTCCGCCTCCTGCCGGATGCACGAAGGACACCTTGAAAATAGGTATGTCCTCTTTCCGCAGGCGCAGACTCCTTCGTGATCCCAAAGCTCCCGAGAGGGCGCGTCAACGAGACCACGCAAGGAAACATCCGCGACTTTGGAGATCCCTTCTAGCTTCAGGGACGAAAGGACCTCAGCGGAAGCGGCAATCTTGCCCACTATCCCATATCCTGGTATAGGGGGCTCGGGAAACTCACGCCCCATCTCTGGGCACGCCTCAGCCACCTCAGCATGAGTAGAGTGCGCCTTCCAGACCTTAGGCTTAAGGCTCCAGATACCCTTGATCCCTGCCCAAGCGAGGCCCGCGACGCGGGCTTCCTTGCGCTGCAGGTTGCGAGCCTGGAGGGTGACTTCAACCACCAGCGGCCACCGCAAGGCAGCGGTGACAACTCCTCCTTGGCCAAGTCCTACCAGAAAGGTAGGGGAAAACGCAGCGGCTTCCCGAAGTACCTTCGCACAGGACGTAAGCAGGTCGACGCGGAGCTTCTTGACCTTCTTGGGCCCGGTAAGCTTACCGGTCATACCGTCGAAGTGGGACGCCACTCCGTCATCGTCCTCAAAAGGGCCCCAGCAGCCTCTCACCGCAATGGAGTGCCCCGGGATTCCCGAGACGAAGACTTCACGGATCTCCGTGAGCGCCCTTTCCTGCTCCGTCCAAGGGGCATAATCGAAAACAATCATAACGCGGACAGGGGGACCGCCCGCGACCCCGACCGGCACCGCAGCCGCGGTCGCCGGGGCAACCTGCGTCGCGTGATCGGGAACCGCGTCTTCCCCTACTGCCCAGGGAACAGGACCGTCACCTTCGGTCCCTTCTCCAAGGTACTGGTCCAGGTCGAACCCCTTCAGCTGGCCAGTCATCCCGACCAAGTCCTTGGTCCGGGCGGCCAAGAGCTCGTCCCGACCCTTCGGGTTCCTGGAAAAGGAGTCCCCCAGCGTCGCACTGCGACCACTGAGACTCCTGATCTCAGACCCATCCATCAAGATCTCCGCAACCCATCGAACCAGTTTCTGGTCGGAGCCGATATCAGAGGACTGCGCTCTCGTAAGATTGGCATGGTCCGTCCAACACAGGGTTCGGATAGTTCCGAAGACCTTTCGGGTTGCTCGCTTGACTTCGAGCTGTGCGAAGGCTTCTTGAATCAGCGGGGGCCAATTTTGCTGCGCAGGGGTCAGACTCTTGGAGTGAGTCATAAGAACCTTAATCCTTGAGAGGTCCCTGCTCATTTGCACCACCGAGCCCCCTACCGCAATCCCGCTGGCGTCCGCTATCTGCTCAAGCGGGCAAGAGCCATCAGCAGCCGACGCCTCATCGAAGGCCGCCAGGCTGATATGGTGGCTCATCATCTTCTTGATGGCCTTGAAAGCCTTGCAGCCGGCAGTGGTGCCTGTCCCCAGGCCACCTTCCGGAAACTCCGCTCCCGGTTTCTGCCATTGGCCCAAAACCTTAGCAGCATGGCCATATTCCGCTGGCAGATAGCCCCGAAGCCAGTTCGCACACCCAAGGAATTGCTGGATGTGGAGCTTTTCCTTAAGCGGCGGGAAATCCACGACCGCTTGGCATCGCTCCTCGTCGGGCGCACTCCCGTGCCGCCCGATCCGGTGCCCGAGGAGCTTACCCTCTGACACACAGATCTCAGCCTTGGCGACACCAAAGGAGAACCCAAAGAGGATGCTCTTGTCGAGGAAAGCTTCCAAAGAGACCAGGTGATCGAGAAGGTGCGGGCAAGCACCCTTGTGCCTCGCACCCATATCCTCCCGCAGCTTGTCGTAGTAGTAGTCGGAGGGAGGTTCCTCGATCATCTTCTCAATGTCGGCCGATTCCACTATGTGGTACACCGGCTCGTTCCTAGTGTCCACTCTGGAACCACTAGTGACGTCTCGGCCGTGGCTTCCTCCAAGCCCCCTCGTAGCGGAACCCGCATCCCATCCTGCCCAACGCGGCCCCGTCTTCGTCCTGAAGACCGCGAGATCGGACGTGACGGGCACGGTCGACCAGTCGACAGACTCGGGCCAAAGCCTGAGGTCCCTAGTCTGCCACAACCGCCACGGGCCGCCAGAAGACTTCAAGAGGCAAGTCTCGTACGGAAGCCTTTCGACATCCGGCCGATTCTCCGGGTCACCTTCCTGGGGCCTGCCGCTCCAAAGGCCAGCCATTCCTCCCTTCGTCTGCCACCACTGGCCCTCAGTGGGGATGGAGGAGAGGAAGGACACGGCATCCGGATCCGTAACCACGGACTCCGTGGCCCAAGGCCCTCCTAGGACCGTGCTTACGGCGGCAAGGGCGAAAACCGCCCCAACCCTCAGGCCCTTACGCCAACCCCTGCTGTGCGAGCATGCGCCGCAGCCTTGCAGGCCACAGACGGCGGTCCTCTCGGTGGACCCGCACGCAAAGCATCCAGGGAAGGTCGAGTCTTCGGCAGTGCCTAATCCGCAGTTCCCACACGGGTCACCACTCGCGTCCGTAAAGAGGGTCTCAACCCCTCCGCATTCACACGCGGTGGTCTGCGCGAGCCCGGTCCGGACCTCGCCGACGACGGCACCCGGAGAGACAGTCGTGTCCTCTTCGGCTACCAGCAAGATCGAACCTTCCTCGGCTCCTGTGGGCCACAGCCCAGGCACTGCTTCGCAGTTGGCGGACTCTACCGGGAGGACAGCCTCCGTAAGGGAGCCATCCTGGCCTCCACTGCCTTCCCTCTTCACAGGTGCGATGACCCCATCTCCGGCCAAGAGCTCCAGCGGGTTCTCCCCGCTGTACCGGAGCAGGTCCCTGCCTCCGGTACCCGGCTCAAAGCACAGAGCACCGTCGAGACTAGAAAGCCTGGACTCGAAGGCGTAGGCGCGGTCCTTCCGCGACCTACTGTAGTCTTCGCACCTGGGGATCTTAATCCCAAGGGTTTCCAGGGAGTGGCAGTCAGGAAGGGGCTTGAAGCCCAAGCCCTGCCGTCCCGAGCAATCCAAGGCGCGGCCGCCAAGGATGAGCCCATGCCAATCCGAGGTTCCTTTCGCGGCTATTTTACAGCGCACGAATATCTCTGGACCCTCGCTGCAGTTGTCGGGGGAGAGCCCCTCCAGAAAGCGGACTCTCAGCACGACGGCCCCCTTCAGGGGCACCGGCTTCCCTGCAGCGATCCCATGGACGAACTCCGGATGCACCCAGCGTTCGAACTTCACGACAGGAAACCTCCGGTCCTCCGTGCCGATCCCCAAGGCAGCAGCCCGGTTGAGGATCCCACAGAGGAGTTCCTCCGTGATGTGGTTCGAGCCTGCACACCCGTCCAGCATGCATTCCACCATGCCGTCGATGACCTGCACGACTGTTCTGTACTGGTACCCCCCGACCTCGTTCTCGCAGAGGTGCCACCAGTCCTGAGGCAGCTCGTCCAACGAGCTGAACTTCGACGACGAGCTCTTGGCAAGCGGGAAAGCGGAGGAGTTCGCCGCAACAACCGTGCCAGCGCTCCCAATCTGGATGGAGAGCGTAGCGAAGGGATTCACCATCCCGGCGCCACTCGGGGCCGCCCAGTTCGAAGGCAACGCGGCTCCCCCAGTGGCGGGAAGCGAATGGACCATGTCACAGTCCGCTCCCTTACGGCACGACCCGTTCTTCTTGAAGAAAGGGCAGATAGTCCCTGGCGGCTTCGCGCCCGCCTTGGACTTCGCCTTGGGCTTGGCCTTGGCCTTGCCTTTGGGCTGCCCTCCGGGTCCACCCTTGCCCTTGCCCTTGCCCTTCCCCGGCGTTGTCGCCAGGGTGGACGCGTCCCGCTCCTTCTTGGCCGCGAGGGCCTTTTTGCGGAGCTCCTTGTCGTGCGAGTAAGGGCACGCGTCCCCTTTTGGGCAGTTCCCGTGGTCGCGGAAATGGAAACAGATAGGCTTACCTTTTCCATTTCCTTTCGGACCAGCGGCAAGCGTGGAAGAGGCGGCCGCCTTGGCCGCGGCCTTAGAAGCCTTGAGCTCCGTCCTCAGCTTCTCGACCTCCTTCCGCGCGGCGGACAGGGCTGGGTCTTCCGTCGAACCTGCGTACACGCTATTAGCCGTCACCCGATGCGCAGCCTCACGCTGCTCATATTCGAGGACGACCTTATGCGCTTCTTCCCAGGTCGAAGGGCCTCGAAGCCCTGCGGATGCGCCGTCGCTAGGCCACAACCGCTTATCACCGCGGATCTCCTTCTGGAGATGTGGAGGCATCTTGCGCAAGTAGCTTAGGAAGAGCTCCCTCGCTGTCTTGCCAAGACCCACACTCTCCAGCTCCGCGATGGAGGCCTCAAACAGGGGCTCGAACTGGTGCCCTGTGAGACGGCCCTTAGTGAGGGCGACGTGCTCCGCGTCCACCCTCATCTCCTTCTCTTCTCGGCTCTCGCCGAAGACAAGGTGCCGCTGCTTGATCCTTTCGTAAACGGCTTGGGGATTCTCAGTAACTTCCCCGGTCTTGGAGGCAGCCTTGTACACGTTAGTAAAGGTCTTAAGCCTCGAGCCGCGGCAGCGAGCACGAAGGGCGATGAGTTTCTCCCGGAAATTCATCCCCTTGCAGTTGTTGGCAAGGCCACAGACGTCCTCGAACTCTTCGTAGAACTGGACCACGTCCCGGATGTCGGAGCGATCGTCGGTGAGCGAGGGCCATTGGAGGTCCGTCTTCACGGTCGTGATCGACGTCTGACCTCCGCGAGACGCCAAGGCCTCCTTGAGCGCCTCGGTCTGGGCCGCCAAAGCTGCAGCGAGCTCTCCGGCTCCGCCGCTGGCGGAGTGAGGCTCGCCGGGCTTATCCTTCTTAAGCCCTTCGAGCTCTATCTCCAGAGCCGCAAGGCGGGACTTCAGGGGTGAGTCCCCCGGACCAGGTTGCGGATCCTCAGGGATCGCGAGCTGAAGGTCCACCGGGAGAGGCGCCGGTGCTCCGGACTTAGAGCCCGACTCCGCAACGGCGCCCGTCCGGGCCGCCAGGGCCGGGACAGAAGAAGGAGTGCTCCAAACCTTCTCGGGATCGCCGCTGCTCTTGCCTCCCAGGGCCAAGATCAGCTCGCCGAGGCACGAGATCTCCTTCTCGACCTCCTCTCGGTCTTCCGACCCAAGAGAAACCGCGGCAACGGTAAACCTGGTGCGCAGGGCCCGCACCATCCTGGCAGGGTGCCAGTCACCTCCCATTTTGCCGTATTCCTCGGCAAGGATGGTGGCCTTGGTAGTGATCTTCTCAAGATCCTCCACCGTGACCTCTGCCTGGTGCGCCTTCAAGGCCACAACCAGCCTTGAAACCCGCGTCAGGTAATCCGCGACCGGTTCCTGGTCGGGACGGTAGAGCTCCCGCAGGTCCGCCTGCAGGGTCTCCGCCGTGACGGGACCACCCGTCCCAGCAGACGAGGGAGGCCCGGAACGGGCCGGGCCGCCGGCCACCGGCGAGAGAGCAAGCGCACCAACACGGCGCGCCGTCTCGGCCACGTCCGCCGGCGCAGCGGCAGGACGCGGAGCCGGTACCCCGGCCTCCGGCAGAAGCTCTTCAGAGCTGGGGCCCGGATCGCCATCCTGAGCACCCGGGCCCGCTTCCGCAGCTGGAGCTTCCTCATCTTCCTCTTCATCTTCTTCCTCTTCCTCTTCGGCATCGAAGTTGTCGTAGAGGAATTCCATCGTCTCCTTCCACAGACGCTGTTCATCTGCTAGCGTCGTGGATCGTCCGTCCTTCTTCTTGGTGGGACGGGACCCCGTTTCCTTACGCCAACGGAGCCAGTACATAAAGGGCATCTTCTCCGGGTACTCCACTGACCCATCCTCGATGCACCTCAGCAACGTGGCTCCTTCCGGCTGACCTGCGACCTCAGCGCTCATGGTCGCCTAGCGAAGGAGAGAGCCCCGTGCCACACAGGACCACGGCCTCAAGGCGCACGACAAGCGCGCCTTCGAGGCCACGTTAAAAGATTGCGGCGCAGCAGCCGCCTGGGTGGCCGTTTCCCAGAACAGCCCCCAATTGTGGAGAACGGAAACCCAAAGGGGCAGCACGCACCCTCGTTTTCCGTCCAAGCAGAAAGTCCAACGACCGTGACAGGTCGAACGTCCGCCCAGGACGGGCTGCGCGCAATTGCGTCGCGGCAACGAGAAGCTACCAACGACACACTGCCGTGCTCACTTGAGCCAAAAATGTTATGAATACGAATTACAGAAGAGCATGCATAAAAGCATACAGCACAACAGCCAGCCCGCAGACTATGTACAGTTACAGCCCTGTTATATTCCTATGATACCACTATTACAGGGTGGGGGCAGCTTCTAAGGTATAGGGTTTAGGGTTTTAGGGTGTAGGGTTGAGGGTTTAGGGTTTAGGGATGAGACATGTAGGGTTGAGGGGTTGAGGGTTGAGGGTTTAGGGTTGAGGATTTAGGGCTTACGGCTTAGACTTGGTCGCTGCCGCAGGGTCCTAAGTACCTGTTTGGTAGAAGATCGGGCTTCGAAACTAGAAATCATAGGTATGATTTGGGAAAATATCCCCTATCATGGTGCCTAGGGCCTAGGACCCTTTGGGATATGGGGGTTTCCGAGAATAGGGGACCCTAATATAGTCCCCTAAATGGCAGGACCCTTATTTCAAAGACCCCCCCCTGTTTTCGGAAACTCTCATATCCCGGCGAGGGGTAAGACTTACTA
This sequence comes from Symbiodinium sp. CCMP2592, assembly GCA_905221615.1. Classification (NCBI taxonomy): domain Eukaryota; class Dinophyceae; order Suessiales; family Symbiodiniaceae; genus Symbiodinium; species Symbiodinium sp. CCMP2592. The sequence goes on from CAJNDT010005990.1 coordinate 62,813, forward strand.
GTTTATGCTTAGGTGCCCTTTCTGGGCCGAACTCCAGAGTCCTAAACCTCAAAACCAAAACTATTGTGGGACCCTAAACCCTAAACCCTAAACCCTGAACCCTAAACCCTAAACCCTAAACCCTGAACATCACCCAGCGCCTCCGACCGGTCCAGTCGTCGCTGCAGCTGCAACTGCTGCTGCTGCTGTTGTTGCTGCGCCTTGCTTGGAGGCGTTCAAACCCTTCTTGGAGGGTCGGGGGACTTAGTAACTGGTTATTCTAGGGACTTATAAGTACCATAGCCCCAATTAGGGTCCCTTTTCGGGTACTTATGAGTCTACTTACTACCTACTTACTAAGTCCCCCGACCCTCCAAGTTACAGCTGACTCATGGGGTTTCGGGATTCTCCTAAACCCCAAACCCTAAATCATAGACCCTAAACCGTACTAGAGCTTTTGTTCAAGGATACCGGGTCTTAGCGCAGTTTTGAGGATTTGTAATTGGGGTTATAAGTGTAGTTACCCCAGTTATAACCCTAGTTACTACGTCCCATGATCCTTAAGTAGACCCTAAAACCCCTCTTATAATAGCACCCCTATAGATCCCCTTTAACGGAGCCCTTTAAAGTATAACCCTGGTTACTAAGTCCCATGATCCTTTAAGTACCGGGTCATGGCGTACTTTTCTTGGGCCTGCAGCCTCGTCGGAGAGAGGTGTTGGAGGACTTTGGGCTGAAACGGTTTAGGGTTTAAGGTTTAGTTTAGGGTTTAGGGTTCAAGGTTTAGTTTAGGGTTGAGGGTTTAAGGTTTAGTTTAGGGTTAGGGTTTAGGGTTTGGGGATTAGCTTAAGGTGTAGGATTTAAGGTTCAGCTTACGGTCTAAAGTTGAGGGCTTAGTTTAGAGTTTCAGGTGTTGGGTAGGGGCCTGAGCTGCCGGAAAAATCTAGCACAACTTCCTGCAAACTGGTGAGGTAGGCTACTGCAGTGATGCTTTTGGCGCAGGGACGGGCTTTCGTGCAGGCCAGCCGGGTTTCAGAGCTTCTATGTCGATATTGTGCGGCGCTGTTGGGAGGTGAAACCCCCGACACGAAATCCGAACGCTGATCGGAACCCCAAGAAAGACTCTAATGCAGAAGCCCAAGGAAAAGCTGCTGCCTCGGTCTCCTCTCGAAGCTCCGTCTGCAGCCGGCGCACGCGCTCCTGCAAGCGGCATGAGTGGCTTCAGGTTCAACGCTTCGGGATTTCAGGGTGTAGGGCTTAGGGCCTTTAGGGTTTAGGGCTTAGGGCCTTGAGGGTTTAGGGTTTAGGGCCTTTAGGGTTTGGTGCCTTTAGGGTCTTTAGGGTTTGGGGTTTAATTCGGGTTCAAGGTTTAGTGTGCAGGGCCTCGCGTGTTTCTACGGCTGCGGCCTACAGATACGGGAGTTTCCGAAAATAGGGACCCTAATATAGCACCCCAAATAGTAGGATCCGTATTATAGGGACCCCAAATAAGGTACCCCTAATTTTCGGAAACCCTAAACCCTTTATAGAACCCTTATAGATCCCTTTAAGGAACCCTTATAGATCCCTTTAAAGGTACCCCTAATTTTCGGAAACTCAGATACCGGAACCTCGGCCTTCAAGTGTCGAATGAGGGCACAGGGATCGGGGTCCGTCCTGCAACCCGGCTTAGGGTTAGGGGTTTAGGCCCGTTTGTTTAGGGGTTTAGGGTTTAGGGGTCTAGGGATTTAGTGTTTGGGGGTTTAGGGTTCAGGGTTTAGGGCTTAGGGTTAAGGGTTTAAGGAAAGGCATCGGAGAACATGATCAGTTCTTGCAGGGAAAGCGGAATAAACTACTGTGGATGAGCTTCCTGGCAACATATTTTTGGCCTCCGAGGGCGTTGCACTCGACATCGCAGCTGCTAGATCCCCTAAACTTGAACTCGAAATCGCTTGTACCCGACCTTAGTGTTTAAAACCCGCCGAAACCCTCAAATCCTAAACCCTTAACCCCTAGCCTACACCATACAGCCCCGAGCCCACAAAGCTTCACTCAGAACTCCAGACTTTGAAGCCTTAGGGTTTAGGGTTTAAGGCTCAGGGTCTGTTGTTTTTAAGGGCTCTTTTGCGACTGCACGAAGGTGTCTTATCGGCTTTCGCAAGCCCTCAGAAAGGCGAGCCTTTGTCTGACCCCACATGCCCTCTCACTTGTCACCCTTGTCACTGCTTGACCCACTCGTCATCTCGTTCCCATCGGCGTCCTGCTGCGTTTGTGGCATCGCGAAGCAGGGCCCTTGAGAGGGACTCAGAGGGACGCCAGCTTCGTGTCCTTCTCGCGGAGCATTTGCTATGCCTGTTGGATAATCTCGTGCTTCTCCTGGAGGATGTCTTGCTTCTCAGCTTCCATCTCTGCGATCTTTGCCAAAAGCTCTGCATAGCTTGGGTCTCACGCTTCCTCCCCCAGCCGCGCAAACTCTGTGGATATCATCTGGCCCAAACTCTCGGATATCATCTGGTTATATAGGGGCCCTCATAATTAGAATAGTGTGTTGAGACCCATGATACTACAAATTGAATAAGGAACCTCCAAAATAGTATAGGTAATTATTTACGCCCCTATAGTAATCTTCAGCCGTTGATCTCCCTCTTATTCCCGTTCGATAGGAGCCGAAACCAAAAGCCCTAAAAGCCTGAAACCCTAAACCCTTGACACCCTAAGACATAAAACCCGAAACCGAAAGAAAGTCCAAGGCCTGGGATGTCTGTTGCTCTTCCCGCAGGACGCCCTCGCGGCCGGAGGCTTTAGGGTTTAGGGTTTAGGCTTTAGGGCTTTGTGGCTTTAGGGTTTAAGGTTTTGTGGCTTTAGGGTCTAAGGCTAAGGTTTAGGGTTTTGTGGTTTTAAGCCTTCAGGGTCTTGGGGATCCGGGTTTGAAGTTTACCGTAAGATTTTGAAGTTCTTAGGAGTAGTCTGGAAGGGTTGCATAATGGCTCATTTTGGTGTTCTTCCAGAGTTCCATAAGGGCCGAGAGTTTGAGGCTTATGGCTGAGGCACTGCCGGTTGAGAGATTTCGGTTGTTGCTTTGAGGTTTGGGGTTTAGGGGTCTACGGTTTGGGAGGGGTTGGAGTTTAGACCTAAGGGCTTTCGAGGGTTTTGCAGGTGCTTGAACCCTAAACCCTAAACCCTAAACCCTAAACCCAAATATGTACTTCGTGCATGGCTTTGGAACAATGGCTTGGGACCCAGACAACCGCCGTTATGGCATAGGCATGTGGGCACCACATCGAAAATCCTAAGAAGCTGAAGAATGTCGATCCGCCAACGCTTGAAAGCCGTGGAGCCATGTGAAAGCCAAAACACGAGCCTGTGATGGCGGGAATTTCCACCCAAAACCCCCCCCCGGATGGCACTGTGGTGAGCGCAAACCCTGGCATTTTACCATACAAGCGGCATCTTTGGCGGACGATCTGCACGAGACTGTTGCGAGAGAACCTTTGGTCTCGAAGTTGCTGACCGCACCACAGCGGGAGCTGCGGAACCCACTGCGGAGATTGCCGCGGGCTCCGGACGACGTGGGTATCATCTGACAGCTTCTCACCCTGGCCACAAGAACCGACACTGAGCCGCAACCAAAACCCTATGCCCAAGGCCTTGGAACCGCAAGCCTCAAACCCCAAACCCCCAAACACCAAACCCTTAAACCCTACGCCCTAAACCCCTAAACACTACACCCGAAAACCCTTAACCCCAAACCCCTAAACCGAAAACCCGTCAGCCCCAGACCCGTAAATCCGAAGCCCTAGACCTCAAAGTCCATACAATCGAAAAAAATACGGAGGCCCCGGCCTCCATGGCCGCCACAGATTCTTGTGCCTGGCCTTCGAGCTGCCCTGCTGCACCCTGCACAAAGGGCTTTGTCGAGAACCTAGAATCCAAGGCTTTGGGGCGTAGGACTTCTGCGTTTGGGGTTTAGGATGTCGGGTTTACGCTTTGAAGCTTAGGTTTTGAGGTCAATTGTAGGGTTTAGAGCTGAAGGGTCCATTATAGGATTTAGACTGTTCTAAACAGGTAGATTCATCATCATAGGGGATAAAAGCTTCTAGGGCTTCTACGGGTTTTCATGGCCTCTCGAATAGAGTTTTATGTCGGAGCCTCAGTAATGATTCAAATGTTCGTGTCAGACCTTGACGGCTAAAACCGAATTAACGCATACCAAACCTTTCTGTTCTCTCGATCGCACAGAGGAACTAGCAAGTAGTCTCTATGCATTAGACCAGTATGAAGCAAGGTTTTATGACTTAGTCCCACAAAAAGCACCTGCACAGATAAATTCGGCAAAGCTCCTAAGGGGCCGTATAAAGACCCATCAAAACCTTCACATCAACAGTGTTTCACATGAACCCTACAATACCTCTTACGAAACCTTGAAAACTGCAGAAATTCAAACACGTTCAATGACCCCGCAAGGACCTCACTCGCTGAGGTCAAGACAACATCCAGCCTTCGCTCAACACGGCAACACCTACCATATGTTTATCTCGCACACTCTAGGAGGACCATATCAGCTGAGCTGCCAAGCGTCCTCACGTCGCCAACCACACCCAACTCCAAACAACTGCAAAATATATGCCCAAAATTTGTAACAACGAACTCATTGAACTGACCATCTGTCGTGCATCCCTTATAGGACTAGACTCCTCAAAACCTTGTGCATTTCAGGTTTCAAGTTGGATTTCATCCATCCTTCCTCCAATGTGTTCTTTTTTCGGCAAAGATGCGTATGCTCGTCCAGCTGTGAGTTCGGACACGCACGCATCGTGGGCAATGCATGTCGCATGTTTCGCCTCACAAGCCAAAGTTCAACGAAACAAAGCCCTCCAGCATGAGATCCATCTTCTCCACCGTGTACAACACCTGTGAAAATGTTGGAGTGTAGAGACCCACTCTACGATCATTGGTCCAAAACCCTAACCCTGTCTGCCCTGCACCAAATGCATTTAAGGGATCGGTTTGGTTCCGAAGAACAAGCAGAATTGAAAAGAACATGTACCAAGTTTCAACACGACCTTGACCATGGGACACCTCATCGTACAAACATCACGGCATGTCCGGTTAGATTTCAGGGTGTACGTATAGCTATCTGCCAAGAAGAGCCAGAGCTGTTTGATGTCTAGGACGTCAACACTTGCGAACATATCTATCCACCACACACCTGCAAGTTCCCCAACTAGACTCGACGAAACTTTTGAGGCAGACTCGGGGCTCGGAATCTGATCCGTTGGGCCTTAAAGGTTTCGTAATGGAGAAAGCGAACTGGGAATCATCGATGCTGCGTAGATGTCCCCACAGACCTTCTGTGGCTCTTTCACACCACTGTCCTGGCTGGACCCTCATGGGTCTGCGAGAATCTGCGAAAAACGAAGCGACCTCACCAGAGTACTGAACAATGCGCTTGGAAGACGCCTACCCATCGACTGCATCGAGTCTCTGTTGTTGCTTAAAAAGTAAGGCTCGCAGGTTTTGAGATTTAGGGTTCTGCTTTAAGTCTCTCAGCAGCCCATACTTTGCAACTTTCGGCTGATCCGCACAGCACACGATCGTCAATAGCAATCAACATGGCCAAGTGACACACTTGGGTCTGAACCCTGAACCCTAAAATCCCGAAGCCTCAGCATCCAAAGCAAGCCCGGGCACTTCAAGTAAAACACGGAACAAACGAATGCCGAGTACACGAAGCCTTCGGGTGGAAGCTTGAAGGGGAAGAACAAAAGAGCGTTCTCAAAGAGCGACCGTCAATCCCAAACCCAAAAATTTGCACCGTGAGCCCTCCACCCAAAACCTTGAACTTCGAACCCTCGACCCGCCCGAACACATCTTTCTCCAACCTCAAGCCCACACCCGTAATTAACTTAATCCGAGACCTTGGGCCTCAGACCGAAAACCCTAAAAACCCGACCAAAGCCTTGAACCCAAATCGCTGAATCCTTTAGGCTGAGTGGGGGCCGTACCCAATGAATCCTCGACACTGAACCCAGCAGAACCCGTCGAAAATCACAACCCATAAGTCGACAAAAAAACACATAAGCAAAAATTAGGATAGAAATATCCCATATAAACCCCCTATAATGAAGCCCATTAAGGTAGGGATATGCCTACAAAATGCTTATGCGTATGTGCTTTTTGGGTCCCTGAACCCAGAACCCCAAGCCCTCGACAGATCTACTTGGAGGGGCAGGGGACTTAGTAAGTCGCTTATAAGCAGGGTTATAATTGGGGTAACTCCATTTAGGGTACTTATAACTCTACTTATAACCGGCCTACTGGGTCCCCTGCCCATGCAAGCAGGCGGTGCTGAAAGCAAGGGGGACGGTTTAGGGTTTAAGGCTTGGGTTTAAGGATCCTGGAAATGAGGATCTGGCTACACCCAAGGAGCCCAACCCCCCTCGATAATGATAAGAAAAGAAACCCCTAATGCTTTCAGGCACATTCCTCTGCTAGGGGTCTCCTCTTAGAATCTGCCTGAGCCCCTGCGCCCTCGACCCTCAACCTTTAACCCTAGGCCTGCGAGGCCAGCAGCTCTTCTCGAAGCTGACGCTCGTCTGACAGTTCGGACTGCACCCGCTGAGTCTTGGCCTCCAGGGCACCCTAAGCCCTAAACCTAAACCCCCTTTTCTGTATGCCGCCGCCTGCATCGCAAGGACGGTCTCGTGGACCTCCGTCTCGAGGGCCTCCGCCGCTCCCTTGCGGTTTAAGGGGGGGGTGTGGGGTCTTCGGCGTTCAAGGTTTTAAGGTTAGGGTTCCTTCAAAGGGAACCATAAAATTACCACAAGGGATCTATGGTGCTTTAGGGTTTAGGGGGTTTGGGGTTTGGGGGTTTAGGGGTTTGGGAGCTGGGGGTTTGGGGGTTTAGGGGTGTTGGGGATTTGGGGGTGTGGGAGTTAGGGGCTGGGGGGTTTAAGGGGCTTATGGTTCCAGGGTTTGAGGGGTCGGAGTCTCGGAGTTTGGGGTTCTGAAGGTTTGTTAGGGTCTCGGGCGCTAGCTTCAAGTTTGACCGATAAAGAAGATAAAGACTGGGAACAATGGTAGAAAGTATAATGAACTGGGGTTTCGGGTTTAGGACTTAGGCTGGTGTGGGGGGGGGGGGGGGGGTTGGAGTATAGTGTTTAAGGTTCAGAAGCCTGGGGTCTGGTGTAGCTTTTAGGGTTTACGTATTAAAAGTTTGGGGCTTAAGGTTTCAGGTTTAAGCGGTTTATGTTACCGGCCGCCGGATGATTTAAGAGAGACTCGGCTCCGATATGGGCGTTGTGGAAGTAGAAGTTTGTTTGGAAATTATGCGGTGCTAGAATTTAGGGTTAAGGGTTAAGGGGGTTTAAGGTTTAGGGTTAGAGCATCTACTCAGTATCTGAAAGGAGGTCCTTTCGGTGTATACGTGAAGTATGCGGTCCTACCCAAATGGAACCTCTCTCTCTAGAGGTTGGGGCTGAGGGCCCAGGACGAATTTATCACCACCACGAGCCGGGTTTCCTCAGTGCCAGCCATGAATCTCTTATCATGAGGATGCACTCAGTTGCTTTTTAGCAGGAAGAGTTGTGGCTGCTGCAAGCCGGCGCTCGCTCACGCAGCTGCCAGGGCCTCAAAGATTCTGCTGATGGGAAGTTCCCCGCAACAGTGCATCTGCCGAGGCTCCCGCCCGTAACTCCGGCCTGTGGGGCGGCAGTTCCAGGTGTTGCCGCTTTGCCATCGCTGAAGCCCAGTTCCGATCCTGTTGAGTGACCCGGAACTCCTCGGCAAGGGCAAGCTTCGTGCTGCGGTCCTACGTAGCCAGACGTGTCGCGTGTAAGGCTGCGGCATGGCACCGCTGTGGGATGTGCAGCGGCACGTTCAAGAGCAAGAACTCTTGAGCCACTCCGTGAAGTAGCGGGCCTCGGCGGGGTGCCCGACTGCGCGGTCGCCGGCAGTCGTGTAATCGTGTTATTTGTTTTGTCCGACACAAACCGCGGGCCTTGCGGCGGAGTTGCGAAGACGGCGTCCGCCTCCACTGGCCGCCAAGCCTTCTTCCTCCTCACGCAGCATATGCGCGACAGACTGCTGGTCGGTTACTTTCGCTCTCCAGCAACAAGCTCCTCCTTGAATTTGAACCACGCCACATCGGTCAGACCGATGCCGAGAAGGATGCGACGTTGGCCGACCCGAGCCTGTCGAATACATTTTCTTCACTTCCATGATTCTGTATGTGTGTGTGTGTGCGTGCGTATGTGTATATATATATATATATATTCCAAGAATCGCGTGCCGCCTTGGCCACAGCGAAGTAAAAGGCCGCGGCGAGGCTTCGGGTAAACGAGATAAAGCCGTTGGGGTAGTAGCAGACAGCCGGTCATGCTTGTTTATTGGGGAAGCCCGGGCACCTCCGGGTTCATGCCGATGTGCTCGGCAATGGTCCAGTCCCCGTCTCCTTCGATGGCAGCCAAGACTAGTAGGATCTCGCGGCGGGCACGACAGAGCGACATGTTTAGCGATGCGGCAAGCATCGTAGCTTGCCGCTCCGCGCCAAACCCGCCCTGGATGCAGCTTGCGCGCACAGGCCCATCGGCTCGGTGCGATGGAACATGACTAGAACTCGCCTATGGCCAGCTCCTCTTCTTCGCGTTCCTTGACTTTTGCCACTCGGACCTCGGAGTTGTGATGGGCTCACGCAGCCCGCTACGTGGGCCGATATTACTGGTGTCCTCCACAGGCTCGTTCCGAAGATGGTCGCAAAAGCACGAACTACTCTTGCAACTTCTGCCGAGGCAGCCCGCTACCTGGGCCGATATTACCGGTGTCCTCCAGGCGCTCGTTCCGAAGATGGCGGTAGAGCTCCTGCGCAAATCGGCCGTCGCGAATCGCAGCACGAAATAATACGCACAGCCTTCAAGTGAGCACAGGACGCATAAGCGCCCCAGCGCACGCGTACCTCCGAACTTCGAACCCAAGCTGTCGGCTTCGAAGCGGATTGTACTCGAGACGGTACTGCAGGGCGCACCCGCTCTTGGAGTCGCTCCGGTTGGCGAAAAAGGCCGCCTTCCGCCCACGAGCGCGCATCCTGTAACACCTCCGGCGCGAGAGGCCCGCGAGCAGGGACTCTAAAACTTGAACCCAGGCCCGAAGCCGAACCGCTGTACCTCTTGGATACATTGCTTATACCTCTCCTTCCACCTCTGCTTTTGCGAAGACAGAATTGAACTCAAGCCGGCGTTGGGGTGAAAGGGGCTGATCATCAAGAACGGACAGATGATTCTGACAGTCTGAATGTACAGGGATCCTCTCACTGCCATTTCAGATCATTCCCAAGGAAAGGAAACGTGACGGTTTGGGGATTACGGGCTTAAGGCCTATATATTCTGCCGCTGAACTCAAACCCGAACCAGTTCCCACATCCCTACACCCGCACTGTCATACTACAAGGCTGTTTTAGCATACTTTCTAGATTCTAATAAACCTCATGGCAGCCCTTACAATATCCTTTTCTGTACACTGTTTTGAAAACACTCAACCCGAGTCCTGCTTAGAAGCCTTGTCAGGCCCTTACAAAACCCTTAGAGACCCTTATAAACCTGTAAAGCCTTGTAAAACCCTTGTACAACCATTCGCAGCTTCCAATCTTCGAAAACACAATCAAGTCTTCATCTAGATCCCTTATAGTACCTTTATGGATCCCTTTAAAGGAACCCCCAAACCCCTAAATCCCCAAACCCCTTAAACCCATGACGCTGCCTGGGTCGCTACCAGCTGACGCCGAAGCCGCCTTTCGTCTGTCAACTCGTCGTGCAGCTGCCTCTCGCGCACCTTTTGAGGCTTTGGGTTTCAGAGTGTACTTAACGGATCATGGGACTTAGTAACTAGGGTTATAATTAGGGTAACTATACTTATAACCCCAGTTAAGGTACTTATAACCTTACTTGAGTCCCATGATCCTCCAAGTAGTCTCCGGTTTAATCATACGGGGGGGTATTGTGGCCTTAATACCCATAATAAGGACATAATAAGGCCTTTTAAGGAAGTACAGTCCCCTGCCCCCCTCCACCTACCCCCCTAAGGGTCCCTATGACTTAAGGTTCAAGGTAGTTTGGGGCAGTTCGAGCTGATCGAAGAGAGATTTAGGGCTGTGGGGTCTAGGTGGGTGACAATTTAGGGTTTAGGGTGTAAGGTCGTTACAGGGATAACTCCAAGGGGCCACTGAATGGGTGATTCTATAAGGGGTAAGCATACGAGCTACTACATGTCTTTTTATCTATCCACCCATCTCTTGACTCATTCCAAGAATGATCTGGAGCAACTAACGAATGGGTTGCTACGCTTCCCCGTGCACGCGCAGGCACCCCGAATCATCAAACCTATAAGTGCCTAAACCCCTAAACCCTAAACCCCTAAACCCCTAAACCCCTAAACTCCTAAACCCCTAAACCCCTAAACCCTGAACCCAAGCCCTACGACTGCTAAACAGTGAACCTGGACCCCAAATTCTGCGATGCTCGGCGGCTTCTGCCCCCAGCCTCATGGGGGTTAGTAACTAGGGTTCCTTAAAGGGCTCCTTTAAAGGGGATCTATAGGGGTTCTATTACAAAAGGGGTGTTAGTTTTAGTGTCTACTTCAAGGATCATGGGACTTTGAAAATAGGATTATAAGTAAGGTAACTATACTTATGTAATTACTTATAACCCCAATTAGGGTACGTATAACCCTACTTACTAAGTCCCATGATCCTCCAAGTATACGGACGGCAGCACCCATGCTCGACCCGGGCACCGAAACACGTTCCCCTCGACACTCTGGGGTGCAGTTGCAGTTTGGGCCTCTCCAGAACGGGACCTCAGGTGGGCAGGGGGGTCCTTCCCTGCGGTATTTTGGACCTGCTTTGCGAGGCCTCCGACAGTATCGTTTCAGGCACGGTCTGTTGACAAAGCTGTCAGTTAAAACAGTTTTGCCTCCATGAAGGGCGTCATGTATGTGCGGGCGATGGACCAGTAGGGATGTTGCTGCTTTTCGGCAGAACACCGAGCACAAAGCTCTGTGCTGCACAGCTCTCTTCGCTGCAGCGAAACACCGCAGCAAACCCTAAAGACCTCAAACCAAAAACCCTCAAAGGGACTCTGTTATGTGGACCTCAAAGCAACCCCTCATTACATAAAACCAACAAACTTATCGCACCCTAAACCCTAAACCCTAAACCCTATAGAAACACCAGCCGGGCCTCGGCGGTGATCTGGCTGGATTCGGCAGAACGCCAGGTCTCCTCCCCCAACGCCCGCCGTGCGTTAGCTAGAACGGTTCTTTGCTGAGGCTTGCTTCCTTGACATCCTACTTCTCTGGCACCTTTCCGACCCAATCAAGCCGCAAATTCATCGTAAGATAGTTGCAAAAACTCAAAAAAATGACCACGAGTAGAAACCCGATCAATCCGCATAAAATCTTTTTAAACCGACGTAAAGCCCTATACTTGTAAAAAATCACATAATACGAACCCTCTTCTGTGGATCCATTCGATCTAGGTCATGGCCTCTTCCGCCTCCCGTAGGTCAACCAACTCGGTCTCGAGTCTATCCACCTGCTGCATACTCCAACATCCACAAGTGTTGGCGATGAAGGGGATCTACGGGCGGCGGGGGTCAGGGTTTTGGGGTTAGGGTTCCATGCGGGGCCCTACGAGGGTTCTACGCGCATTCCTGTTGCGAGTTTTGCGGTGTTTGACAGACAAAACCCTGCATTGCTGCATTGCCCTACGACCCTGAACTCCTCGTGGGGAATGAAGGATTTCGTTCATCAACAACAGCTTAGGATTTAGACCTCCAGAACACAATGCATCGCGACCACCGGCTCTCTGAAACTTCACTCAGAAAAGCCATGGCAACTATGGCCTGGCCAGGGGCAGACCCTGAGGAGAACCAAATCTTTCCGGCTCAAAAAGATTAGAGAAGCTAAGGGAATACTGTATTCGGAACCAAATGTTTCCAACTCAGAAAGAGCACTTGCGCGAGCATTCAAGCTTGCACTCTGCGCTCTGAACCCGGAGCCAGTGAAGAGGCATCCATGACCCGAAACCCTATACGTTTCAACCCTGAAGGGTCTTGGGTTGGGTATGGTTTAGGGTTCAGGGTCTAGGGTTTAGGGATTAGGGTTTAGGGATTCGCAGCGGAACAGTACGTGTAGACCAACCCCATCCGAATCCTGCCATTTCCGCGATGATATCGCTGCTCATTCCAAGCTACAGTGCATGGGGCGGCATGGTTTGGATACACACCGAACTCCTGAGGGGGTCGATTGTCCCTCCTTCCGGCTCCCGCACCGATCTGCACAAGCAGAAAAACCCTCAAACCCTACACGAAGGCACCTTGAGCAGACTTTGCTGTTCCACCTGCCAAGGCAGAGACTTTGGACGCTCTCATGCCTCCTAGCGTTCTACATGGCAGCCTGAGCTTCAGGGCATGTAGCGTGTCCCGGTTGGTGGGAGAACTTCCTGCAGGCGCGAACCAGTATGCGCTTCCGTGCACATTTAGGCTGGTCCCTGCCTTAAAAGCCTTCGAAACCTGTGCCCATAAGGGCAAATATGACAGAACCCACTCAATCTTGAAATTCTCAATCCTGAATCCAGAGCGGGATTCCGCACGATGCTATCTCGGATTCCTGCACCTAACCCTAGGCGCGAAACACCAAAAATCAGAATTCTGAGCCACAGAACCTAACCGACACACGAAAACTGGTGAATGGAAAACCTCTTCTTTACCCCCAATTTTATGGCTTAAGGTCTTGGGTTTTGAGATACCCTATGCCATGAATTCCAACAGATGAACACGCAAACACCAAATTTCTGCAACCTGTAACTTCAAATCCTACGGCGTAAGATTCGTCACGCCCTCGAATCCCAAACACCCGGAGCAAGTTTTGAATCATCTTCTCTACTCAAAAAGAACTGCCCAAAACATTTCTTGTAGGGGGCGTCTCCTAGGCCTGGTTCTCACATCTTTTTCCTCTAAGAACTTACGACATGAAGTTCCGGCGGCGAAGGTTAATTAATGTTAACCTCCCTGTGCAGCGAATCCGGTCGCTGCGGCTTTGGTAGCAACCTACGGTCACCTCTTGTGCTTTTCAACAACAGAAGCACCAACCAAGTCGACTCCCGGAATTTGCCGGATTTCCCAGCCCCATACAGGCCCTGAACGAAAACCGTACGGTGTGCAAAACACGAACCCTCTTTGCAGGCCAGGAGCACGCCGCAAGAAACAAACACATCCCCTTGTCATCCCTATGAGGTTATATGCTCAGCTCCAACATGTACTCCAATATATCCAAGAATCCTAACTACCGATTATAAATGCCCCATTCAACGGCGTAGAGTTTAAGGTTCAGAATCGAAGCCGCAGGTTTGAGGCGTAAGATCCCGCCAAGCCGTTCATACACTTTGACCCCAATAAAAACCAATACCAGCCCATTGAAACTTGTGTAAAGTTCAGTTGCAAAAAGGGGCCTCCAAGCCGACCTCGGCCACTTGCTCCATCTCGGCCTCTCGCGTTTCAAGGGCCCATAAGACCACAAAAGCAGAAGGATACTAAGGGTATGATTTAGCGTTTTACCGGGATAGCTAGGCTGTGTACTAGAACAGTCTTGTGGGGGAATCCTGATACCCAACGATAGGATCCTTGGACGTTGGTGGTGTTTGGGACTTCGGGTTTTTGGCAACCCCGTGCACGTCTCTGTCTTCATCTCTGTCTGCTGTTTATGGCTGACGTCGTCCCCCATGCTGCGTCTCTTCCAGTCTGCCCCATCCATCCATCCATCCATCCATCCCATCCCATCGCATCCCATCCCATCCCGTCCATCCCTCCAAACATCTATGCATCCATGCATCCATCCGTTTGCGTGTGTGTGTGCAGTGCACGCGCATGTACGTGCATATTATATCTATATTTGTATGTAGATGTAGATGTAGATGTAGATGTAGATGTAGATGCAAATGTAGATGCACATGTAGATGTAGATGCAGAAGTAGATGTAGATGTAGATGTAGGTGTAGATGTAGGTGTAGATGTAGATGTAGATGTAGGTGGAGGTGTAGGTGTAGATGTAGATGTAGATGTAGATGTGCTATGCACCTATTTCGTGTGTTTGCGCACGAGATGATGTCCCCCGGCGCGCTGGTTTTCTAGCACTTAGGCTTGGTGACAATCCACTGCAGGTGCTCCATAGGCTGGCCTGTGCAAACCCATCTAGTTTCGTGCCAGCTACTTCGAAGAAGCCTTTCCATGCTGGTTCGACCGGAGGCTTCCTTCATGAAAATGTTCGATCAATGAGTCCCGGTTGGCTTTGGCGACGGTGGCATCCGTGGAAACCTTGACGTACGCAGGCTCGACACACACCCATTGGTTGCTTCCTTCATCCCATCCAACAAGCGCTGTAAATCCTCGTCTCGTTCACATGCCCTCGACCTTGCTGCGGTACGACCGGGCCGAATCCGATCAATGTAACGCATCTGTTCTTCAGCCGCTGCTGGGCCACATGAGCCCAGCCCACCGTCGTCGTGCACGTCGGGTCTGCCTTCGCGACCAGGCTGTCCTCCAGAATAGAAAATCCTCGCTTTGCAGCAAGCAAAGAATCAAGACGTAAGCTCGTCTTCTGCACTAGGCGAAGTCTTATATCGACACAGCGTCGAAAGTTGACGTAACGGTTTCTGCAAATAGCATTGCGCGTTCCAAAAATGTCGCTGTTCGCTCCTCGCCGTCATCCTCAGGTGCGTAACAACTGCGCTTGGCCTTTCATACCTCACTTCTTGCTGTAGGATGCTCTGCCTGGTAGAAAGATATGGGCGCAAGGTGTACATATATATATATATATATATACATATGCTACCCCCAAAAAAACCTGCCCTCTGCGACTCCACTCCGAACACAAGTCTTATATCCCACAGCCGTTGAAGCCATGGTAAAATTACCAAGTATTGCCTAGTATTTTTTGTCTACGTCGATGCAAGCCCCTTCAAACCAGAATAATCATGCTAAGTATTGCCTAGGTAATACTCCTTGTCTACGCTCAAAGCAGAATGATACACGTAGCAATTTAAGTCGCAGAAGAGATGCTCGCGTCTGGGTGCCCCGTGCAGATGAACCCTTTCCTTCCGTGAATACCGGATGCAAGTGGTGCGGGCTCATGTACTTGTGGCAATTGCGGGAGCTGCACCGATGTTTGTACAAACCGGTGCGCTTCTCCACACATAGGTCGGACAAGATACCAACCTCACATTGCGGACGCTTCTTTCCCTTCCACTTCGGCAAAATCTTGTCCGCGACAAGCATAGTGATAATCTTCTTGTCGCTCGCCATGAGGAGCTGAGGAAAATAGCACTGCCATTTAATCTGGTCCTTGCGTTGTCCGTGCGGACCAACCAGGAGCTGCTGTCGGACGTAGGGTGTGTCCTTCTTGATGGCAGGCTTCTTCCGTGCAGCGCGTAATTTGCCCTGCTTGTTGGCCATTAAGTCTTCCTCATCAAAATCTTTGTGAAATGAGGGCCTGACGATCTCTGTGTCGCTGTTAGTGTTGTTGGGCATGGGCGGCTCTGCTGTTCGGTCGTACGGGTTGGAACATGCTTGGCACAGCTGATTCTTGGCATAAGAAGCGGCATTCCAACAAGCCATGGTCTGTAATGGCCTTCTCCGATGCTGGCGACTCCAAACTGAGATTCCCGTCAACGAACACTCTTGGCTTGGTGCGTCGGCCCTTCTCCTTCCTGAAGTAATCCAAGTGACTAGCGTTTTGAAATGTTGGGACCTCATGTCCCGATCTTCTTGCAGCAACCGAAAGGCCGATGTAATGGCTGACAAAGTATAGGATACAGGGCTCTTGCCTACGCGAGATTCACCGATCCAGATGATCCAGATAAGGGCGTGCTCCAACACGTGGGGCAGCGTGCGGGCCACGATGTGGTTCAAAACCCAAGGCATTGGAGACCCTTGGTCCGCCAAACACCTTACGAATTCCTTGACGGTCCCTCGGTCCCATTTGTGGACGGGGCTGCTCGGATTGTTCACATCCTCTTCGGTCCAGGAAGTGAACTCTCCGTTCGCGTTTTCCTGCCGACTAAATTTGCTAAGGTGCTCGAAGCCCTTGTCGGACGACCCCGCAAGAATCAACTTGAAGTACAGTACCTGGAAGCCACCAAGACCCTCGAGCATGTACTGGAATCCGCATGAGCCCTCGCTAAAAAGCTTCTGAAGATCAGTTTCACATGCCCTGCCACTGCGCATGTTGAGGATGGTTCTTCTTGGTAGAGGGTCGTTTCATGACGGCCTGTACATTGCCCGTTTCAATTTTGCCCACACAGAAAGACGAAGATGCCATGGCACTGGACCATAACATGTGCGTGAGAACGACTGTCCAAAACTACAATGAGGAAGACCAAGCTAAGGACAGAAATCATTCAGAACAAGGATCAACATCAATCATTCAATGATGTCATTGTTGCACATCATAGCAAACGCAGTGGAGTGGAGTAGCGACCGAGACCGACGTCTGGTCAAAGGCGGTATCACCTCCGGCCACACGACCCAAGGATCAAATCGCGACACGACGCGACAGCACTCAACACGACAAGACAACTGCGAACAGACTCTACGAGAACTGGACTTTTCTCTATGATATGTCTCTGTGCAAACATATACATAAACACATACTAACATAAACAGGTAGATACATACATGCATGCATACATACATGCATACATACATGCATGCATGCATACATACATACGTGCGTCCATACATGCATACATACCTTTTTTACGTACCTACATACATACAGACATACACACATTAGGAGATGCTTCTTTATTTATGCATCAGTACATACATTGATCCATCCATCTATCCATCCATCTGTCCGCATGTGCATGCATGCAGGTGTGTCTTTCTGTCTGTCATTCTGCCCGTCTGCGCATCCACATGCAAAGTGCATACTTAGTCTACGGGTGATGCATGAATTTCAAGCAGCTGTCGGATTCAGTCACAGCCGTAATGCTCTGCAGCCCTCGACAAGCCTTCGCTTCTCAAAGCCTCTGAAAATATTCGTAAACAAGATCCTCTTAACCCCAATAAGAGAAAATATGTACTGTCCCAAGGACCTACCTAGTTCGGGTGCACCGGACCTCCCAAATTATCACACAATCCTAAACCCCGGATCACCGGTGGAAGGAAGAACACCACATAAGAAATAACGAAGCTCTGACTGCTGCATAGCTGGTCGCCATGCCCAGAAAACCCAATATAGAACGTTCATCACTAGAATAGGGTTTTGGGGCCCATCACTCTATAAGTATAATAAGAAACCCCCAAAATTTCCAAAATAGTATCGGTAATTATCTGGGCCCCTTTAGTATGTTTAAAACCTCCGGATTCCCACCCAGGTCCCAACACCTCCAGGTTCGCCTTGCAATGGGCAGAAGAGCTTTTGGGTTCTGGGGTTCTACTTCAAGGATCATGGGACTTAGTAAGCAGGGTTATAAGTAGGGTAGCTATACTTATAACCTCAATTAAGGTACTTATAACCTTACTAAGTCCCATGATCCTCCAATAGGTTTGCAGCTGGTGCCAGGTTTGGGATGCCGGTGTTTAGGGTTTCTGCACTACTTGTTGGATTTACTGCTTAGGCTTAGTGTGTTTAGGCTTCTAGGATTTAGGATTTGGGGTTTGTGTGTTAGGATTTAGGATAGGATATAAGGTCGTGTATGACGGTCCCCTACTTTCCAAGACCCACATTTGCCCCTGAGAACCCTGCTCGTTTCACTGAAGAGCACATCTGCAAAACCTCCAAACCCTAAACCCCAAACCATAAAACCATAAACCCCGTACACAAAAAAAAAGGTCCTCAACCATGTAACTCTACCCTAAGCGCTCAAACCTCCCCCCCCATGCGGGACCCTCCGTTCATTACGGCCATGATGCACATTCCAGTAGCAATGCCACAGCCATAAGGTTTAGGGCGTAAAGAAATGGTGTTGAGGCTTGCGGGTTTCGATTTAAGTTTGGGGCCGAAGGTCATGAGGTTTGGAGCCTTGCCATTGAATTCAGCGTTTGGGGTCCTGTTTCATCCGTCCCTACAGCCTAAACCCTACATCCTGAACCCCAAACCCTGAACCCTAAACCCTAAAGCCCTGAACCCTAAACCCCTGCACCCATATAGATCTCTTACAGTACTGGACCCCTTTAAAGGAGCCCTAAAGCCCCTAAACCCTAAACCCCTAAGAAACCCCAAACCTGCCTCCATGTTCCGGAACTCGGCGTCCATCTGCTCGTCGGCCTACGATCGAGGGTCTGGGGTTTGGAGGCCACGCAGTGGGTTCTACGGGTTCCTTTCAAGGGATCTACAAGGGTTCCTTTAAAGGGATCTAGAAGGGTTCCTTTAAAGGGATCTATAAGGGTGTCTCTTTTGAGGTTTTTATAGGGTTTAGGGTTGCATAAGGCTTCCTTTAAACGGATCCATAAGGGTACTATAAGGGATCTATAAGGGGTATAGGGCTTCAGGGGTTTGGTGAGTTTCGGGGTCTAGGGGTTCGAGGTTTCCAGTTCAGGCTTTTGGCTTGAATGGCCTTTGTCTGCGGTTTAGGGCTTAGGGAGTTTCCAGTGCCTTGGAGAACGAACTACAAAATCCTGATCTCGGTTCATGTTCAGATTGTATTCTGCGAAGCCTTGCAAAAAGCTGTGGAGTCCTCATTTGCCGATGGCATACATGGCTCTGGCAAGGCCTTAGAAAAAAAACATATCGTATTCATAAACTGCTTCGGGGTTTGCAAAACACACCCCCTTGGAATGACTGTTCGAAGCTTTAGCTTCTTGTATGGCTCGATGGTGTTGTTCGGATGGCTTGTTTTTCGATTGCTTTGTCGGCCCTCTTGAATACTATAGGGGCCCCATTATACTATAATTACAATAAGGAACCCCCAAAGAGGCATAGGTAATTATGCAAGCCCTTTTGAATATGCGATGCTTGCGCTTTGAGGTCGGGGGCTTGGAGTTTACGATGCTTTAGGGTTCGACGGCCCCAAATTTCCCTGGGGCCCTAGAAAGGGTTCCTAACACAAAGCCGAATAAGTGCCTAAAAACCTACCAAGACCACCCATCATTGATGCCTGGAACCAGGAAAGCTAAAACCACCGACACTGATCTCGATGTAGGAAAAACGTTCCCCCGGGCTAGCCACTTAGGAAGTATCCCAGAAGCGCGGTTGGAGGTCTCAACCGCAGTTTTTCTACTTCAACCCTAAGTAGAAGTAATTATAGCACTACCTACTTACAAAGTCCTGGGTTCTTCTTCAAGAGGGACTGCTTCATGTGCAACAAAGACTAAACTTTGAAGCTTAGAAGCAACACCTGGCACATGAAGCCTGAAGCCTAACCAAAAAACGCATGCCGCAAACCCTGAACCTTGCACTCTAAACTTCTAAACCCTCACAGCCATACAATCCGAATTCCAAACTCCTAAGGCTCCGAGACCCTTAGGGTTTAGGGTTTAGGGTACCAGGACCCCCGAACAAAGCCTCCTGCAGGGAGCACAACGGCCGTTATATAGGGAATGCTCCTTGCTTGCGAAGTATGCGTCCCCCCCCTCCTCCCACCCGCGTCGACAATACCGGAGAAGACACCCAAAATATCGAATGCAACCTGGAGTTTAACGTTCCGCTGATTTTGTTTTTCCCTAGGATAGGGATATCCCAGAAGAAAACCCTTGTAATGAAGCCCAATAAGGCAGGGATATCCCTATAACATGCTTCTGCTTATGTGCTTTTTGGGGGATCCCTAAGATTGGGCCTCGGCTTGGGCTGCAGCGGCCTCCTCGGCGACCACGTGTGTCTGCCTGCAGTGGGTGCTCGGTGGAGCCTTGAAACCCTCGGCCTTCGGGTTGAACGGATTTAGGGTTTAGGGTTGAGGGTTTTGGGTTTTGGGTTTAGGGTTTATAGGGGTTTAGGGTTTAAGGTAAGGGGTTTTCCTTCCACAAGCTCTGGACCGTCTGGAGCTAGACTTAAGGGGTTTAGGGTTTAGGGTTGAGGGTTTCATGTTGAAATTTAAAGGGTTTACGGTTTAGGCCCCCGGCTTTAGAGAAGGGCTAGGAACGCGTGCAACTGCATGCTGCATAGACGACAGAATTAGCCACATGAGGGTGGCTTTCAATTCTCCAAATCCAGAAACATAGAAAGCGGTCACCCTAAACCAAAAAATCAAAATCCTGGAATCCAAAACCCTAAGCCATTAAATAACCCTACTACAACTCTTCTGATTCAAAAGTTCGATCCGCTGTGCATTCTTGAGTTATGTTCTTTGGGCCAAAGACCTCTGTCTCTACTTAAAGGGTCATGGGACTTCGTAACTAGGGGTATAATTAGGGTAACTATACTTATAACCCCAATTAACGTACTTATAGCCTTACTTACTAAGTCCCATGATCCTTTAAGTAGCTTTAGTTGCAAGGGACCTGCGGCAGCCTGAAATCTCGGTGAATAGCCCTAGACCCTACACGGGTGGTTGTCAAAATTAGGGTCCCTTATTGGGTACCCTAAATAAAAGGTGCCGTATTGTATTAAGGACCCAAAAAGGGACCCTAATTTTGACAACCACCCACACGGTGACCAAACTTCAATGCAAATGCCCGAAACCCTGAAACACAGGGAGCCATCATGACTCCCCCTATGACTATTACCATCACTGTCACCGTCATCCTTGTCAGTAATACTACTCTTCTTGCTTGTATTCCTACGCACAATGTTGGTCTTGCTCTTACGCCCATTGTTGTGAGGATTCTTGTCCTCACTATCACCCTTACTCTTACTCATACTCTTACACTTACCCCTGTTTTACTCTTAATTATTAGCATTCTTGCCATTCTCATTATTCTTCTTCTTAATCGTATCCTCATTTCTACTGCTTGCTAATGCTAGTATTGGTGTATGACTGCTAGTTTCTAGTGATTCATCGTTTGCCATCTGTTGCCATGTTTATAAGTTGTTCGATATTAGTCCTCGTTGTTCTGCATGTTGCTGTCTATTCATAAGTCGTGATCACCACCACAATTCCTAAATTCGTTTTCGTGTCATGTAGGTTGCTGTCCTTCTGCTTACCTTTGGTTAGTAGGGAATGGAGGAATGGGGTACAATTACAACTACTATTACTACCATTCTTCCATTCCCTACTAACCAAAGGTAAGTCTGTAGACCCCAAAGCCTAGACCCTGGGTACGGCCCCCATACAGTAACAGTCTATAGTAAGGCTATTATTAAGGGCCTTATATATCCATACTATGAATATTATCCAACTGTTCCTGAATGGGGGACGTACCAAAACCTAAACCCGATGATAAACGGTGACTCTGCACACCGCGAGTTTTGCACATCTGCTCGCAAGCGCTTGCAGGGCGGCTCCGGAGCTGCCTTGCCATGAAGGGTTGGGGTTTAGGTTTGGGATTTCTTTTCTAAAAAGAAGGCTTGAGGTTTCAGGTTTTAGGGTTTACGGCCTTGGTTTTGGTCTTGGGGTTTAGGTTTGAGGCTTCAGGTTTTAGGGTTTAGGGCCTTGGTTTTGGTCTTGGGGTTTAGGTTTGAGGTTTCAGGTTTGGGGGTTTAGGGCCTTGGTTTTGGTCTTGGGGTTTAGGTTTGAGGTTTCAGGTTTTAGGGTTTAGGACCTCAGTTTTGGTCTTGGGGTTTAGGATTTTAGGTTTTGGAGGGTTCTGGTGGAGTTCACGCTGGTTCCGTGAGCTCTGGCAAGGGGGTCGAGGGATGGAGGAACCGTCTTACGACGATCTGTACTTAAAGGATCATGGGACTTAGTACGTAAGGTTATAAGTACCTTAATTGGGGTTATAAGTACAGTTACCCTAATTATAACCCTAGTTACTAAGTCCCATGATCCTTTAAGTAGTGGCTTTAAACTGGTGGGGCTTAGGGCATCTGCAAGAGCCTGGAATCAAGGTGACTGTTGCTTTGGGAGCCAAATTTAGTGACCCTGACATAGAACCCTACTACGCAGCCCTCAAAAGGTACACCGCTTCTCAGAATTTTGCAGGAACCCTCATTGAGGCACCAGACCAATTGCCCCAGCAACCAGTCACCTGTGGTCCCGAGGCTCCCAAAAATTTTGCCAAGGCTTAATGCTCATAGTCGGGTTTGGGGACTCAGCTTCTGACGTTTATTAACCCTAAACCCCCAACCCTAAAGCCCTAAACCCTATACCCTAAACCCTAAACCCTAAACCCTAATTTATGGCGTAGGGCTTTGGGCTTTAAACTCTTTGGGCTTTAGCGGGTTTCAAGATTGCGGCCATCGTTGAGTTATGCCTTGGACGGCCGACAATCTTAGCCCACAACGATGCACGACACACCCAACCTAACTTGCAAGGCCTTATAACTTGAACACCCATCCCCGAACCCTCAGAAGAACATGAAATCTGTAAAGACTGCTACCACCTCGTGGAATTCCACAAGATCTTTCCACACTCCCGCAAAACCCTTTGAGGACAGCCTGCAAACAGCTTGCTGTGAGCTTCTGCGACTAAACCCTTCGAAGAGCCTGTAGAGCTGTAAAACCGTGAGAAGCCTGTCTAGACCCAAGAGTAACCTAGGAATAAAAAGGGTGCCCTTCTTGCTTTTAAGGGGCTTATGAGGGAACCTGACCCCTAAAAAAGGGAATAAGGGCCTACTCGGAGGTCCTAGCTGTAGAACCATATCGGAAAATCGGAAAATCCCCGAGTGCCCTCGAGAGCCCAAACAAATTCAGCTGCAGATCCATCCCCAATATCCCGATCACACAACCACCCTAACTTCCAGCCGAAGCAATCCAGATAAATGCTTGCCTGAAGGTACAATTTTGCACCCGAGAACTGAAGCATGTAAACCCTCAAATCCCAGATTCTGTCAGGCAAGATGTACGTCCCGTCACTCTGTCCTGCACAGAGCTCGCCGCTCTTGCGTGCAGAGCTGCCGACAGCCGCCGCAGCGTCTGTCTCCTTGTAGGCGAAGAAACGAAGCATGTCTCCAGGATCGTAAGACTCGTCTAGCAAATACCAATTTTCAGTGCAGCGGTGGGAACAACAGTGGCAGAAGTACGCAGCAGGGTCCGCAGGAGTAGCAGGAGAGCAGCACCAGTGCCTGCAGCAGCGACTGCACCAGCACCAGCACACAGGAGGAGGAGCTGCAAAAGGAGAAGGAGACCAGGAAAAAAGAAAAGGAGGAGCAGGAGAAGGAGGGTTTAGGGTTTAGGGTGAGGAATGCAACGGCACAGTCAGTAATCATAGTCGCCGTCGAACAGTCGGTAATCTGCATACAATGACTCCAAGCACGCACCACGAACGCGTCTTCTGGCAACGGTCTTGACTGCAATATCAGAATATGGGCTACCACGGGCTGCCCTATGTCAGTACACAACACTTGCAAAGCTACGACCATCAAATTGCATTCTCTATATGCTAACGAGAAATGCGCGAATCTTCGGGCAGCGCAGCGAGAAGGCCAACAATGGTAAACTGCTACTCAACTCGAAAAAGAGCTTTACCGAAAATCTCGGCAAACATGCGACACCGAACAAACACAGTGACGGAGTCAGAACCAGGAAAATAGATACAAAACCAAACAACTTCCATGACACATGACATAATCAAAGCACAACACTTCTTCTATAAGCAACACACCCACGGCCCGAAGCTCTTTGCAGCTCAGGCGCTCCGAAACCCGCACGCGCAGCGCGTTCATCCGGCGGATCAGGGCCTCACGTAGTTTCTGACAGCAGTCCAAAGAATTCAGCAGAGCCTGATCCCGAAGAGCCCGATCCCGAGAAGATCCAAACAATACAACACAACTGAACCGGATACAGAATCTCTACACAGGATCTCATGGCCCTGACCCTTGCATTAACTGTAGCTGGATCGAAACCTGCCTGTGGTCCGCTCTCAACCAAACTATCGGATCCACGCAGGCCTGCCTCTTGCAGCCACGAAAAAGCCGAAGGCAGGGATCACAACAACGACGACGACAACGAAAACAACGACCACGGCCACCAGAAGCAGCAGCACCACAACAACAACAACGACGACCCCAGCCACCGCCAGCAGCAGCAGCACCACAACAACAACAACAACAAAAACAACAAAAACAAACCAAAAACAACATGCCAAAACTATATAAGGCAAGCCACGATCGGAGTTGCATGCGTCCTGCCAGGATGGAAAGCTGCTTATCTCATTGAAAAAGCTACGGGTGTACCGAAGTTCCCAGCGTCTGTCCCGGTGCAGTAGACGCACCAGCTCCTTTACTCAGAATCTGCCATAAACTGAGGCACATGAACCGATCAAGGGCCTACCAACCCTAGAACCCTGAAATCCTCAAACCCTACCCAGAGAGCCCAATACCCCTTAATTAAGGAATATGGCTTAAATCATAATATGAAGCCCTATATAATTTAAGCCATATGGGCTCTCTGGGTACCCTTGTGCCGTAAACAAGGGTTGGCGGCGTCTCTTTGAAAGGGCTTTCAGCGGTTGTGACTTAGGGCTTCGGGTTTCGGATTGAAGGTCTTGCTTTGAACGCCCGAAACTCAAGACTTCGAGCAGCGGGTTCTAGATGGTCCAGGAATTAAAGTTTAGGGCTGAGGGTTTAAGTGCTGAGGCTTGGCAAGAACCCAACATGCTCGACACCCCCGTAAATAAGGAGTATCTTAACTCATCAGAGAAGCCGTATGTACATTGAGAAGTATTCCTAAGTGAAGAGCATTGGGCAAGTGTGTCTACTTCTTTGGATTTGAAGTGTCAGGTTTGGGCGGTTGCAACTCGAAATTGAGCGGTATGTTCCTGAATTTGCGGGGAGGGGCTCTGGCATAAATTTAGGAGAGCACGGACCTAATAAACACCCCTTGAGAGGAGCCTTGCACAACCTATTTCTTTCTTTGCTTGACGGACTGCTACTGTCGGGGGATTCAGCCGGGAACCCTCAAAAACCTTTGCGGATGTACTGTAGAACCATTGCAAGACCCGGTTACCAAAAGCCTCAAAGCCCCAAAGCCCACGCCCCAAGCCATGAAATGTAAGCCTTTCAGATCCCTGAAGCCCTGGACAAAACACCTTAAGAAGCAATGAAACCTACTGAAACTGGTTTTTGAAAAAACCGCTGTTGAACAAAAACACCCTCTCTCTCTCTCTCTCTCTCTCTCTCTCTCTCTCTCTCTCGGATGTTTTATTCTGTCTCTCTCTCTCTCTCTCTCTGCCAGGTAGCAAAGAGGCAGCGGACGCTACCCCTTCCGCACGCGAACGCGCACCTGCAGTCCGCAGGATTTAGGTCCTCCCCCCAATGACTTAGTCAAGGAGGGCTCAGCTGTACTTCAACTGCGACCACCTGCGAAGGACATTCACTGAACGCTCCTCGGACAACAAGCGTGACTACACCTGTCTCTCTCTCTCTCTCTCTTTCTCTCTCTCTCTCTCTCCCTCTCTCTCTCTCTCTCTCTCTCTCTCTCTCTCTCTCTCTCTCTCTCTCTCTCTCTCTCTCTCTCTCTCTCTCTCTGTATATATATATATATATATATAGATATATACATATACATACTCGTATACAATTACTAAACCCAAGGAACGCAAATCCTGGGGCTCCGGGCCCCGATGTGAGCGACGCTTCGGCACGGCGCAGCGCCTGCAGTCTTAGAGGGCTCTTCGAAGCTTTTGGGTTTAGGGTTTAGGGTTTTAGGGTTTAGGGTTTAGGGTTTAGGGTTTTAGGGTTTAGGGTTTAGGGTTTTAGGGTTTAGGGTTTAGGGTTTAGGGTTTAGGGGGTTTCCAAAAAGCTCTCCAAAAACCTCAGAATTCCTAAGATAGAGCTAATATATCAGGCCAAAAAGTTTAAGGTTCCCCCGTTCGCTATCTAAGTCGAGGGCTCTTTTAGGGTTCAGGGGCTCAGGGGTTTTAGGGGTTTAAGGCTTAAGGGGTTTAGGGTTTAGGGGTTTAGGGTTTGGGGTTTGGGGTTCCAAATTTAAGGCTTGGGTCTTGAGCTTACGGCGTTTAAGGAACTTAGGCTGTAGCGACTGTAATGCTTTTTCTTGTTTTTTCATAGGAGTTCTGGTAACGGTCTCAGAAAGGCGAATGAGGCTTATACAATGTTTCGCATGGCGTGCTGGATGAATCAGCTTTGAAGGGCGTGTTCGAGGATTGAAACCCAAAGTTCAAGGTTGAAGGGCTTTGAGTGGGTCTACAGTAAACCCAAAAAAAAGTTGGAAACCGGATTAAGGCCAAATAGTGCTGGGATTCCCTCTTCATTACCCTGAAGGATTGAGGCTATTGGGTTTCCAACTTTGGGGCTTCTACTGTAAACTTCAGGGTCTGTTTAAGATTCGGTTGAAGGCTTCAGGGGTTTACAACCTCAGGGTTCAATTTCCGGGGCTTTGGGGGTTCAGGGGTGTTGGGTTCTAAGGGTTTAGGGGCTTGGGTTTGTGGGTCTTGTGGTTTTTGGGGGGAGGATTGCAGTTTTCAGGTTTAGGTTTTGGGTTTGAGGGATTCAATCCATCTGTATTCTTCAACAAGGCGTTGGGTCAGTCAGGGTGGAGGTTTTATGCCGTAAACCAATCCGTACCAGCCATAATTCGGTTCGGCTGAATGCCTCCCCGAACCCAAACATGTAGAGCCTTAGTACTGGGATTAAGAGTTTGGGGTACGTTATGCTGTAATTATACTAAAGACCCCTAAAGAGTCCTGCTGACACGTCTTGAGGCTGCTATATTCATATTATTCATGTACGTCTAAGCCATGTTGAAAAACAAAATCTTGCCAGGCTTTGCAAGTCCAGGTTGACTTTCTGAAAACCCTGCACCTAGAAGCTGTCCGAACTGTCTGTCATGCAGTACAAGTCCTGCTCAAGCCGCCTTGAAACCCTACCCCGCTCACAGCAACCCATCAAAGTTGATCAACCCGAAGTATGCTACCAACGATCCAGTGAATGCTGTCATGAGACCGTGCCGTCCTAAATTTCTGTGCGACCACATTCCGACAATACCCGTCAAACTCCTCTGCCAAGATCATGGTTTCCAGTAGAACACGCCCTAAACCCTAAACCCTAAACCCTAAACTCTAAACCCCCCCCTTTTGAAGGGATTCTATAAGGGTTTTCTATAAGGGTTCCTTTAAGGGCCCCTTTAAAGGGATCTATAGGATTCCATTCCACTACCCGGTACTGCCCCGACAGTATGCTCCTGCTACATCCCTGCACCCTGAAGCCTCCACCCCAAACCCTTCGTAAACCCTGAACCCTAAATCCTAAACCCTAAATCCTAAACCCTAAATCCTAAAGCCTAAATCCTAAACCATAAATCCTAAACCCTAAACCCTAAACCCTAAATCCTAAATCCTAAGCCCTAAGCCCTAAACCCTTCGCCCCAAACTCTACAGCCCAAACCCCACACATGCCTCGATGTCGAAGTCCAGCGTCGTGGCGCTGTAGCGGGGCTCCACGCAATCTGACCAACAGTTCATACGGTTGATGATATAAATCCTGCATTACCCATAGTAAGGAATATACCATAATTCCCATAGCTCAGGGTCCTTAAGGTAATGCAGGATTTATATCATCAGCCGTATCACATCATAACACGTGGTGTCACCTCATATCAGATCGTATCCCATGCATGCATGCATACGTACATACAGACATACATACAGACATGCGTACATACCTACACACATGCGTTGCATTACGTTACGTTACTTTACATTACTTTACATTACCTTACCTTACATTACGTCACACTTCATTTCATTACCATACTTTCTACTGGAGAAAACTTCCCTAGCCTGATCTCTTATCTTTGGTCAGTAGGGAATGGAGGAATGGAGAGAAATTATAACTACTATAGCTACCATTCTTCCATTCCCTACTAACCGAAGGTATGTTATAGGCCCCTATATTCTAGTACCCTTATAGACCCCTTATAGGAACCCTTATAGACCCCTTAATAAGGCCCCTTTCATTCCCTACCAACCGAAGGTAAGATCTGGCGCATGGAGCTCCATGCGGGATGACACCCCAAGTCCCCAAGATGTAACCCTCCACGCACACACAGAATGGGACCCCTTAAGGGACCACTTGAGGGTTCCTTAAAGGGGTCCTTAAAGGGATTTATGACAGGGTTCTAGAATATCACACACAGGTAGTGTAAGGTGGAGGCCTGCGGGTTAGGTGCATCAGGCAGCGAACCCACTGCTTCGTAAACCTACGAGAGCAGCCAGTCCAATGCAGGAATATGGAGGGATGCTGTATCTGATGCAGAATAGCACTCTCGGATAGCGACGGTCTCCGCGCTTGCACGCCTGCAAGCGTCCTGCTGGGACCATTCGTCCTGTCGAGTACAGGACTCGCAAACTGCCATCGACCCCATTTTTTTCATAAGCCCGCCAAGTGTGCGACCGTGTCGTCGCCGTCATAGTTCAAGACTTGGGGCCCAGAACGTCTGAGTAATTTGCGCAAGTATCCCTTGACCCCAAGACCCGATTTCTATTGATTAAGGATATTACCCATAGGCCCCAAAGTAGTTCCTTTTTGGGATTACCTTATAGGATTCTACATATGAACCCCAAAAAGGATTAGGGCAGAGCCGCCCATGTGATGCGCAGCTCCCGCCCTGAGGACTTCGAATTACCATCGTAAATCCCGGACGGCCTGCTTTAGGGTTCCGGTTGAGGGTTGAGGGTTTAGGCTTTAGGGTTTTAGGGATTTAAGGGTTTAGGGGTTTAGAGGTTTTAGGGGTTTAGGGGTTCAGGGTTTAGGGGTTTAGGGTTTAGGGTTTAGCAAACCGCTGGACTTAAAGGATCTTGGGACTTAGTAACTAGGGTTATAATTAGGGTAACTATACTTATAACCCCAATTAAGGTTCTTATAACCTTACTTACTAAGTCCCATGATCCTCCAAGTAGGGTTGAGGGTTTAGGGTTTTAGGGTTTAGTAAACCGCTGGACCCTAAACCCCAAACATCTGAGCTCTTCTCGACGCCCGTAGACAGTAAACCCTGAACTCCTGAAGCCCTTCGTTACAGTTATAATTAGGGTCCCTTAGGGTTCGTTTCGAAAGGGGTCTACAAGGGCTACTATAAGGGCTATTATACAAGTTTGGTATAGGGGCCTTGATAATTGGGAATAGGGTTTCGGGGCCTATTATGCTATAAGTTTAACAAGGAACCCCAAAATAGTATATGTAATTACAAAGGCCCCTATACCAAACTTTTATAGTAGCCCTTCTAGTAACCCTTGCAGACCCCTTTAAAACGAAGCCTAAGGGACCCCAATTTTAATTGTTGGACGATGAGCGGCCTGCAGCTGCATGGACTTTCCTGACCCCCCTCTAGACCCAAGAGTAAACCCTAAACCCTAAGCCCTAAACCCTAAACAGTAACCTAGGAATAAAAAGGGTGCCCTTTTTGCTGTTAAGGGGCTTATAAGGGAACCTGAACCCTAAAAAAAGGGAATAAGGGCCTACTCTGAGTCCTAGCCTTTCAAAACGCTCCAACTGCGCTCAACTTTTTTACACATTGGCTTTAGGGTTTAGGGTTCAGGGCTTGGGGGTTAGGGATGATTAAGGGTTTAGGGTTTACGGTTTAAGGTTTACGGTTTAGGGTTTAGGGTTTAGGGTTTAGGGTTTAGGATTTAGGGTTTACGGTTTAGGGTTTTGAGGCTACCTTAAGGTTTGGGTTTAGGGTTTAGGCTTTCGTGTTCAGCGTGGTTTTGCTCCTTAACCCTCGACTGTCGACCCGCACCCCTAAACTGTCGACCCCTGGAACTGACTAAGACTACTTAGAGGATCATGGGACTTAGTAAGTAAGGTAGTTGTAGTTACATCCTAAACCCTAAACCCCTAACCCTAAAACCCTGAAACCCTAAACTCAAACCCTAAACCCTAAACTCCTAAACCCTAAAGCCTAAACCCCTAAACCCCTAAACACTAAACCCTACACCCCTAAAGCCTTAAAGCCCTAAACCCCTAAATACACAAACCCTGGATTAAGAAGTACTTATAACCTGACTTACTAAGTCCCCGGATCCTCCCAGGAGGAGCCCCGGAGTTGTTATTGGAAGGAAGTCCTACTACCGACTAAATATAGGGGCCTTAATAATCAGAATAGGGTGTAGGGTCCCATTATGATATCATTACGGAACCCCTAGGATAGTATAGGTAATTATCCAGGCCCCTATATTACTCATTGTCAAGGTCCTACTCTTTCTGCAGGATCATGTCTGCGGCCCTGAATGTCTGAACGTAAACTCCCAAACACTGGCAGGATATCCTGCTACTACCATCCGCAAAAGGGGTTTCTACGGTGCAGTGCAGACCAATGCTTGCGTAAAACCTTCACCGTATATACAACAAGAAGCCTACATCCCCCCAAAAATCTAAAGCCCGAGGACGTAAACCCCAAAGGCTCAACCCAACACCCAGGACCCTGATCCCCTTGCCGAAGCCCCTCAAGTCCGAAAAGGCCTCGATGCAACCCCATGCACCCCTGACAAAAACCCTGCAGTTTGGGGTTTAGCTGGGGTTCATGGGTTGAAGTTTAGGGTTTAGGATGAAGCCTCACCATCGGAGAATCGGATCGAACCCTGCGATGCATGCCTGTCAGAGCCCGCAAGACGCAGGAGGCAACACGAGCTCGCAGCGACGCGGCCTGGGAGACTTTCGATGAATCTCTGCAAACGTGCATAGTGTTTATAAGATCTTGTGGTAGTACAAGATGAAACACAGTCTATAAAAATATACTTATGTGTATAGTATTTTCCTTCAACTTCAACTTCTGCTTGTACTTGGAATGTATTTAGATTACAGTTGTTATAATACAAATTCCATGCTGTTCAGAGTTAGTCAACTTGGACAACGAATATGGCATAGTTGGACATGATACTTGGCAGCAGACATAGTGTACATCGAACATAAACCAGGAGAGTAACACGCAGCAACCGAAGACTGTAGTGTTTATGTAGACAGGCATATAACAACTTAGCCACATGCAAGACGGAACAACTCAGCCACATGCAACGGGGTTTGTATTTTAGCGCATGGGGTTGAAGGCTTGCGGTCTATGATGTTCTTGCCTGTTAACTTCTTGAAACACCCAGTCATATCCGTACACCACCAAATCCTGTTGTGAACATGAAGCCCTAAACCCTTAAACCCCTAAACCCTAAACCCGAAACCCTAAACCCCTAAACCCCTAAACCCCTAAAACCCTAAAACCCTAAACCCCTAAACCCCTAAACACCCTGAAGCCATGGCAACCCTAGGCACGACGATCGGAATAAAGATGCTGCGACCCTAAACCTGCTCCAAAATCCGAACAAAAAACTGAAGCCCTACACCCAAAATGAACCAAGACCCAAATCCCAAATCCCTAAGACCCTTCACACTCCGCCTTCGAACCTCAGAGCCCCAAAAACGAAAGAGCCCTCTAAACTAGGAGCCTTAATAATTAGAATAGGGTTCCTTTAAAGGGCTCTATGAGGAATACTATAAGGGATCTTTAAGGGTACTTTTATATAGGGGCCTTAATAATTAGAATAGGGTTTTGGGCATACTATACTGTAATTTTGATAAGGAGCCACCAAAAGAGCATAGGTAATTACTAAAGACCCCTATATTAAAACCCTGATCCTTCAGAACCCGAAGAAATCGCTAAAGAAACCCTCCGAAATCCTATGTTGACGGAAACTGCTGTCAGAGTTTAGAGTGTCGGGTTTAGAACTGAAGGCTTACGGATTAGAGTTTAGGGTCTCCATTTTCGTACATTCTAGGTATTTTCTTAACATATTTACAAAAACCCGGACACGAACTCCTCTGAAGGTCAAGGGTCGAGTGGGCGCAGGTGCCGGTTATCCGGACAAGCAGCCGGGACCGAGGAAACTAGGATAAAGGTTTAGCCTTCATGGAAGCATGCCCCGAAAAAGAGGCTTGTGCCCACATCAACCGTTCAGAATTACATATTAATACGATTGGTGTTGATTTAAAACATGTATTTTTCAAAGAGAAATTATTTTCAGTTCCTCTCAATGAAACTGCTAAAATACATTTAACAATCTAGCAGCCAGCATCACTCAGCAGGTTTGTGCCAGCGTCAGGACACGCGTTTCCTTCTTGCTCAAACTTTGCTGGAATAGTCAAGCTGGGTTCGGGCGACCTTGACGACGACGAACAGCTGCTGTAGAACGTTCTTCAATAACCAAAACAAGCCAAGCAGGAGCTGCAGCATCCGATGCGATTCCACATATGCTCACCACGTGGCTACACTAAAATTCCGAGAAGTAAAACTTCGCAGACTGCTGGGTAGCTGGATGCCCTCCAAGCTCTGGTCAAACTCGTCACCAAAAGTCAAACTCTGCAGGCTGCTGGGTAGCTGGATGCCCTCCATGCTCTGGTTGAAGTGGTCGCCAAACGTCAAACTCTGCAGGCTGCTGGGTAGTTGGATGCCCTCCATGCTCTGGTTGAAGTGGTCGCCAAACGTCAAACTCTGCAGGCTGCTGGGTAGTTGGATGCCCTGCAAGCTCTGGTTGAAGTGGCCGCCAAACGTCAAACTCTGCAGGGTGCTGGGTAGTTGGATGCCATCCAAGCTCTGGTTGAAGTAGCCGCCAAACGTCAAACTCTGCAGGCTGTTGGGTAGCTGGATGCCCTTTATGCTCTCCTGGTCAAAGGCAGAAGGGGGGCTAAAGGTCAAACTCTGCAGGCTGCCGGGTAGTTGGAGGCCCTTCAAACTTTGCTTGACGCCGCCGTAGGCATATTGCATTAAGTTCATCGTCAAGCTTTGCAGGCTGCTGGATAGTTGGATCAAATCCACGCTCTGGCAGGATATCCCCGCAAACGTCAAACTCCGCAGGCTGCTGGGTAGTTGGATGCCCTGCAAGCTCTGATTGAACCACTTACCAAACGTCAAACTCTGCAGACTGCTGGGTAGCTGGATGCCCTGCAAGCTCTGGTTGAAGTCCCAACCAAATGTCAAATCCTGCAGACTGCTGGGTAGCTGGATGCCCTGCAAGCTCTGGTTGAAGTCGTCACCAAACGTCAAACTCTGCAGGCTGCTGGGTAGTTGGATGCCGTCCATGCTCTGGTTGAACTTCTTACCGAAAGTCAAACTCTGCAGGCTGCTGGGTAGTTGGATGCCCTTCAAGCTCTGGTTAAACTCGTCACCGAACGTCAAACTCTGCAGGCTGCTGGGTAGCTGGATGTCCTCCAAGCTCTGATTGAAGTTATGGCAAAACGTCAAACTCTGCAGGCTACCGGGTAGTTGGATGCCCTCCAAGCTCTGGTAGAACTTCCCACTTAACGTCAAACTCTGCAGGCTGCTGGGTAGCTGGATGCCCTGCAAGCTCTGGTTGAAGTCGAAGCCAAACGTCAAACTCTGCAGACTGCTGGGTAGCTGGATGCCCTGCAGGCTTTGGTTAAACCGGTTACCAAACGTCAGACTCTGCAGGCTGCTGGGTAGTTGGATGCCCTCCATGCTCTGGTTGAAGTCGACGCCAAACGTCAAACTTTGCAGGCTGCTGGGTAGTTGGATGCCCTGCAAGCTCTGGTTGAAGTCGTAGCCAAAAGTCAAACTCTGCAGGCTGCTGGGAAGTTGGATGCCCTGCAAGCTCTGGTTGAAGTCGTAGCCAAAAGTCAAACTCTGCAGGCTGCTGGGAAGTTGGATGCCCTGCAAGCTCTGGTTGAAGTCGTAGCCAAAAGTCAAACTCTGCAGGCTGCTGGGAAGTTGGATGCCCTGCAAGCTCTGGTTGAAGTCGTAGCCAAAAGTCAAACGTCTCAAACTCTGCAGGCTGCTGGGAAGTTGGATGCCCTGCAAGCTCTGGTTGAAGTCGTAGCCAAAAGTCAAACTCTGCAGGCTGCTGGGAAGTTGGATGCCCTGCAAGCTCTGGTTGAAGTCCCAACCAAATGTCAAATCCTGCAGACTGCTGGGTAGTGGGATGCCCTGGTTGAGCTCTTGGCTGGAATGCCATGTGAGTGACATCGTTTCGTTCAGGGCAGCCACATCAGATAGAGTCTTCTCCTCGAGCAGGCGCTCCCAAAGAATCGCGACACGACCCGCGCCAAGCTGCCGCACCACGTACCAGATCTCGTCGCACTGGACTTGATGCAGCAGCAGCTGGCGCTGATCGATGACGCAACCACCCGATGTCAGCAAAAGTAAACCTGCAGGGTGGCCAACTTCTTCTGCGATGCGTTCCGCTACTTCCCACCCAGTTTCGCCAATGTTGACATCCAGCTCAAAGCTGGAACCCGCCAGGCAATGAACGCTCACGGTCCGCCTGGCGCTGTCCGGACCGGGCTCCGCAGGCCGCGGGACGCTCGAAATCTGCTTCATACCCAGAGAGCCCAGTACCCCTAAATTAAGGAGTATAGTTTAAAATAATAATATGAAGCCCCTTATGATTTAAGGTATATTGCTTAATTAAGGGGTCTTGGGCTCTCTGGGTGGTGCCTTCGCAGGCAATCGGCCGTGGCTTTGGCGCTGCGTTTCTTTGAGGCACTAAGATGAGAAGCCCGGCAGTTCCCACACTTTGTCGCATGCTTAGTATATTATGATTACAAGCCCGGTTCCACATGACTAGCATCACTCCGTATTGTGAGGGGCCGTACTCTGTGCTGGCTCGAACCATTATCATCAACATAACATATAAGCCTTAATAAGTAGAATAGGTTTTTGGAGCCCAGTATGCTATAATTATAATGAGGAACCCCAAAATATTTAAGCACTCGAACCAAACACAGTAACGCCCCAATCTGCAGGCCTCGGGGGAATCCTGCGCCCAAAGATCGTGGACGCTTCCCGGGCCTTTGCAGGCATACATGCTCGGCTAACACACATTGAGAAGAGGAGGTGGGACGGTCCGGAACAGGCTTGTAAGGTTGCCTCTAAAGGGATCCATAAGGGTAATATAAGGGATCGAACCTATAAGTGCTCTAAGGCATCGAAAAAAGGGATCCATAAGGGCGGTATAAGGGATCGATAGGGGGAGATTTCTGGTTCAGGATTGCGGGCTGCGTTTTCTCGCCCTCTTAGCAGATGTGGTGTCACGATATTCCCATACTTGGAGGATCATGGGACTTAGTAAGTAAGGTTATAAGTACCTTAATTGGGGCTATAAGTATAGCTACCCTAAAAAAACTCTAGTTACCAAGTCCCATGATCCTTTAAGTATGCGATTAACTGAGAGTCTCATATTGGTTTAAAAGACTTTGCCTCTCAATGTTTATACGGTATTCGTATACTTAAACCTTCGCTTGTTACCTTCTTACAGCTTGCGGTATCGAGTTGTATAAAACCATGTAGAACGGGGAGCAACTACCTGGCACACATTCAACACTTCATGTTGACGGAACAGCCGGATGTTTCGTATTTACATACTCAGAACCTGGCATACTCAGAACCTGGCTGAGCTTCCTACATCAAACCCAAGAGAACTGAGGAGGCACGTGAGTTTGCAAGGGGTTGGAGTAGAATCCTAAAGTTTACACCTTGTTCCGCAAAGTCTAGTCACCAATGAATGGGGCATTTTGAGAGAATGAAAATGGAGAACTCCAACATAAACCCCCCAATAGCAGAGTTCTCAACTGATTCTTAAGATAGCGGCACCCGTTACAAATTCAAGAAACCATGATAATATAGGGGCCCTATTAATTAGAATAGGGTTTGGGGGCCCATGGCACTATAGCTGTAAGCATAGACCCCTTTTTGCACAAGGAACCCCGAAAAATCTATAGATACTTACTTGGGCCCCTATGACATCCCTCGGAGGCCTTCCTCATTCTGCAGGAGGGCCTGCCATCTGCCCTGGACGCAGACCCCCGGAAGGATCCAAAAAGTAGATCCCTTAATGGGGATTCCTATAAAGTACCGTTAGTAGTATAGGGCCCCAACTTCGGGGATCTACTTTCTAGATCCTCCCGGGGGTCTGGGCAGGGATCTCAGGAACAAGTCTTCTGGAACCCCTTAGTTCCAGATCCGGATGCCTCTTGGAGAGGGGTTTAGGGTTTAGGGGTGTAGGGTTTAGGGCTTAGGGGTTTAGGGTTTAGGGGTTCAGGGTTTAGGGTTGGAACGGCTGCCCGCTGAGATTTGCATTGAAGATTCTCGAGAATCCTCAGATTGATGTGGTATCAACATGTTTATTCAAACTGCTGCTAGGATACCCAGTAACCTAAGAATAAAAAGGCCTCTCTTTTTGGTATTGGGTAACTTTATAAGGAACCTAGGACTACAAAAAGGGAATAAGGGTACTACTGGGCATCCTAGGCTGTTGTCATTGTCGGTATCAGCAATACTGCTCTTCTTGTCAGTACCAGTATCACCTGTCAACCGTTATCATGAGAATAGTCATGATCGTGTTCTCCTGCATATTGTTATCATGTTCATATAGGGTTTTTGCACCTAGCAATGTTAGAGCACAACCTTCTAAATTATTGTTTTTGTCACGGTTCCATGACTTCCACTGACATGATCGAAACCTGAAAACTAAACCCAGAAGCCCTAATGAAAAGTTAATCCCTAAAAGAATTCTGATAGCGTTTACAGGAACCCAGTTCATCCTCCGGGAGCATAAGCGCAGCCAGCATCGTCACCGCACGAGAGGGCACACCACGCCTCGACTCGGACTATACGGAACCCCCAAAATAGTATAGGTAATCATTAAGGCCCTTATGTTTTTCGCGACTACACGAAGAAGCGTGATCTGGAGCCTGAACCCTGAGCCGCGAACTGTATCTGTAAATATGCAGGTATGTAGTTATGTATGTACGCATGCATGTATGTATGTATGTGTATGGATGTATCTATGGATGGATGGATGGATGGATGCATGCATGCATGTATGCATGTATGTATGTGTATATATACATATGCATACTAAAATACTACCTATATTCATTTTCCATGTATGCACACACACACACACACACTCTCTCTCTCTCTCTCTCTCTCGCTCTCTCCCGCTCTGCTATGGAGCCTGCTTCCTGGGGTGCTGAGGCTGAGGATCCAGGGCTCGAGGTCCAAGGTCAAGCGTGTACTGTAAGGGCCTTAATAATTAGAATAGGGTTCCTTTAAAGGGCTCGATAAGGGTTACTATAAGGGATCTATAAGGGTACTATAATATAGGGGCCTTAACCAAACAAGAAAAGGCTTTGGGGGTATATTATATACAAAAAGTAGTATAAGGAACCCTGAATTAGTATAGGTAATTATTAAGATTAAGGCCCCTATAGTAGTATCTACGGCCGAGGTGTGGGTCGAGGTTTGGGATCGAGGGTTCAGGGTTAAGGACCTGCGGCTTACGGTCTGGGTTTCTTGATTCCTCCTTCTGGGTTTCCGTAAGTTCATGCTTTAAGGCTTTGGGCTTTGGGTTTAGGGTTTAGGGTTTAGGGTTTAGGGGTTTAGGGTTTAGGGTTTAGGGTTTATACCAAAATCCTTGAGGCCAAACTTCGAACGCCCAACTTAGGTGACTCACTTCCCACTGCCAAAAAGATCCCAAAACGGCTGGGTGTTTGCAACCTAAGGACAACCCTGGAGTCGAAACCCTAGATGCCCGACATGCAAGGCCCTCGACGCATAGAACTCTAAACCGCTTCATAGGGCCCGAAAAAAAGCACATAGGCAAAAACAAGGATAGGGATATCCCATAGAACGCCCCTTATCAGGGTCAATAACTTCATGCAAAACGCCCAAGCTACAACAGTCAAGCGGTCAGCGTGGCTTGGGCTTGAAAGCTCGTGATGCGGAACTACGGTGGATGATATAAACCCTGCAGTACCTTAAGGATCCTAAACTGTGGGAATTATGGTATATTCCTTGTTATGGGTAATGCAGGATTTATATCATCAACCGTATTTTCCTGTGTTTGATCGTTGGGTTTAAGGGTTTTGGGAGTAAGGAGTTTAGGGGTTTTGGGATTAAAAAGTTTAGGGGTTTAGGGGTTTAGGGGTTTAGGGTTTAGGGGTTTAGGGGTTTAGGGGTTTAGGGGTTTAAGGGTTTAGGGCCCCCGCCCAAGCAGCGGCGCAGCAGCAGACAGCTTCACCTCGGGCAGTGCACCCACGCACCCACTGAGCCGTACTGAAACACGAGGTTAGGGTTTAGGGTTTAGGGTTGGTATTGCGACGAGGTACTCGGGCTTCCGGGGAGTTTCGGGTTTGGTCAGGGTTGGGGGACTTGCCATCTACAACAACGAAAAAACTGAATGCTACACCCGCTCAATAACAACCCCTTTTTGGAAAACCCTCCTCTTGTTCGCAATACCCTTCACTCTGAACCCTAATCTGTTCTTAAGGTCCGCATGCAGTACAAGCTTTAGGGCTTCGCAGGCTTCACGGCCAGGGTGTAGTACCCGGAAGCGCGAGAAGGGAACGGAACGAAGCTTACGGCGCACAAAGAAGCCACAACATTCCGAAACCCAGGCCCTGCCCTCGCATAGGGCACCCTAAGCCTTACGCCCCGACGCGAAGCCCCATAAAAACCTGCAAAACCCCATGGAAGGAAAGTCATGGAAAAACCCGACCCTAAACCCTAAACCCTAAACCCTAAACCCTACCCATCTTCACGGACTGGCACCCAGTGCCTCAAAGCCATCTGCCCACTCTGCGCAGCTCCTGGCCGGCAGCCCACCTGCCAGAACCAAAAAGAGGCAGCGGCAGTACTTGGAGGATCATGGGACTTAGTTACCCTAGTTATAACCCTAGTTACGAAGTCCCATGATCCTTCAAGTAGTTGTAGCAACTGCCACCGCAGTAGTTGTTGTCGTGGTAGTGGTAACAGTGGCGGCAGCAGCAGCAATAAGCATTACAAACTTTACTACGCATATAATAATAATAATAATGATAACAATAATAATAGTAGGAAGAGGGAATAGCGGTAACGGCAGTGGTAGTAGCAGTAGGAGCAGCAGCAGAAGCAGCAGCAGCAGCAGCAGGAGCAGGAGCCGGAGCAGTAGGAGCAGGAGCAGGAGGAGGAGTAGAAGTACGAGTAGCAGTAGCAGTAGCAGCAGCAGTAGCTGTAGCAGTAGCAATAGCAGTAGGAGTAGGAGTAGGCGTAGGAGTAGCCGTAGGAGTACTAGTAGTCGTCGTCGTGGTGGTGGTGGTAGTAGTATAAATAAGAATAGAAGTATCAGTGGCGGTACCAGCACCATCATGTCACGAACACAATGCGATCATCCTCGCCATTGACTTTATCACCATCTTCTTCTCATCCTTTCTCATCATCGTCGTCGTCGCCATCATCCCCACCATCTTCTTCTTGATCTCCCTCTTCAGAACCACAAGAGAGAATATAGGGGCCTTCATAATTAGAATAGGGTCTTGGGGCCCATTATACTGTATGTATGATAAGAACCCCAAAGAATAGTATAGGTGATTATTTAAGCCCCGATATTCCTTTCCGAAACCCGAAACCCTTCATCTGGGGGGCTCCTATATTGTAGTACCCTTATAGATCCCTTATAGCAACCCTTATAGAGCCCTTTAAAGGAACCCTATTCTAATTATGGCGGCTCTTATATTATAGTACAATTATAGATATATTACAGTAACCCTTATAGAGCCCTTTAAGGGAACTTTATTCTAATTCTGGCGGCTCCTCTAGTATTCTCGCAACACCTGGCCCTACCCGACCACAAACCCTGCCCTACCCCACCACAAACCCTACCCTACCCTACCCTATACCCTTCCCTACCCTTCCCAACCCAACCCTACCCTACCCCGCCTTCCGGCTGCAGGACGGCGGCCACTGCGGCGCGGAGTTCAGAGGAGTCCTCTGGCTCCCTCTAATGATAAATAGATTAGGGTTTAGGGTTTACGGTTTAGGGGTATATTATAGTATATCAATAAGAAGGAACCCTCAGAATAGTTTTTGTATTTATTCAGGCTTCTATAGTAGGGTTACGTGGGGCTTGTGTCTTTAGGGGTCTCTGTGACTTATATGTGCATTCTCACGAAGACCCTAAAAGCTTCACCAATCAGTGGTTTTGGTGGTTCCCTCGGCTCTTTAGCTCTTTATTCAATAGGGATTATCATCATCCCTGGCTCCTTAGCTCCCCCAATATCAATGGTTAGTTCAAAGACTTGGACCTTAAGAAAGCCAAAACGCGGGAGGGGATAGGCTGAAGAAGCTGAGCCCTAAACCCTGTGTGTGTCGCTGAGCAGCTAGGACCAAGCCGTCGAAATCGTTTGGCCACGCCGTAAAGCCCGCATTGTACAACCTTGGAGGTTCATGCCGTATTCTCAGG
The DNA here is from genome assembly GCA_905221615.1 of Symbiodinium sp. CCMP2592. NCBI lineage: Eukaryota > Dinophyceae > Suessiales > Symbiodiniaceae > Symbiodinium > Symbiodinium sp. CCMP2592. The sequence goes on from CAJNDT010005990.1 coordinate 103,029, forward strand.
GCTCGTTTGGGCTTTCCAGAGTACAGGGGTCTGGGATTGCACTTTAGAAATCTTTGAGGCGGAGGCTTTAGGGAATGGGGGTTACTTGGAAGCTCATGGGACTTAGTAAATAAGGTTATAAGTACCTTAATTGGGGTTATAAGTATAGTTATCCTAATTATAACCCTAGTTACTAAGTCCCATGATCCTTTAAGTAAGGTCTTGGGGTTGGGCTCTGGGGTCCGAGACGTAGGGCGGTTTCTCCTGAACCTCTGCCTGCCTCGTCCCTAAAGCTCTAGCGATGCGAACAGCATCCTCGAATCTCTAGAAACAATCGTTATACCTGCAAAAACTTCGCAAACCAAGACCCTAAGCTTCGATCATTAAGCCCGGACCCTCAACCGAAAACTTGATAAACAAAGTTTTACACACCTAGCAACAGAACCAAAGAAAACGTACAAAGACTCTCTATCTGAACTCTCAACGCCTGCAGGTGGGGCACAGCTCTGCGTTTGAGAAGTGGCCGTAGCAGATCAACAGCTCCTCCCCTTGCGTAGGTTTTGATTTGGGAGTTTCCGAAGATAAGGACCCTAATATAGCACCCTAAATAGTAGGATCCTCATTATCAGGACCCCAAAACAAGGTACCCCTAATTTTCGGAAACTCCAATTTGGCTTTCGTTCAGCTTTGAGGCTTAGGGTGTAGAGTGGGGGGGATCGAAGTGTAGGCTCTAAGGTTTAGGGTTTAAGGTCGCAAGATTTAAAGTGTGGGGTAAGGGTGTATACATGTTCTCGTATCAGGCTTTAACGTGCCCGTACGCAGAAGTGTCACAAATTGGCTATGGGGTTCCCTGTAAGCTTGGTGAAGTGCCTGAGCTTGGGGTTTAGCGTTGGCTTTGCAATTAGAGCTACTGCAGACCATGCTCTTTCCTCTCTTCTCTACTGCATACCTTAGTTTAGGGCTTAGGATTCAGGGTTTAGGATTTAGGGTTTAGGGTTTAGGATTCAGGGTTGAGGGCTCTACCAGGATTCTGAAGGGCTTCAAGGTTTCACGCATCAGGGTTCAGGTGTCAGACCACACCCTAAACCCTAAAGCTTACGGTTTAGGTTTTAGGGTTTACGGTGTAGGGTTTACGGTTTAGGGTTTACGGTTTAGGGTGTAGGGTTTAGGGTTTGGGGTTGAAAACCTGCAGAGTTTGGGGGCTACGGTGCCATGAAGTCTTCGACACTCCACCCTGTAAGCCTGTAAGCGGACAGCAGGTCAAGCATGCTGAGTTCTCAGAACGTTGCTGTGAAACCTATCGTTGAGGGAAAGCTTCGATTGCGCTCTAAACGCGTTTGTGCAAGGAGAAGCTTCAGAGGGCTTTTTGAGGTTTACATGGTGGAAGGTCACTTACAAGTACAGCAATTTCACTTAAGGTCCTTTTCGGCCTCCACACTTTGCCTAGAACCTAGTCCACGGATCTTTCAAGAATGCTAGGCTGAAGGTATTAAGAACAAGCCAATCATGGAATTCATTCGAAATCAAGACCCCAAACTCTGCATTTCCAGCGCGAGTGTACTACGCAAAAGGATCCTCAGTAGCCGTATGGGGAAAGTGAAACACACCTTAATCGTGATCGCTGATAGAGAACTAATACTCTGCACCATGGAAGTACCTGCTAAGCACCTTGCCTAGTGCAAAACGGTTATCTATAAGCGAATTACGGCTGATGGACAAAATCCTGCATTGCCCAGTATAAGGAATATACCATAGTTCCCATAGTTTAGAGTCCTTAAGGTCATGCAGGATTTTGTCCATCAACAGTATGTACTGCTCAACCCCAGTTGGGCCCCAAACACTCTCGGATCCGCTGCCTGCATCAATGTCGCAGGTTGTTACCTTTGTGCTCAAGAATCGCACAAACTGGCGTCGGGCCTGTACCCAAAAGTCCCGAAACCCGAAAAAACTAAAAAAACTGCCCCAACCCCATGCCCACACGCTAAAACTCCGAAACCTCAAAGCCTTGCCTCTGAACCCCAAGGACCAGCTCCCCGACGAACTCAACCCAAAACCCGCTAACATACCGTGACCTCCGAGCTCCTACTTAAAGGATCATGGGACTTAGTAACTAGGATTATAATTAGGGTAACTATACTTATAACTTTAATTAAGGTACTTATAACCTTACTTATTAAGTCCCATGATCCTCCAAGTACCGTGACCTCCGAGCTCCTAACTGCCCTGACTCCGAAGCCCGGCTTGGGGATGTGGGTCTGCGACTCAGGGCAGGGCGGTTTAAGGTGTGGGTGTTAAGGTTTGGGGTCTAGGAGTCTTTTTTTTCCTTTAAGTTAGGGTCTAGGAGTCTTTTTTTTTAAGTTAGGGTCTAGGAGTCTAGGGGGTTAGGGTTTAGGGCGTTAGGGTTTGGGGGTTGGGGGTGGCGTAAGGTTTTAGGGTTCGGGGTTGTGGTTTTGCTCACAAGGCCGTCGCAACCCAAAACTCGCCATGGCTGCCTGTTCTGTTAAGGACAGTGATGAAAATCGTGTTAATAGTCACCTCAGTGAAAGATGAATACACTCACTAGTAGCTGCCAAACACTAACACGAGCAGTTGCACCATCACCACCACCACCACCACCAGCACCACCGCTATCACCACCACGACCACCACAACAACCGTAACGAAGACTATTACGGCTGAGTCGACGACGACTACTCCTTCTTCCCCTGCTACTACTACTGCTACATCAGCTCCTGCTCCTGCTACTGCCACTGCCACTGCCACCGCTGCTACACTACTGTCGGTCGTTGCTGCTACTGTCGCTGCTACAGTAAGTCTCATATGGGTGGTTGTCAAAATCTGTCCCGCTTTAGGCCCCTATTATAAATGATGCTCTTGCTACCCTGTTGGTAGTGCTGAAGAGCCACAACTTCGATGTGCTGCTCGTACTGGACCACTTCACAGTTGGCGTTCCTGAAATTGCGATTTAGGGTTTAGGGTTTAGGAATTAGGGTTTAGGGTTTAGGAATTAGGGTTTAGGGTTTAGGAATTAGGGTTTAGGGTTTAGGGTTTAGGGTTTAGGTCAGGGAAGATATTGCAGCAGTCGGATCGAAGCGCGCTTCGAACAGCGCAGGTGGGGTTTGCTACCCTAAACCCTAAACCCAACCCCTGTTTCTAAGGGTCCCAAAACAGGGTATAGGATCCTTAAGGGAGGGTGGTTCAAGGAGGGCATAAGGAATCCTTAGGGGACTGTAAGGGAACCTTAGGGAGTACTCGGGAGAATTAGGGATCACTAGGCTATATACCCCCCTTGGACCCCCCTCCCTTGAGGATACTACAAACGGCCCCAGTTCAGCGAACTACCCGAGACTTTCTGCCGTTTATAAGGGTCCTGGAGTAGGACCGGGGTTCGTATCCCGACAGTCCACATCCTGGGTTTAGGGGGTTTGGGGTTTAGGGGTTTAGGGGTTTAGGGTTGAGGGTTTAAGGCTTCTGAAACCCCTGAGGCTGGGTTTGTTACAGCCTTAACCCTCAAAATCGAAACCCTGAACCCCGAACCTTGCATTGGGCCCTAACCATGAACACTAAACCTAAACCCCTAGACCCGAAGGGGCTGATCCGTGCACCCTCCCAAATCAAAAAAAGGGACTGGATCATGCTAGCCATGGCTCGGTGCTCAAATGATTCAGAAAACGGCTTGGGGCCGGACAGGCTTTGCATTAATGGGTATCCCTAGAAGTAAGGCCGGAGATACATTCCCTAGGCATCCCTGCCATAGAAAAACAGAGCTGGGAAACTTTTCACTAGGTGTGACAAACTTTGTATGATAGGGCCCCCACATACATGTTCGGATTACATTCAACCCTGAACCCCAAAAAGTTGAGCTGTTTACTCCTACAGTAGTCGTTGCAGCACCAGCAGCAGTAGTCGTAGTAGTAGTAGTAGTAGTAGTAGTAGTAGTAGTAGTAGTAGTAGTAGTAGTAGTAGTACTGGTAGTAGTAATAGTAGTAGTAGTAGTAGTAGTAGTAGTAGTAGTAGTAGTAGTAGTAGTAGCAGTAGTAGTAGTAGTAGTAGTAGTAGTAGTAGTAGTAGTGGAAGCAGAAGGAGTGGCAGTAGTAGCAGTAAGTGCCCCGCCCGGGCCCGAACCCGAACCGCCACCGGCCGAGGTTCCGGGGATCGGAGGTTCCGAGCTCGTGGCCGCAGTCGGAGGGGGGGGGGGGGGGGGGGGGGGGGGGGGTTAGGGTTCGGGTTGGGGTTCGGCGCGGCGGTTGTTTTTCTATTGTGGGGGGGAGGGTTCGGGTTTCTGCGCACACGACGACTTAGACGAGCGGAGGGGGGGTTGGGGTTTAGGTTCGGGCTCGGGTGCACTGCTTTTTTTGGTGGGGGAGGGGGAAGGGAGTTGGGGTTGGGGTTTAGGTTCGGGTTCTCGAGTCTCGTCGCAGGCGGGGCCCAGCTCAGGGGTCGAGGTTCGGGGTTCGGAGGTTCCGAGCTCGTGGCCGCAGTCGGGAAGGAGGGGGGCTTAGGGTTCGGGTTCGGAGTTCGCGGTGGTTGTCAGTCTTTCGTTGCGGGGGGGGGGGGGGTGTTCGGGTTCGGTTCGGGTTCATGGGTTCACGGACGGATGTTGAGCTGGAGGTGCAGGTTCGGCTTGCCTGTTGCTTGTTTTTGGTGGGGGAGGGCGGCGGGCGTTCCGGTTCAGGTTCGGTTCAGAGTTCGCAGACACTCTGACGGAGGGGTTCAGGTTCAGGTTCGAGTTGAGTTGGTTGCATTTTTCCGAAAGGGGGGGGGGTGCGTTGGGGGTTCGGGTTCGGGTTCAAGGTTCACGGGTGCAGGTTCGGCTTGCCTATAATTTTTTTTTGGGCGGGGGGGGGGGGGGGTTCCGGATCAGGTTCGGGTTCAGGTTTGGGCTACATTGTTTTATCGAGGGAAGGGGGGGGTTCGGGTTATGGGGGGTTCAGGGTGAGGTTTGTTACATGTTTGGGAGGTGGGAGGTTCGGGTTAGGGTTCAAGGTTCACAGATGGTGGGGGACGGGGGGGCGGGTTCCGGTTCAGGTTTGGGTTCGGGTTCAGGGTTCAGACACGGTTCAGGTTCGAGTTGGTTTCGGGTTCGGCTTGCGTGTTGTTTGTTTTTTGGTGGGCGGGGGAGGGGGGAGTTGCGGTTCAGGTTCGGGTGGGGCTCGTTATGAGTAGCAGTGGAAGTAGTCGTAGTAGTAGTGGCCCCACACCCTATGTCCTTGAATCCGGGGCTCGTGGGTGAATGGTTGAAGCAGTCCGCCAAGGGGATCAAGATAGTCCCTCCTCGTCTTTCATACACTTTAGGATTCAGGATTTTGGACTCACACACTAAACCTGAACCCTAAACCCTGAACCCAAGCCCCTAAACCCTAAACCCCACCATTATAGGGTTTTAGGGTTCAACTTTTAGGTTTCAGGGTTAAGAGTTTCATTGGTCCGGGATTCGGTTTCTGGGGATCCTTACTGCTTGCAAGGCTGTACGACCACCGACACTACCACTAAGACACGACGAGAACCACAAGTCCCCCAGCCACCACCACAGCCACAATAACAACTACTACTACCACTACCACCACCGCCACCACCACTACTTTTGCACTTTGCACTTTGCGTCGCAGCAGCGAGATCCGCAGCTAAGCGTCCGGCCGACCAAATCGATTTCTCGATTCGGCTGCTCCACACCAGGTTGGTGATAGCAGCTATGCATAGCACAGTCGAAACTAGACATAACTCGTGAAAAGGCGGAGCCTCGTGTCGAAACACCAAGCAGGCCCCGCACCGACTCGTTCTTTCAATTGAAGAACTTTCGTAACAAAAACGTGGAACTTTAAGCAATCCTTCTGAGCCCGACTAGATAGCCACAACTATCAACATCAGAACTGCTGGCGCCAATCTCCTGTAAGGATGTGTTGTCTTCTGTGACATGGTAGGCACAGCGATTGCCATCCAAACCAGAGGCAGCACTCAGAGCAGCTCGATAATGTCCTGTCAGCATTCTGTCACCGAGGTGATAGACAACGCCAACAACCTCATATTGAACTGTGTGGATCTCCGTGTCAAAGCTGTTGTTGAAAGTCGGAATTCGAACAATGGTGCCAACCGGAATCCTCACTGCTGTGAAGTCTTTGAGCGGTGGATTCCCGAAAACGTTTAAGTTGTAAAAACAGCAACACTGGAGCCCGCGACAAGGCCTGTATGCTGTGCTGTGCGTGCCAGTCGTGAACACAATGCTGCAAACTCGGTCCTGCCACTTCAATCGATATCGGAATGAGGCAGTTGCCTGAGTCAACGACAAGTTCAGAGCCCTCCTCCTGGAGGCGTGATTCCCAACCACCACTAAAAGCTTCGGGCTCAGACTTGCCAAGGACAAAAGAAATGAATTCAACGGCATCATGCTGTTGATGAAGCGCCTCCCATCCTGTCAACAGCCGGAGCCATGGAAGAAAAGAAGGAAGATAAATGGTGCCGCTGCCTTGTAGACACCGCATTGCCCGCTCAATCCTGCCAAAAGCTGCTCTGCTGTTCGTATTCTGCCCCATATGAAACAGAAGTAAGCAACAGGCATTCATGTAGCAGACATTGGACCGGTTGGCTAACTTGTAAGAGAACCGCGGCCAAAGCTTTAGTGGTGCTCCTCCTTCTCCCGCTGCTGCTGATCCGCTGCCTCGGCCTCCCGATTCTGGGATCCTGCTGCTCGGCTTGCCGAGAAGGGAGGGGGGAATCTCTCCGCAACGATCTTGGCGAGAGGTTGCCGATCCATCTTTGCCGGCTTCATTTTGAGTCCTATGACCTTTCCAGAGCCGTTGCCGCAAAGGTTGGTGAGCATCCCCCATGCCTGAGCTGCCATTGTATCCCTCTGGCCGACCGTCAGAAGAAACGTGACTGTCTCCCCCGCGTACTCCGCCGCCATCCGCCTCGTGGAGTGAAAACGAAGCAAGACATTCGGAGCCTCCATCGTCGCCTGCAGCTGAATCAAGCTGGTCACCACTTGACTCTGCAGCATAGGCTCCACATCCGGAACCTTCTCCCTGTGTGGAGTGATTCCACCTCATGTAGAACCACTGCAGCTCCGTAGTTCCCTCCGGCATTTGTGCATAGCCCTGTTCCATGATGCGTTTCCGCAACGCCTCGGCCTCCTGACTGGTCTGTTCCAAAGCCCGCATCCTCTCCAGCCAGACCTGCAGCAGCCCAAGGAATAAGCAGATCCTTAGCGAGCAGTTCACTTCCTGCCGCTCTTTCCGCTCCTTCCAGACCGTCGCCAGCTTGTAGAGCTTGTTGAGGACCGCCGCCTCCTGAGTCTCCATCGTAAGAATGAAGTCTCGCTCCACTCTCGTCTGAGACAGCTCGTCCTCGTGGCGGAGGCAAAGCCGGGCCAATAGCCTCAGATTGTCTTCCCAAGCCTGCTCCTCCTTCTGCTTCCGCTGCCCGCCCCACGTGTAGGAGCTCCAGCCGCGACGCTGGCCCTGGTTGTTTTTCCAACCCTGCTGTGGCCGCCCCTGCTGCTTCGTCGGCTGCCCTTGGTGCCGTGTCTCCGTGGTTTTTGGCTGCTGCTGTCCTCGGTCTCCAAAAGCTGCTGCCGCTGCCACCAGCGGGTCCACTGGCTGATCTGGGGCCACGTTCTGCGCAGCTGTGCCAGGACTGGAGGGTGCCGCCGCTTCCTGAGCGGTTCCCCGTCCTCCCTTTCCCTGCCCTCCTTGGCCTTTCGACTGTGGCCGAGAGTGCTTCGGCTGTGGCTCCCCATCCTGCTCCTCCCGAGTTGCGGTCACTATCGGGGCCTCTCGCTTCCCGAGCGATGCATCCACCTCCATCTCCGGAATGTGCTGAAAGCACTCCACCATCTCCTGGAGCGGGGATCGTCCTGCCATTCTCGAAAGAGGACGTCAACAGACTCTGCACCGTGGCCTGTGGGCAACTGTCGGCTCTCAGGTAGGCCAAATGCTGCAGGACCGTGCATTGATGCTTGGTGGTCCTCGCAAACTCTGCACCACACGCCGTACAAGGACTCGAGCGAACTAAGGCAACCGTGCGACACTCAGATTTGACCTCATTTCTTCGCGAGTAGATGCCAGGATGTGCAGATCTGAGGTGATTCTCAAAGGAGCCGCTCTTGCTTGAGAACCACTTCCCACAAAAGGCACAATAGTTTCGCAAGGTCTCCCTAACCCCTGCAAGTTCAAGCGCTTCATACCACCTGGGACCTGGGTTTCCGGAGCACACCACCACTACTACTACTACTACTACTACTACTACTACTACTACTACTACTACTACTACTACTACTACTACTACTACTGTGGACACCGTACTGCTACTAGTACTACGACTACTACTGCTACTACTACTACTACTACCACCACAACTACTACTCCTGCTGCTGCTGCTGCTACTGATACCATTACTACAACTACACGACGACGATGACGGCGCTGCTTACACCGCTACCCCACCACTTCACTGGTCGCAGTCCTCCTTGAGCTGCGTGTGCACGCGACTGAACCTTTCGGCTGGCAAAGCAAGCTTAGGGTTTCGGGTTCAGGGATGCTTGGGTTCAGGTCGGACATGGGCAGGCTCGAAAGGATTCTTGGGGCTTAGATTCTCGAGGTCAAACTTGGAGGGTCAAACGGCTGTACACGATGAGGTTGAGTATTAGTGCTGCGCACGTCATTGCCCGGCTTGAAGAAAAGCAAGCAAACATGATGAGCATCAGCTGGGTGCATTGTCGGTGCTAGGAGTTTGATATCAAGCGAACATCATCAGCAACAGCTGGGCCAGTGTATTGTCTGCAATGCGGGTCTGAAGGACCTCAAGCAAGCATCATGCGCATCAGCTGAGCCAATGTGGTGTCTGCATTGCGGGCGGGACAGAAGTCCTGGGCCAGTACGTTGTCTGACCACATCATCAGCATCAGCTTGGCCGGTACCTTGTATCTATTGGGAATCTGACAAAAATGAAGCAAGCATCATCAACATCAGCTGAGCCAGTGTGCTGTCCGTGCTGCAGGTCTGGAAACTGTCAACTGAGCCTATGTGATGTCTGCGTTGCGTGCTTGAAAAACGTCAGCAAGCATCATCAGCATCGGCTGGGCCAGGGCGTTATCTGCGCTGCGAGTCTGACCACAACACGCAAACATCATCAGCATCAGCTTGGCCAGTACCTTGAACCTTGTCTGTGTTGGAAATCACAAACATCAAGCAAGCATCATCAGCATCAGCTGGTCGTCTGTGTTGCAGGTTTGGAAACCCTCCAGCCAGCATCATCAGCATCAGCTGAGCTAATGTGGTATTTGCGTCGCAAGCCTGAAAGAAGTCAGCAAGCATCATCAGCGTCAGCTGCGCCAGTGCGTTGTCTGCGCTACGAGTATGAACACAACAGACCAACATCATCAGCATCAGCCTGGCCAGTACCTTGTCTCTGCTGGGAATTTGACAAACATGAAGCATGCATCATCAGCATCAGCTGGGCCAGTGCGTCGCCTGTGCTAGCAGTCATCATCAGCAGCTGAGCCAGTGTGTTGTTTGTGCTGCGGGTCTGAAAGCAGGCATCAGGAGGTGGTGTCTGCACTTCAGCAAGCATCAGCAGTATCAGTGGGCCAGTGGGCTGTCTGCATTGCAACAAGCGAACATCATCGGCATCAGCTTGGCCAGTACCTTGTCTGTGTTGGGAATCCTCACAAACCTCAAGCATAGATAGTCAGCATCAGCTGGGCCGTTGTGTTGTCTGTGTTGCAGCTCTGGGAACTCTCAAGCAAGCATCAAGACCATCAGCTGATCTACTCTCGTATTTGTGTTGCAGGCTTGCAGGAAGTCAGCGAGCATCATCGACATCAGCTGGTCCAGTGCGTTGTCTGCGCTACGAGTCTGACCACAACAAGCAAACATCATCAGCATCAGCTTGGCCAGTACCTTGAACCTTGTCTGTGTTGGAAATCACAAACATCAAGCAAGCATCATCAGCATCAGCTGGTCGTCTGTGTTGCAGGTTTGGAAACCCTCCAGCCAGCATCATGAGCATCAGCTGAGCTAATGTGGTGTTTGCGTCGCAAGCTTGAAAGAAGTCAGCAAGCATCATCAGCGTCAGCTGCGCCAGTGCGTTGTCTGCGCTACGAGTATGAACACAACAGACCAACATCATCAGCATCAGCCTGGCCAGTACCTTGTCTCTGCTGGGAATTTGACAAACATGAAGCATGCATCATCAGCATCAGCTGGGCCAGTGCATCGCCTGTGCTAGCAGTCATCATCAGCAGCTGAGCCAGTGTGTTGTTTGTGCTGCGGGTCTGAAAGCAGGCATCAGGAGGTGGTGTCTGCACTTCAGCAAGCATCAGCAGTATCAGTGGGCCAGTGGGCTGTCTGCATTGCAACAAGCGAACATCATCGGCATCAGCTTGGCCAGTACCTTGTCTGTGTTGGGAATCCTCACAAACCTCAAGCATAGATAGTCAGCATCAGCTGGGCCGTTGTGTTGTCTGTGTTGCAGCTCTGGGAACTCTCAAGCAAGCATCAAGACCATCAGCTGATCTACTCTCGTACATGTGTTGCAGGCTTGCAGGAAGTCAGCGAGCATCATCGACATCAGCTGGTCCAGTGCGTTGTCTGCGCTACGAGTCTGACCACAACAAGCAAACATCATCAGCATCAGCTTGGCCAGTACCGTGTCTGCGCTAGCAGTCTGACAAGCATCATCAGCATCAGCTGAGCCAGTGTGTTGTCTCAATTGTGGGTCTGAAAAACCTAACACAAGCATCATGAGTGTCAACTGAGCCTATGTGATGTCTGCGTTGCGTGCTTGAAAAACGTCAGCAAGCATCATCAGCATCAGCTGCGCCAGTGCATTGTCTGCCCTTGAAGCAAGCATCATCAGCATCAGCTGGGCCAGGGCGTTATCTGCGCTGCGAGTCTGACCACAACACGCAAACATCATCAGCATCAGCTTGGCCAGTACCTTGAACCTTGTCTGTGTTGGAAATCACAAACATCAAGCAAGCATCATCAGCATCAGCTGGTCGTCTGTGTTGCAGGTTTGGAAACCCTCCAGCCAGCATCATGAGCATCAGCTGAGCCAATGTGGTATTTTGCGTCGCAGGCTTAAAGGAAGTCAGCCAGCGTCGTCAGCATCAGCTGGCTCAGTGCGTTGTCTGTGCTACCAGTCTGACCACAACAAGCAAACATCATCAGCATCAGCTTGGCTAGCACCTTGTATTTGTTCGAAATCTGGCAAACATGAAGCAAGCATCATCCGCATCAGCTGGGTCCACGTCATCTGTGTTCCGAGCTTGAAAAATCAAGCAAGCATCATTACCACAAGGTTAACCAGCGCATTGGCTGGCGTCGGGTGATCAAACCTCAAAGCTGAACAAGCCCTAGAAAACCCTACAGTAAAAGCCCAAAAGTTGGAAACCCCATAGCCTCAATCCTTAGGAGTACTGTATAGGTAGTCCCAGCACTACTTGTCCTTAATCAGGTTTCCAACTTTTTGGGGTTTACTATAAACCCCAATCCCGAACCCTACTTGGAGGATACGGGACTTAGTAAGTAAGGTTACAAGTACCTTAATTGGGGTTATAAGTATAGTTACCCCAATTATAACCCTAGTTACTAAGTCCCATGATCCTTTAAGTAGAAAACCCTAAACCCTAAACCCCAATCCCGAACCGTGCTCCTGCTAAACTTCGGCCGAAGATTCTTCCAGGAGCTACTTCCTCCCTGCTGAGCACCAGAAGAAACTACAATCCAAGGGTAAAAGGAGGGACCCTTAATTTAGGGCTCTTAGGTGTTCCTTTAAAGGGATCTATAAGGGTTTAGGGTTTAGGGTTGATTAATTGGTAAAAGGAGGAACCCTTAATAAGGACCCCTAGGTATATACCCTGAATAGCACTATTATATACCCATTATATAGCCCATTATAGGGTAGGGGTCCCCATTAAGGGTCCCCCCTTTTCCCCTTTGATACAAGGTTTGGAAATGATTGGCCCCAGACCCCCCTGTGGAAAGATTTAATTGTGGCGAACCCTCATAAATCCTGAAGCATAATACCCACCAAGAAGTAAATAATAAGAGTAACAAAGCCCTTGCTGCTCAAGGGCATTCGCCGCGGCCCAGCGAAGTTGGGCCTGCCCCGATACTTTCGGTTTTGCAGACTAGCACTGGCTTCTTGGCTTTTTGAAACTTTCACGGGAATGATATCTGAGATTGTTTCGATCAGAATGCATCTTCGAAAACATTGCTTGTTAGAGGGCTACAGGGTTCAGGCTTGCCATTAACCTCACGACGGTAAAACCTGTCTAACGCCGTCACACCCAGGTGCAGTGCAGAACAAGCATCCACGGGCTCCAACTCAAAGAGGAGGGACTTAGGAGGGCAACGGCAATTAAAACCTTGATTCATCGGGATTGACGCACTTTCAACCCGACTCACTGCAAGTGCCGCGATCATTCAAGTACGGAATACCCCTCAAAACCCGGGCCATAAGCCCCTCATGACATGATACAGTCGGGTTTTGCTGCAACATGCAGGGACTGTTCTTTCGGGTTCAGGGTTCGAAAAGGGTTTAGGACAACCTGTGAAGGCTTCAAAATCCACCCCCAACATGGAACTCCCAGGAAAGGCCGTCGGCATACCCTGGAAAACTTTTTGAAACGAGCCCTACAGATCCCTGTAGAACCCCCCAGGAGCCTGTAAAGCCCCCAAAAACCCAAACCCCTCAACCCTAAAGCCTAAACCCCAAAACCCTGAACCCTAAACCCCAAAACCCCAAAGCCTAAACCCCTCAACCCCTAATCCCTAGAGCCTCAACCCTAACCCAAACAAACCCAAGCAACCCAGAGAGCCCAATACCCCTTAATTCAGCAATATACCTTGGATCATAAGGGGCTTCATATTATGACTTAAGCTATACTCCAACCCTAAACCCTAAACCCTAAAGCCTGAACCCTAAACCCTAAACCCTAAACCCTAAACCCTAAACCTAAGGGGTATGGGGCTCTCTGGGAAGCCAAGGCCTCGGGGGGCTCCTGCGGCCAGAAGGGCCGGGTCGACGCCACAAGCCTGCCAAGGAGGGTTTAGGTTTTAGGGTTTAGGGTTTAGGGTTTAGGGTTTAGGGTGTAGGGTTTAGGGTTTTGGGTGTAGGGTTTAGGGTTTTAGGGTTTAGGGTTTAGGGTTTTCTTTAAAGTGCAATGGCTCTTTCTGCTCCGCATGAGAGTATGCCAAGGAGGTCTAGGGTGTTTAGGGTTTCAGGGTTTGGGGTTTAGGGGTGTAGGGGTGTAGGGTGTTAGGGTTTAGGGTTTAGGGTTTAGAGGTTTAGGATTTAGGAGCTTAGGGTATAGGGTCGACGGGTTTAGGGGCTTAGGGTTTGGGGTGTAGGGTTTGGGGTGTAGGGTTTAGGGTTTAGTAGCTAAGCTCAAAGCCCCAAAAAACCCTGAACTGAACCCTTCGAAAAGGTTGAGGGACTAGGGTTTTATGAAGGTTTTGTAAACATATAGAAGTGAAATAGGGTGTGGGGATACAGCATCATACGAAAAAATAAAAAAAGAGGGCGACTACGACTACACGCTCGGATACAAGCCCCGATGGGGCCCCTTTTTAAAAGGCTGAGCACTTACCCGAAAACCCTGAACCCTAAACCCAAAACCGCAAAATACTCGAAGTTTAAGACTTCGTCAGCAGGGGGTGGGTTTCGGTTTAGGGTTTGCAGGGATCAGGCCAGGGCTGCAATCCATAGGAAAGGACACCCGGGAACGATGCGAAAAACGGGGGCACTTCGAAACCTCCCGCAACAATCTAAGTCAAATGCTGCACATGTTTGAAGGAATTATGATAGGAAGTGCCATTTTTTTAGCTGTTGGGCTGTGGGCTTTCTGCTTTGAGACTTTCTGAAAGTGGCAGGGGTTCAGTGGTTGGAGTTTTGCTCCTGAGCATCAGACAGGAATGAAGGCGCTGAGTGCTGTTTTAGGGTTTTGGTTTTAGGGTTCAGGCAGCCATAAACCCTTAACCCTACAGATCCGTTTAAAGCAACCCTATCGATCCCTTAAAGGAACCCGAAGCCCTGGGGTTTAGGGTTCAAGGTTTCCAAGCCCTCGAGGGTCTGAGGGTTGAGGTTTTACCAAATCCGCTCAACCTTGTCACCGTGCTGTACAACCCTATTCCAATTACTAAGGCCCCTTTGCTATAGAACCCCACTATAGATCCCTTATAAGCCCGACCCGTTTACAAGCACCCTATTCCAATTATTAAGGCCTGTATCCTCCTAAACCCTAAGCCCAGGAGGATCCGAAGACTAAATGTTTCTGACCTTCATCCGGCCAACCCAGATCTTGGGTCCAAAGTCCTGAAAAAAACACCCTGAAAGTCCTTGCAACCCTTTACCTTTGAGCCGTTGTACAACTCCCGGAAAAACCAAAATCGTTCCCCCACTATGCCCTATGACAACCTGCTAGAGATTTCGCCCTTAACCCAACTAGCCCTATCCCCAAAATTCCAAACCCCACCCACCCACCCAACCCCCCCTTGCCCCCCTAGACCCTAAACCCTAAACCCCTAAAACCCCCAATACACTGAAACCCTCAACCCCAATGAAAACTAAGACGCTTGAGACGGCCTCTGCATGGCCTGGATCCCTTCCGCACCCGCGAGACCAGCCTGGTAAAAGCTGTAGCAAGACCACCAGGGTCTTCGGGGGCCTCTTGGGACACTTAAAGGATCATGGGACTTAGTAACTAGGGTTACAATTAGGGTAACTATACTTATAACCCCAATTAAGCTACTTATAACCTTACTTACTAAGTCCCGTGATCCACCAAGTAGTTTAGGGTTTACGGTTAAAACAAATTGTTCAGGATTCAGGTCCGGGGTTTTGTGCGAGTCTTGGGCGGGTTCTGTACGGGTTTTGACCGGGTTTTGTGTTTCGCTTTGCCTAAACAATTTGTATTTATCCTGGGCTTGAGGGTTTAGGATTTAAGGTTTAGGGTTTAGGGATAACAGGGGCCTTTCAGGGATCCCGGAATTACATGCTATGTTGCTGTTTCCTGGCAAACTCTTGCAGGGACCTGCTGTTCGGCAAGCTATTTCAGAATTCCACTTGGCAGGGTCCTGTTTGGGGGATTCCTTTGCAGGTCGCGGCGAGGGGCGCGTGTTTAGCTGCCGCGACGAGCATGCATTAGCATCCTTGCTGTCGTGGGAAAGGGTGCGTTTTTACTGTCGTGGCCCGGGAGGGCACTAACGCGCTTGGTTTTCGAGCAAAAATGGTGAGAACAAGATAACAAGACTACGAGGAGCAAGAAGACAAGAGCAATATTAACCATAAACTTGCTGCTCAGTGACAAGAGGCCCCGCACAATCCATCAACCCCAAACCATGCCCCCAAACTCGAATTTCCAATACCCCTACAGCCCTAAAAGCTAAGTCCAATCAAGCCCCAAACCCTCACCCCTCTAGAATCGCAGTAATGACCCTAATACCCTGCCAAACAGAAATTCTAAGCCTTTCTAGAACTGCGAAGGAACTCTGAAAGGAGGAGCCCTTTCAAGCAACCCGAAACTAAACCCTAAACCCTAAACCATAAAACCTAAATCCTAAACCCTAAACCCTATACCCTAAACCCTAACCCCTAAACCCTAAACCCCCCACTCTTCGAAAAAAGCCGCCGCTGTGCCTCAGCGTGGGCCAGGATCTCCAGGGCGGTCCCTCGATAAATCCACGGCCGGTCCTCCGGAGCTTTCGGTTAGGGCTTTAGGGTTTAGGGTTTAGGATTGAGGGTGCAGGGGTTAGGGTTTAGGGCTTAGGGCTTAGGGTTTAGGGGTTAGAACTTTAACCCAGGAGCTACTTGGATGGGCAAGGGACTTGGCAAGTAGGTTACAAGTAGAGTTATAAGTACCCTAAATGGAGTTACCCCAATTACAACCCTACTTATAACCTACTTACTACGTCTAGAGGCCGTTATGAGAGCTTTATAGGGTTTGCGGAGTCGGAAAGCAGGGGCTTCGGGGCTCTGCTAAGGGTTCAAGGCTGAGGGTTTAGGGTTTCGGAAAAACTCGAAGCTCAACCCTAAAACCCGAAACCCTAAACCAGAGAGCCCCCAATACCCCTTAAGGAATAGAGCTTAAATCATAATATGAAGCCCCTTATGATTTAAGGTAAAAGGCTTAATTAAGGGGTAAAACGCTCTCTGGGAAACCCGAAACCAAGGCTTTCAAGGTGTTCTTCAAAGCCACGAGCAGAACCTGAGGGCTGCCCTTGCGCGTCCCCGCTCTTGGGTTTAGGGTTTACTTGGAGGGTCGGGGGACTTAGTAACTGGTTATTTTAAGGACTTATAAGTACCATAACCCCAATTAAGGTCCCTTTTAGGGTACTTATAAGTCTACTTACTACCTACTTACTAAGTCCCCCGACCCTCCAAGTAGGCTTTTAGGGTGTTGTATTTTTGAACCTTCTTTTCCGTCTGCCCGGGGGACATCCGGTTTCTAGGGGTTTCGGGTTGTGGGTTTGGGGTTTCAGGGGCCTTGTTAGTTAAAGTAAGGCTTTGGAGTGGTGTCCAGGCTTCCAATGTCAAGCCCTATAAGGCCATTTAGCGTTTAGGGGTTTAGGGTTTAGGGTTTAGGCGAATAGAAACTGTCACAAAACCCTCTCAAGGCCCCCATATTACCCTAAACCCTAAACCCTTACAGAAACCCTCACAAAACCCTTTAAAGGCCCCCTCATGTTTTCCGAACGCGTCAGGCTCTTCGAAACAAGCCCATCAGCACCGACCTACAGGCCCCCCCATGCTAGCCTAAACCCTGAACCCTTTTAGAAACCCGAAACCCCTAAACCCTAAACCCTAAACCCCTAAACCCTATACCCCAAACCCTAAACCGCCTAAACCCTTATAGAAGCCCTCACCGAACCTTTTAAAGGCCCCTCTCTACGGTGCCACTGTCACGGCCTCCCATCTGAAAGGGTCCAAAAAGCATGCTTTCGGGGCCTTGATAATTAGAATAGGGTTCCTTTAAAAGGGGCCCTGAAAGAGCTACTATGAGGGATCTATACGGGGTACTATAATATAGGGGCCTTAATAATTAGAAGTGGGCCCCTTTAAAGGGCTCTATAAGGGCTACTATAAGGGATCTATAAGGGAACTACAATATAGGGGCCTTAATAATTTATTATTAGAACAGGGTTTGGGGGCCTATTATACTATAAATATAAGAAAGAACCCTCTAAATAGTATAGGCAATTCTTGAGGCCCTATAATACTTACTCGTACTAGTATCTGGTTCTATCAAAGGAGGTTTTAAGGGTTTGGGGTTGAGGGTTTAGGGGTTGAGGGGTTTAGGGTTTAGAGGGGTCGTTTTGTAAGCGTTACTAGAAGGGGCAATATCAGGCCGGAGTATAGGAGCCTTTAGGATCAGAAGGGAGCTTTCGGGACGTAGCACTGTGATCGTTTTGAAGGGCCCGGAGGACAAGTATCACCAATTCTTCAAGCTCGCCAGGCCTGGGTGTGGAGGGTCCTCGACGCAACCCTAAACCGGAGACCCCAAATGGGTAGTTGTCAAAATTTAAGGTCCCTTTTTGGGTACCATAAATAATAGGTGCCGTATTATAAAACAGGGACCCAAAAAGGAACCATAACTTCGACAACCACCCAAATGAACAAATGGGAATTTCCGAAAATAGGGGACAAAAATGTAGTGCCCTAAATAGAAGGATCCTTATTACAAGGACCCCCAAAATAAGGAACCCCCTATATTCGGACACACCCAAATCATGAAACAAGGACCCCTAGGTATATACCCTTACAATAGCCATTATATACCCATTATATAGCCCATTATAGGGTAGGGGTCCCCATTAAGGGTCCCTCCTTTTCCCCTTTGAATGAAAGGAGCGCTCCCCTTTCCCGACCGACCCTCTCCTCGCCAGCCGTGCCGTCATCTACATCGGCCGTAGCGCCCTTTGGGCGAGGTTGGATTGGGCTTCAAGGTTTAGGGTTTAGGGTTTTAGGGTTTAGGATGCTTTTTCAAGGGTTTAGGGTTTAAGGTTTTAGGGTTTAGGGTTTAGGAATTTTTTTAAGGGTTTAGGGTTTGGGTTTAGCTTTACCGGACGATCAGCGTGCTGGACTGGCTGCCGCGGACTTGGTAGACTGCAAGGAGGCGATCCTCCGGTTGAGAGGAGATGGGGAGTTCTTGGGATTAGGGCTTAGGGATTAAGGCTTAGGGCTTAGGGTTTAGGGTTTAGGATTAGGGCTTAAGGATTAGGGTCTCGCCGCGCAGTGGCAGTATGTTCCGTGTCGGACGGCGCCCCAAGACTCCCAGAAGGGGTCCTTGCACCCTACTTGGAGGGTCGGGACTTAGTATGTAGGGGGCTCCTTTAAAAGGGATTCTAAGGGTTCCTTTAAAGGGCTCTATAAGGGTACTATAGGGTTTAGGGTTTAGGGTTCAGAAACTTAGTAAGTAGGTCGCAAGTAGACTTATAAGTACCCTAAGGAGAGACCCTAATTGGGGTTATGGTACTTATAAGTCCCTAAAATAACAAGTTACCAAGTCCCCCGACCCTCCAAGTAAGAAAAAGGGTGGCTACGGCCTCAGCAGGCTTGGGTGGGAATTTAGGGTACAGAGGCTTGTGTCCACAGCAACCCTTAAGCCTTTAGCCAGCATCACCAAGCAGGTTTTGCGGGCATCATAGCTTGCAAATCCTTCTTGTTCAAACTCGTCTGGAATAGTCAGGCTGGGCTCGGGCGACCCTGACGACGAGCAGCTGCTGTAGAAAGTTCTTCAACGACCCAAACAAGCTGAGGAGGAGCTGCAGCATTCCGGTTCCCCATGAATGCTCACCATGTGGTTACACTAAAAATCCGCGAAGCAAAACTTCGCAGACTGCTGGGTAGTTGGATGCCCTCCAAGCTCTGGTTGAATCTATAGCCAAACGTCAAACTCTGCAGGCTGCTGGGTAGTTGGATGCCCTCCAACCTCTGGTTGAACTCGCGGCCAAACGTCAAACTCTGCAGGCTGCTGGGTAGCTGGATGCCCTGCATGCTCTGGTTGAACTTCTCACCAAACGTCAAACTCTGCAGGCTGCTGGGTAGTTGGATGCCCTCCATGCTCTGGTTGAACCAATCGCCAAACGCCAAACTCTGCAGGCTGCTGGGTAGTTGGATGCCCTCCATGCTCTGGTTGAACCAATCGCCAAACGTCAAACTCTGCAGGCTGCTGGGTAGTTGGATGCCCTCCCAGCTCTGGTTGAATCCGCTGCCAATTCTCAAACTCCGCAGGCTGCCGGGTAGCTGGATCCCCTCCATGCTCTGGTTGAACTTCTCACCAAACGTCAAACTCTGCAGGGTGCTGGGTAGTTGGATGCCCTCCAACCTCTGGTTGAACTCGCGGCCAAACGTCAAACTCTGCAGGCTGCTGGGTAGTTGGATGCCCTCCATGCTCTGGTTGAAGTCGTTCCCAAATATCAAACTCTGCAGGCTGCTGGGTAGTTGGCTGCCCTCCAAGCTCTGGTTGAAGTCGAAGCCAAACGTCAAACTCTGCAGGCTGCTGGGTAGCTGGATGCCCTCCCAGCTCTGGTTGAATCTATAGCCAAACGTCAAACTCTGCAGGCTGCTGGGTAGTTGGATGCCCTCCAACCTCTGGTTGAACTCGCGGCCAAACGTCAAACTCTGCAGGCTGCTGGGTAGTTGGATGCCCTGCATGCTCTGGTTGAAGTGGAAGCCAAACGTCAAACTCTGCAGGGTGCTGGGTAGTTGGATGCCTTCCATGCTCTGGTTGAACCAATCGCCAAACGCCAAACTTTGCAGGCTGCTGGGTAGCTGGATGCCCTCCAACCTCTGGTTGAACTCCTTCCCAAATATCAAACTCTGTAGGCTGCTGGGTAGGTGGATGCCCTTCATGCTCTGGTTGAAGTCGTTCCCAAATATCAAACTCTGCAGGCTGCTGGGTAGTTGGATGCCCCGCAT
This sequence comes from Symbiodinium sp. CCMP2592, assembly GCA_905221615.1. Taxonomy (NCBI): domain Eukaryota; class Dinophyceae; order Suessiales; family Symbiodiniaceae; genus Symbiodinium; species Symbiodinium sp. CCMP2592. The sequence continues at coordinate 122,925 of CAJNDT010005990.1, forward strand.
GCTCTGGTTGAACTTCTCACCAAACGTCAAACTCTGCAGGCTGCTGGGTAGTTGGATGCCCTCCAACCTCTGGTTGAACTCGCGGCCAAACGTCAAACTCTGCAGGCTGCTGGGTAGATGCCCTGGTTGAGCTTTTGGCTGGAATACCATGTGAGTGACATCGTTTCGTTCAGGGCAGCTACATCAGACTCAGACAGAGTCTTGTCCTGGAGCAGGTGCTGCCAAAGCATCGCGACACGACCCGCGCCAAGCTTCCGCACCACGTACCAGATCTCGTCGCACTGGACTTGATGCAGCAACAGCTGGCGCTGATCGATGACGCAACCACCGGATGTCAGCACAAGTAAACCTGCAGGGTGGCCAACTCCGGCTGCGATGCGTTCCGCTACTTCCCACCCGGTTTCGGCAATGTTGACGTCCAGCTCGAAGCTGGAACCTGCCAGGCAGTGAACGTTCACGGTCCGCCTGGCGCTGTCCGGACCGGCCTCTGCAGGCTGCGGGACGCTCAAACTCTGCTTCATGGTGCCTTCGGGCGCATGCGATTGGCCATGGTGTTGGCGGCGCTTGTTTGAGGCACTAAGATGAGAAGCCCGGTAGTTCCCAAGTTTAGGCCAGGGTTGTTGTTTTGGGGGAGGGGTGTTAAGGTTTGAGGAAGCCTCTAAAACGATCCAAATAGAAATCATCCCACAAATGCTCAGGGCTTAGGGTTGAGGGCTTCCTATATGAGGATGCCTTGAAAGGCGATTCACGAGGGAGTACTGGAATATGCCGAAAAGCCCTATTGCGACTGTGAAAGGCCCTGTAGAGGAACAGTGCCGCGTTGCCCTGCAAGCCGTGTAAGAGGTCTTTTTTGGATAGCCGAGTTCTTATGAAATACATAGTTTGGGGCTTAAGGTGGTGCATGGGCCTTGCTACTGAGGAACAGGCTTTCGGTGAATACTATAGCATATGTGCAGTAAGGAACCGAAGAAGCAATATTGATCAGAATCTTAAAGCACCCCCTTCTACAAGGTTTGAGTTTTGCATCAGGTCCTTAGAGGTTTTGGTTCTTGGGGTCCTAGGGTTTAGCTTCTGAGTGCTGTAGGGGTTAGGTTCTTGCAGTTTTTGGATTCAAGCTCTTTGCGTTTCGTGAGCGTGTCTTAGAACACAGAGTCACCCGCCAAGCCGAACCTTGCGAATCCCAAAACAAGACCCAAACCCTAAACCCTAAACCACCGAAACCCTGAACCCTTAACCCATAAACCCTGCACCCTACACCCTACTTGGAGGATCAGGGGACTTAGAAAGTAAGGTTATAAGTCCCCTAATCCGGGTTATAAGTACTTATAAGTATAGTTACCTTATTTATAACCCTAGTTACTAAGTCCCATGATCCTTTAAGTAGACACCACTTGCTGGAGCCCTGGCGCAACCATAGCCTCGACTATCCGGAAAAAAAACTGCGATCCCGAACCGGCCCCAAGACTGTAAACGCTGCAACCCTAAAGCCTAAAGCCCTAAACCTTTGAAACTGCCCCCACCCTGTAATAGTGGTATAATAGGAATATAATAGGGCCCCAATATAATCCTTATAGTCACTATTACAGGGTGGGGCCAGCTTCTAACCTAAACCCAGAAAAAACACCAAGACCTAAACCCTAAATCCCGAAGACACGTCTCAAACCAAACCCAGACTCTAAACCCTGAACCCTATCCCAACCCTAAACCCTTAACCGGTAAAGCCTGAAACCTACTATAGGAGCCTTAATAATTACCTATACTATTTTGGGGTCCTTGTTATATTCAGAGTACAGAGGGCTCCAAAACTCTATTCTAATTATCAAGGCCCCTATATCACACCCCTCAGACGTGTGGCCCTCCGTCTTAGAACCTGAGAGCCTGAAAGGCGAAAGGGCCCTCCAAAGTAGTGGTTTAAATTATTAGAATAGGGCTGTGTGGCAGACTATACTAAACTATAATGAGAGACCACCATTTAAGGTCCCTACACGAAAATCCTTCGGAACTCGGCAGCTCGCTAAAGAAACCCTCCGAAACCCTATGTAAGCAGAAACTGCTGTCAGAGCTTAGGATGTCGGGTTTGGAGTTTAGGGTTTAGGTGTTAGGAGCTAGACTTTAGTAAATGTAGGTTCACAGATTTGTACATTAACTTCTACTTCTTTCATATATGTAAATCCAAAATCTCGAACCTCAAAAAAAGGACACGAACTCCTCTGAAAGGCCAAGGGCTTACGGTTTGGGGTTTAGGGTTTAGGGCTTGGGGTTTAGAGACCAGGGCTTAGCCTTCATGGAAGCATGCGCCATAAAAGAGGCCTGTGCCCACAGCAACCCTTAAGCCTTCAGCCAGCATCACCCAGCAGGTTTTGCGGGCATCAGGGCTTGCGATTCCCTCTTGTTCAAACTCTTCTGGAATAGTCAGGCTGGGTTCGGGCGACCCTGACGACGAGCAGCTGCTGTAGAACGTTCTTCAAGGACCCAAACAAGCTGAGGAGGAGCTGCAGCATTCCGGTTCCCCATGAATGCTCACCATGTGGCTACACTAAGAATCCGCGAAGAAAAACTTCGCAGACTGCTGGGTAGTTGGATGCCCTCCATGCTCTGGTTGAACTTCTCACCAAACGTCAAACTCTGCAGGCTGCTGGGTAGTTGGATGCCCTCCAACCTCTGGTTGAACTCGCGGCCAAACGTCAAACTCTGCAGGCTGCTGGGTAGTTGGATGCCCTCCATGCTCTGGTTGAAGCCGTTGCCAAACGTCAAACTCTGCAGGTTGCTGGGTAGTTGGATGCCCTCCAACCTCTGGTTGAACTCGCGGCCAAACGTCAAACTCTGCAGGCTGCTGGGTAGTTGGATGCCCTCCATGCTCTGGTTGAAGAAGTAGCCAAACGTCAAAGTCTGCAGGCTGCTGGGTAGTTGGATGCCCTCCAACCTCTGGTTGAAGTCGCGGCCAAACGTCAAACTCTGCAGGCTGCTGGGTAGTTGGATGCCCTCCAAGCTCTGGTTGAACTCGCACCAAACGTCAAACTCTGCAGGCTGCTGGGTAGCTGGATGCCCTGCAAGCTCTGGTTGAATCTATAGCCAAACGTCAAACTCTGCAGGCTGCTGGGTAGTTGGATGTCCTGCATGCTCTGGTTGAAGTGGAAGCCAAACGTCAAACTCTGCAGGCTGCTGGGTAGTTGGATGCCCTGCAAGCTCTGGTTGAACTTCTCACCAAACGTCAAACTCTGCAGGCTGCTGGGTAGTTGGATGCCCTCCAACCTCTGGTTGAAGTCGCGGCCAAACGTCAAACTCTGCAGGCTGCTGGGTAGTTGGATGCCCTCCATGCTCTGGTTGAACTTCTCACCAAACGTCAAACTCTGCAGGCTGCTGGGTAGTTGGATGCCCTCCATGCTCTGGTTGAGCTTCTCACCATGCAGGCTGCTGGATAGTTGGATGACCCCCAACCTCTGGTCGAACTCGCGGCCAAACGTGAAACTCTGCAGGCTGCTGGGTAGTCGGATTCCTTCCAAGCTCTGGTTGAACTCGCGGCCAAACGTCAAACTCTGCAGGCTGCTGGGTAGCTGGATGCCCTGCAAGCTCTGGTTGAATCTATAGCCAAACGTCAAACTCTGCAGGCTGCTGGGTAGTTGGATGTCCTGCATGCTCTGGTTGAAGTGGAAGCCAAACGTCAAACTCTGCAGGCTGCTGGGTAGTTGGATGCCCTGCAAGCTCTGGTTGAACTTCTCACCAAACGTCAAACTCTGCAGGCTGCTGGGTAGTTGGATGCCCTCCAACCTCTGGTTGAAGTCGCGGCCAAACGTCAAACTCTGCAGGCTGCTGGGTAGTTGGATGCCCTCCATGCTCTGGTTGAACTTCTCACCAAACGTCAAACTCTGCAGGCTGCTGGGTAGTTGGACGCCCTCCAAGCTCTGGTTGAAGTCCATGCAGAACGTCAAACCCTGCAGGCTGCTGGGTAGTCGGATTCCTTCCAAGCTCTGGTTGAACTCGCCCCCCAACGTCAAACTCTGCAGGCTGCTGGGTAGTTGGATGCCCTCCAACCTCCGGTTGAACTCGCGGCCAAACGTCAAAGTCTGCAGGCTGCTGGGTAGTTGGATGCCCTGGTTGAGCTCTTGGCGGGAATACCATGTGAGTGACATCGTTTCGTTCAGGGCAGCTTCGTCTGACAAAGTCTTGTCCTCGAGCAGGCGCTGCCAAAGCATCGCGACACGACCCGCGCCTAGCCTCCGCACCACGTACCAGATCTCGTCGCACTGGACTTGATGCAGCAACAGCTGGCGCTGATCGATGACGCAACCACCCGATGTCAGCACAAGTAAACCTGCAGGGTGGCCAACTCCGGCTGCGATGCGTTCCGCTACTTCCCACCCGGTTTCGGCAATGTTGACGTCCAGCTCGAAGCTGGAACCTGCCAGGCAATGAACGTTCACGGTCCGCCTGGCGCTATCCGGACCGGCCTCTGCAGACTGCGGGACGCTCAAACTCTGCTTCATGGTGCCTTCGGGCGCATAGAATCGGCCGTGGCTTTGGCGGCGCTTATTATTTGAGCCACTAAGATGAGAAGCCCGGTAGTTCCCAAGTTTAGGCTAGAATTTAGGGTTCAAAGTTTGAGGAAGCCAAATCCCAATTTCTTGCAGCGAAGCCTTGTCCGCGGTTTCCTACTGTCTTTCATCGCCAGAGCGTTTCCTAGGTTGCCATCAGTTTATGATAAGGGTTGCTACAGCATGTGGGCCCAAAAGGGGTTACAATGAGGGTTGGTATAAGGGAGTTTCCTAAAATGGGGGATCCTAATATAATACCCTAAATAGTAGGACCCTTATTGTAAGGACCCCTAAATAAGGTACCCCTAATTTTCGGAAACTCTCATAAGGGTTCCATTCATCCTTCTGGGAGTTGTGGAGGACCGCATGGGCCCTTGGCCTTCACAGCATGTATAGATTAGAAGGGGCCCCCACCCTGTAATAGTGGTAGAACAGGAATATAATAGGGCCCTAATATAATCCTTACAGTCCCTATTACAGGGTGGGGGCAGCTTCTAATGTATAGACTAAGCCCGAAACCCCAATAGACCCGGGCCCTAAGACGGAAGCCCTGCACTCAAAGCTCCGTACATGAAATCGCGGCCAGTCAGTCAGCCAGTCATACAACCCTAAACCCTAAACCCTAAAACCCTAAAACCCTAAAACCCTAAAACCCCAAAACCCTAAAACCCTAAAACCCTAAACCCTAAAACCCTAAAACCCTAAAACCCTGAAACCCTAAAACCCTAAAACCCTAAAACCCTAAACCCTAAACCCTAAACCCTAAACCCCTAAAACCCTAAAACCCTAAGCCCTAAAACCCTAAAACCCTAAACCCTAACCCCTAAACCCCTAAACCCTAAAACCCCAAACCAGGCCTGACACCATGGCGGATCATCATCCTGGGGCATTTTTCGAATTTTTCGGAAGGCTTGGGGCTTGGGGGTTTTGGGGGTTCAAGGCTTTGCGGCTGAGGGTTCCTTCAAAGGGAACCCTAGGGGTGCTGCAAGGGATCTATGGTGGTTTAGGGTTTTGGGGGTTTGGGGATTGATTATTAGGGGTTTGGGGAGTGTGAAGGCTTAGGATTTTTGGGGGTTTTAGGGATTGAAGGCTTTGGATTTTTGGTGGTTTTGGGGATTGAAGGCTTAGGGTTTTGGGGGGGGTTTTAGGGATTGAAGGTTTAGGGTTTAATTCCAGGGCCTGGCGGGCCTAGATAAGGGATCTATAAGGGTTCCTTTAAAGGGCTCTACAAGGGCTACTATAAGGGATCTATAAGGGTACTATAAGGGTTCCTTTAAAGGGCTCTATAAGGGCTACTATAAGGGATCTATATGGGTACTACAGTATAGGGGCCTTAATAATTCATTATTAAACTAGGGTGCCAAATGTACTATAATCATAATGAGGAACCCCCAAAGAGTATAGTTAATAAGGCCTCTAGACTGCTTCATTACGAATTCAAGAGTGCTGGGGTCGTGCTGGGGTCCTAGAACGGCTGAGTGTAACTCGCAACGTTTTATCCTGAATCGATGGACTGCCCGAACCCCTAGCCCATTGGGGCCAATCCATACTCCATAACCCTAAACCCCAAACCCGAAACCCTAAATCCTAAACCCCAAACCCTTAAACTACAAACCCTAAACCTGGATGGAAAGGTCTGGGGCCTGGGGGCTGTTCACCCAAAGCCCCATACTGCGGGCGGTACATTATACTATAATTCTAATAAAGGTACTGGTAGCCCTAAACCCTAAACCCTAAAATCTAAACTCTAAACTCTACATTGCTAGAGGTCCCTTTGGTAGCCGCGGTCTTGCGTTCAAGGTTCGGGACCGGTCTGTGTAGCAATTGCGGAGACCCAAATTCTGGTTTAGGATTTAGGGTTATAGGGCTACGAATTGGAATGGGGTTTGGGCATAACGTATCGATTTGAGGTAGGATTACATGATAAGAACCTATCTGGCGCAAATATTTCTCAATTATTCCATATCCTGCGTTAATTCCTGGTGGGCTTCCGGGCTCGCTATATGTTACTGTAAACTACAGCTTGTGCGATGTCTTGAAGCCCTGAACCATACACCCTCATAGGTCCGCAAGCCTGCCTACAGCATCTTTCAATCCCGACCGTGAAACAAACGGTGCCACCCAGCATCCAGCAGCGGCATCGTGGGAAAGCTTTTCGGCAAGGAGTCCTAGACAGGGCAAACCCATCCTGGCCTCCATTCTCTACTCCTGAACCGCATCTGCTTGGAACCCTTTGAACCGGATTCAATCGTACATGGCTCCAAGAACTGGTAGCATGATGAGGGAGACCCCTTAAAGGGGTACTTCTGGCTCTCTTAAAGGGGACCTTATTGAGAGGGTCTATATCCCCGAGGGTCCCCCTCATCCTAACTCCCATCATACGGGATTCCTAAGAAGGGACTCAGAGCTCTGGGACACCCTGCCCCAGAACTCTTTTCCACGACTTGCAGCATTGACATTACATGCCTTTATACCGGGTACCTTAGGGCTTACAGATCACGAGGTGGTCTGCCCCAAACGCTCAGCCCCGAAGCCAAACCTAAAACCCCTCGAACACTCTTCTGAACCCGGCGCCACCCCCCGTCTAGAACGGCAGGGGGGCTTAGATTGCCCGTCTTGAGGCCTGAGACTTAGGGCCTAAGAGGGGCCGAGGAGAGGGGACCCAGAATGCACAGCGCCCACCGCCTACTAAAAGTAGAACCTGTTACATGTCCGACATTCTGTGAAACCAAGATGTAGCCCCTCAAAAACCATTTAAACATACAAACCGGCATCCCCTTGTTCCCCCAAACCCCCTAAACCCTAAACCTTACATTCTTAAACCCCTCAACCTTTAACCTTAAATTCTTAAACCCTTACTTAAACCCTAAACCTTAAATTCGTAAACTCCTGAACCCTAAACCTTAAATTCTAAACCCGACGGCCCTTTGGGGTCCAGGTAGACCCCAAAGGGCGACGAGTCACGGATGCGCTCTCGGCAAAGCAGCAATGCGACCAAAGCGTTCTTGCCTGCAATGGCAATCCCGAAAAAAGCTGGAGGGCTGTGGGGCTTGGGGGTTTTATAAGGGTTACTATAAGGGTTCCTCAAGGGATCTATAAGGGTACCAGAAGGGCCCTGTCGGGTTTAGGGTTTCAGGGTTTAGGGTTTAGGGTTTAGGGGTTTAGGGTTTAGGGTTTAGGGTAAAAACCCTAAACCCTAAACCCTAAACCCTAAGTCTAGGATTTAGGGCTTTTCGGGCTTAGGGTGTAAGCCTGAAAGGCTTTGGAGCTTCCGTAGTCATGCTGAGCGTCTTTGGCACAGAGTCCTTTGTGAAAAGCTTTTCCCACGGTTTAGGGTTTCGGGTTTAGGGGTTTAGGGTTTAAGGGTTTAGGGTTTTGGGGTTTGGGATGAAAGGTGTCATAGGATTTGCACTACCAGGCCCTTGAAGTGGTTTAGGTCCTTCATGGAGGCAGGGTTCTGGACGACGGGACTATTTAGGGTTTAGGGTTTAGGGCTGCTACGGCCGAGGATTTCTGTACGAAGGAAATGACCGCAAGCTTTAAGCTTTAGCGGCTCTAAGGGTTTAGGGTTTAGGGTGTAGGGTAGGGTTTAGGGTGCAGGGCTAATACAACGGCCCACCCACAGCTCAATGTGCTATCGTCTCCGGCTTCTGTGGTTGGAAGTTCGACTGCTTTTGGGGCCTTAGGATTTGGGTCGTTCCTGTTCCGTCCCGTGAAAACTGCTACGCATGGTCGGGGAAGATTCGCCAGCCATGTGCGACTATTTTTCTCCCAACCCTAAGAAACCCTAAACCCGGAAACCTCAAACCCTAAACCCTAAACCCCCCGATCCTTCGTGATCCAAGCGACTCATCCAAGAGCCTTGCACAACCCTGCAGTCTGTTCTTGTCGATCCCCGTGACGAAAAAAGTGGTGAATGATAGTAACAATTAAGCCATAAACGAGATTACCAGCACCCTATAAGACCCTATGAACATGTATATTTCCTGAACCCTAACTGAACCCTAACTGAACCCTAAACCGTAATAAAGCATCTAGAACCTAAACGCTGACTAAGCCCCTCTAAACCCTAAACCGTAAACCCTAAACTAAAGAGTGATGCAATCGCAGCCCAGACTCTCGGTGGGCAACGCTGCTTGATCTCTGCAAAGTCTCTAGCGGCCTCTTGCGACAGGGTACAATATAGGATTTAGGGTTTAGGGTTTACGGTCTACTCGTGAAGCCCAAGACCTACAAACTTAACCCCCTAAAGCCGTAAGCCCAGAGAACCCTAAACCCTAAAATGCTAAAACCTAACACTCACATCAAAAAGGCCCCCATATTGCAGTACCCTTATAGATCCCTTATAGTAACCCTTGTAGATCCCTTAACCAAGGCCTCCGTCTGCAGAGCCTCAAGGAATTCCGGCCTCGCTGGAAATTAATGGGAGTACAAATGTTGGTTCAAGTTTTGGGCGTCAGAGAGCTTAGATGCAGAGATGAGGGCTGCTTTTCCTTATTCAAGGCTTGGGTTTGGAGTAATGATTCAGGATCTTGGCTTAAACCCCCCTTCTTGAGGCATAAACCCTACATACACCCTAGCCCGCCGCGCAACAGATGCTAGACCCTCAAACCTCGATCCCTCAGTCAAACTCCTAACCCACACCCTCAGGGGGAGGGAGGGATACTCCATCGATATGCATGTGCATGCGCACACATATGAATCGGAATGTATTTATGTGGACGATGTACTTGTGTGTGTGTGTACAACCTGTGTATATGTATATATATATATATATGTATGTATATGTATGTATACATATATATATATATATATAACATGCATGCATATGTATGTGTATGTATGTAGATATATATATATATATAGTATGCATGCATGTATGTATGTACATACATATGTACGGTCGCACGTATGTCCGTAACACACGCCTGCCTGCCTGCCTGCCTGCCTGCCTGGCTGGCTGGCTGGCTGGCTGGCTGGCTGTCTGTCTCTGTATGTTTGTATGCAAGCATGTACGCACGCCTGGATGTCTCTGTGTATAAGCCATGTACTTGCCTGTGTGTGCATGTGAGAGTATGAGTGTGTATGTGTATGTATGTGCATGTATGAGTATGTATGAGTATGTATGTGTGTATGTGTGCCTGTGTATGTATATGCACATGTGTGTGGGTATGTAGACACGTCTGTACATGTAAGTAGTACATGTAAGTAGTTGTATGTACATGCATACATGTACCGCTTTGTTTAAGTGTGTATATATATATATATATATGTATATATATATAGACATATTTGTACATATACGTATATACACACATATCTACATATATATATATATAAGAACACTTACATACATGCATGCATACATACACACGTATTACATACCTACATATACATTCACTTCCACAGGCACATACAATTGTGAATGCACACACACACACATACATGCATACTCATACGTACCGTGCATACCCATGCAAGTACATACGTTGACATACACGTGCGTCTACATACATACAAGCATACACAGGTATAGACATACATGCACACACATACATGTATGCATACATGCATGCAAACATACACATACAGATCCATTTACTTACCAATTCATGTAATCTGTTATCTCTTGTTTTGATTACTTTTGTACATAGATTTAGTATCTGCCGATGTACCCGTTCATTTATCGCACATCGCGTCGTACATGTGTGCATGTACGACAATGGTCACATGTGCAAATCTGTATATCTGCATAACTGCAGGTACAACATGTATGTACGCATGTATGTTACATACACATACATATTTGAGATGTACGCGGGCACGTGTATATAGAGCTATACCACGATAGATGGATGGACTTGTGCACCTCACGCCCAAAGCATACGCACAAAGATGCACGCATGTGCGAAATCATGCTAACACAGCGCAACTTTGGGTGCTGCCCCCATACAGTAACAGTCTGTAATGGGGCTACTATCAAGGGCCTAATATATCTATATTATGAATATTATCCAACTGTTACTAAGAGGGGGCAGTACCCAAGCGCAACCTCCTTTCTGACTCTGATGAACGGCCAAAAGAGGGGTTTAAGATTCTTGGGGTAGGGATTAATATGAGCCCTAGTAAAAGAACCCTAACCCCTACTAAACCCCCATGGGCTAAAACCCCTTTTTGCCTCCTTAGTAAGTAAGGTTATAAGTACCTTATTTGGGGTTATAAGTATAGTTACCTTAATTATAACCCTAGTTATTAAGTCCCATGACCCTTTCTCACTCATCCTACATTATAGAACCCTTATAGATCCCTTATAGTACCCTTATAGTAATCCTTAAAGGAACCCTTTAAAGGGAACCCTGACTCAGGCCGGGGAACTCGACCCCGAGAGGACCGGAGGCGCTGCCCTGCGGCAGGGCGAAGGCCAAGGCCCGTGGCAGCCGCAGCAGCTGAGTGCCTCCAGTCTGCGGCCGAGAGCCCAAGACCCCTTAAAAGGAACTCCAGAAAGTTGGAATATGGTTTCAGGGTAGGATACCCTATAAGTTACCATAAAGGGCTTAGGATAATCATATTCCAACTTTCTGGCTTTTACTATAAAAGGAATATGCCCTAAAATTATGGGGGCCTTAATATTAGGATGGAAGGTATTTTCCTGAATTAAAGGGTATTGGGCTCTTTGGGGGGTTGAGTGCAATGTCACTCCTTTCCGGGCTTAGGCTTTATGGGCTTGTGGCTCATGGCTTCAGAGGGGTATAGGGTTCAGCATTTTGCAAGGCAAGGCTGCAGAGTTCGATGACGTTCAGGATTTGGGGCGTAGAATGTCAAAACACAGTGGCAGAAACAGGGCTCATACTTCATTATCACGAGCGACTCTGACACAAAAATATCACAAAAACATGAAAGGGGGTTGCTTAGGAAACGTTCGTGTGCTGGCGACCACTACGAGGACGACGACGACGATGCATAATAGCAACGTTGCATGTGCCCGAATTCCAGTAGTCAGTCTTACGGACTGCCAAAGTGCCTCAGAACCTAACCACAGAAACTAAAGTCCTGGAACCTAAAGCCCTACACCCCTAAACCACCAAAACAACCTGAAAAACGAGGCCATGTAGGTACTGTGCGAGAGGAGGATCCTGAAGCTTCGAGGAACGCTCTAAAAGCTAGCTTTCACACCTAAACGCTAGATCCCACGACCTAACACTTCATCAACCCATACCCCACAGAAACCGCAAAACTGCTTAGGACTGTACAGCACCCAATGCAAGCAATCTGTAAAAACGAACACTTCACTTCGCTCTCTGAAGTCTGGTCGCGATGGATCAGCGAAAAAAGTAGTAGAGAGGCGTATAGACCGGAGTGCGGTAGTACTCATAACCCGACTTAGAAGACACAAGTCCATGATGTATCAAGTAGCTCCGTGGCATACTACCACGGTAAGGGGGACTTGAAGGAAACTCAAGAGGCGCTAAAAAATAAAACCTTAACCCAAGTTGACAGTGTACGATTCTGCGTGTCTGAGGGTCGGCACTGCTGCCGAATATGTCCCAACCAACACCCCCGTATGGGTCGCTTCCACATAGTACGGGCAGCACCTAGTTTCAAAGTCCTGTGGGAGGCCATCTACCACGGTTTAGGGTTTAGGATACGGCACTTCAAAGCCCCAATCCCTACCACGCCCTGAGAACTTTCAAAACGATAGGCTAAAACCCTTGAAACCCACACCCCATAATGCCATAATCCTGACCTCAACCACACAAGCCCCAAAACTAAAAAAATCAAACCTGAAGCTCAAAACCTTAACAGCCCTGCAAATCCTGCATCCCAGAACCCCGAAAGCTCGAAATCCTAAACTCCAGCACCTCCAAAAGCCTTCAAAGCCAAAACCCCGAAAGCCCTCAAACCCTGAACCCCTAAGCCCCGAAGGCGGCAAAACAAGTCCTAAAGCCCTTCAACAAGATGCACAGCGCTAAAGCAAACCACACCACTCTACTTAAAGGATCATGGGACTTAGTAACTAGGGTTATAAACAAGGTAACTATACTTATAAGTACTTATAACCCCGATTAGGGGACTTATAACCTTACTTACTAAGTCCCCTGATCCTCCAAGTAGAATACATCCGAAAACCCCTCAAAGCCCTAAAACGCCCCAAAGCCCCACTAGGCCCCCAAACCTCCACCTTAACCCTGAACCTGAAAGCCTGAATGCCCTAAAACCAAAAAAGCTTTATCTCCCAGGAATGCCTTCGGCCACGTCCCCCTTTGCACGCACCGTACGGTCCCCATCCCCCAATGGGGAGGGAACCAGAAACTCCTTAGCTTCAGGAGGGTTTAGGGTTAGGGGTTTGGGGGTTTGGGGGTTTAGGGGTTTCGGGTTTAGGGTTTAGGATTTAGGGGTTTAGGGGTTTAGGGTTCCTACAAGATGTTGGATGGCTGGCTCTCTAAGGGTTTCGATAAGGGTTAGTAGAGGCTCCCCACTCAATGGCCATTCCACCCCGCTCCGTTTCTTGTTCAACTTGGTATTGGGGTTTAGGGTATAGCGTGTTTAGTGTAAGTAGCTTCGTTTAGGTTGCCCTCCTTATAAACCACACGTACAACGCACGGACCTACTCCCTTGATCGCTCAAATTCAGTCAAGGGCGGCCAGTGGCTTGCTCACTTGGGCTTAGAGTCAAGCTTGAGGGCTTAAGGTTGAGGGTCTAAAACTAGGGTTTATCTAGGGTTTTACTGCGGTCATAAGCATTTTCGACAGCAAGCATGACCTGATATGAGTACGAATACTGCCCTTACCGACGATGAACATCCAGGGGCTTCATGGCGCTCATGACGATGATTGCTATGACGACGAAGACTATGGCGGTGATGACGGTAACCGTGTCGATTGGTTTCGAAATCGTAAAGCCAAAGCCAAGAATCCAAAGCCCTCAACCCTAAACCCCTGTTCCCTAAACCCTAAACCCCTAAACCCTAAACCCCTAAACCCTAAACCCTAAACCCTAAACCCTAAAGCCTAAACCCTTAAACTCTTACTTCCCTAACCCTGAGCTCGTAAGCCCCGAGCTCCCTAGTCGGAGGACCCCGAGCTCCCTTTAGGGTTTAGGGTTTACAGGGAACTCCAGAAAGTTGGAATATGGTTTCAGGGTAGGATACCTTATAATTTACCATAAAGGGCTTAGGATAATCATATTCCAACTTTCTGGCTTTTACTTTAATGTTTAGGATCGCAAACAGAAACTCGAAGTTGACAAACGCAACTGCTGAGAGTCTGCTGACTCGCAGACGAAGGCGCCTCGGTCTGCTGCCAGAGTGAAAGTTTTAGGGATTTGGGCTTGAGGGTTGTAGAGTTTATACAAGGTTTCGGAGGTTTGGGGCTTAGGGAAGATCTACTGTTCCGCCGAGACTTCACTACGGATCCCTTATTACTTGAAAATACCTGCTATCATTTAAAGTGTGCATTGGATGAAGGATTTTGGAGACTCGCGGGAAGGTTGCGGGTCTATGGCGTAAGCATTTTGTGGTTGTAGGTGTTTACTGCGCAGGGATTCAACCCCTTGCTTCGGTTTAGAGTTCAGCCTTCAGGCATGGGGTGTAAGATGAAGGGTCTAACATTATACAGAAACCTACATAACTTCAACAGTGCCTTGGAGTACTCGGAGGTTAGGTCTAGTATAATACGAATGAAGAACCTTAAAGCATGCCCTTACGTATTCATAAAGGCCGCATAGTACGGTTGAGGGCTGTATGGTTCGAGGCTTATAGGTTTGGAAAGCGACTTGGCTGTTTTGCCTAGGCTGAACGCTTTGCTTTTGCTCAGACGGTTGCGACCCCGAACCCCTAACCCTATGTAAATCTTTCAGCGCAAAGCCTTAAACCCTTTAGAGATCCCCGCCTGATGTACTTGGAGCTCTGTGCTTTCGTGTTGCAATTTCGGAGTAAAAACCAAGGCAGGTCCCAGTGCTTAGCACAGGGTTTTTCCTGAGGCCAAGCAAGCAAACACAACCTTTAAACCCTAAACTTAGGATGTCCTTAAGGGGGGGTGGTCCAAGGGGGGTAGGCAACCTAGTAATCCCCATTATTCCCCAATACTCCCTAAGCTTCCCTAAGGTTCCCCAAAGCTCCCTAGTACCCTCCCCCCTTGAACCACCCCCCCTTAAGGATCCTATAATAAACCCTTTAGCCACCCGTGAAACCCCTCAACCCTAGACTCCCGTCACAGAAACCGCATGGAAACCTTTTATATATCGTTTCTCGCGCTAATACAGCACAGCACAACTTTTAAGAAGGCACATCACACCCGAAGCCCAAAAAGCCGAATACAGAAGCAATAGACATTGGAATAAGGTACTGGGTTATATTGTACTGAAACTATATCATAAGGATCATAAAGACTATAAAGGGAACACTACTACAAGCTACTGCTGCTTATTCAGCCAAGTATGCTAATCCCTCTTAAACCCATGAAAACCTGATGGGAGTTTCCGGAAATAAGGGGACCCTAATATAGTACCCTAAATGGTAGGATCCTTATTATAGGGACCCGCAAATAAGGTACCCCTTGTTTTCGGAAACTCCCTTATGAGACTCAGGGACCCTTCGAACCCGGAGCTGCCAGCCGAAGCACCGTGTGTGCGAGCCCAGGACACGAGCCTTTTCGAAGGGCTTCTTGAAAAGGGGCCTATGGGGTCTACTAGGATCTACAAGGGTACTATAAACTAGGGGCCATAACAGTCAGAATAGAGAAAAGGAGAGTTGCTGGTAGTGACTTATCCGCCCTCCCAGCTCAGAAACAGCGGAGATCGTCAGGGCCAAGGTTCAAGTGAGAATGCAGCTTACCCAGAAGATCCCCCACATGTGTTTAAGGAAGATTGGGAAGGGCCCAGAGCTAGGGTTTTCTTGTTGAGAGCACCTGTCCACATGAAAGCCGTGAAAAATGCAGGCGATTCACCCAGAACCGCAATCGTTTTTTTTATTTTCCGTCCCTAACCCCGACCCCTCATAAGATTTAACGTGAAACCAGAAACCCAAAAAGATACTACTACTACAACTACCACTACTACTACTACTGCTACTACTACTACTACTACTACTGCTACTACTACTGCTGCTACCACTGCTACTACTACTGCTACTACTACTACTACTTCTACTACTACTACTACTGCTACTGCTACTGCTACTGCTACCGCTACTGCTACTACATGGCTGAAGATACGAACAGTCTTAATGACTAAACGTTTTGGATCCCGTAAGGGGTCCGGGGACATGAGATGCACCCTAAACCCTTGACCTTACAGCCCAAACCCCAAACTTTAAGCCCCAAACCCTAACAGTATGGTACACCCTGGCATCTAGATCAAATACCACCCCCAAACCCAAAACCCCAAACCCTAAGCCCTAAACCCTGAACTCTAAAACCTCAAACCCCCAAACCCAAAACTGGAGCGAGCTGCGGGTGCTACGATTAGCGGCAGCGAGCGTGCCGGGTTAGCGAAGCTGGCTCCGGAGCTGACGCGACAGGCGCGGCGAACGAGCCCCGACCCGAACGCCGCGCCCTTTAGGATTTAGTTAGGATCTAGGATAGGATTTAGGGTTTGGGTTAAGGTTTTAGGATTTATGATCTAAGCTTTCTCCAGATTTTGGGTTGGCGCAAAAATCGCTCGAAGCGTTCGACGAAAACGATTGCAGATTGGGCCGAAAGTCGATGTCACGGTACCCTCCAGGGGCTTATGATTTAGGATGTACATTGTAGGATTTGGGGACTGAGGTGTTGGGATTTGGGATGTAGGTTTAGGATTTAGGAACCAGGGTTTAGGATTTAGGAACAAGGGTTTAGGATTTAGGATTTCGGGGTTCAGGATTTAGGAACCTGGGTTTAAGATTTACAGTTTAAAATTTAGGTTTCAGGGTTTAGGACATAGCGTTTAGGATTCAAGCACCACGGTTTAAGATGCGGGATCCACTGCAAGGCCGATATCTAGGGTTAAAGAAGTTGGATAACTTGGATGTGGGATCCAGAGTTTTGGATTTATGTTTTAGGATGTTGTGTTTAGGGTGTAGAAACATTCTTTCTAAATCTTTCAGCTTGTCGGGGGCTACAAAGGCCCGAATAGAAACTGTCCTTTGTTCTTTCCCGCACCGCTCCGCTCCCCAATGCTGCTGTCAGCCGTCTAGAGCACGATACAGGAGCCTGATTCCAAAAAGTTTGAAGGCCCTGAGCACTCCCCACGCTGGCCAAAAACCCACCTTAAACCCTAAACCCTAAACTCCCAAACCCTAAACCCTAAACCCTAAACTCCCAAACCCCAAAACCCCCAAAACCCACGCCTCTCGCCCGGAGCCCCGATCTCTTCCGTGTCCATGGGCTCTCCGGCTTGGAACTACACTTGGAGGATCAGGGGACTTAGTAAGTGAGGCTATAAGTCCCCTAATTGGGGTTATAGTTATAGGTACTTATAAATATAGCTACCTTATTTATAACCCTAGTTACTAAGTCCCATGATCCTTTAAGCAGAGTCCCGCTGTTACGGTTTAGGGCTTTAGGCCTCTAGAGTTTAAGGGTTAAAGTGATTGGGGTTTGGGGTTTTAGAGTTTAGGATTTGAGGCTTAGGGCTTAGGGTTTTGGAGTTTAGGGTTTAGGGTTAAAGAGTTTTGTTGCTGAGGCTGAGACTACTGAAAGGGCTCCATTTCAAGAGGTTTTTAGAAGGATGCTACGATGGTTACTTGGTGTTGCTTCGGGCTTGGGAAGTTTAAGCTTAGGGTTTGAGGGCTTAGGGTTTGGGGTTTAGGAATGTTAAGGTAGAGTTTAGGGTTTTGGTGCGAGTTTGGGGTTAATTGTTCAGGATTAGGGTGTAGGGCTTGGGGTTTGCACGAGGCTTGTGGGCCTGGGGCCTAGTGTAAGGTTTGGGTTAGGGGGGATTAGGATGTTGAACTTTTGTACGGCTCGGGGTTGAGGGTAGCTTCGAGTCTCCAGGGTTTGGGTCTACGGGTTAAGGTTTACGGTTTAGGTTTCACTACTTAAAGGATCATGGGACTTAGTAACTAGGGTTATACATAAGGTAACTATACTTATAAGTACGTATAACCCCAATTAGGGGACTTACAACCATACTTACTAAGTCCCCTGATTCTCCAAGTATGGAGCACCCTGGCTCAAGGCAATGAGCTCGGGGCTTTGGTGAATCAAAAATCGATATGGTAGAAGCCCAAAAGTTGGAAACCCAATAGCCTCAATCCTTAAGATTTATGTATAGGGAATCCCAGCACTATTTGGCCTTAACTCGGTTTCCAACTTTATGGGGTTTACTGTAGTGTAGTGTTTGCTGGGGCGAGATGTTGGGAGGTCAAAAGGGGGGTTAAAGATTCTTGGGGTAGGGATTCCTTGATATGAACCTTATTATGGGAACCCTCATCCCTACTAAACCCCCATAGGCTAAAACCCCTTTTGGCCTCCTATGACGAGACGGCGGGGTTAAAGGCTTTGTCAAGCTCCTGGGCTTTTCGTGAGTGTACAGCTCTGCGACTGGCTCTTGGGTGCACCTGGCCGCGGCTGAATTCTTCGACGTGCCTCGACAAGTAACATGTAGGTTGTAACACCCGGCAATGCAACACATACCCATTCCCGCCCAAACGCTGGACGACTTTGGGTACGATAGTCTGGGCCTGTACCTAAGGCCAACCACACCAACGCAAAAGGATGAGGACACAACTAGCCCATCACTATGGCTACGACTACTACTTCTTCAGCTTCTTCTTCTTCTGCGACTAGTACTCGTATTCAGAGAGGTCATGGTGGTGGTGCTGGTGGTGGTGCTGGTGGTGGTGCTGGTGGTGGTGGTGGTGGTGGTGGTGGTGGTGGTGGTGGTGGTGGTGGTGGTGGTGGTGGTACTGCAGCTGGTGGTGGTGGTGGTGGTGGTGGTGGTGCTGGTGGTGGTGGTTGTGGTGGTGGTGGTGGTGGTGGTGGTGGTGGTGGTGGCTGCTGGTGGTGGTGGTGGTGGTACTGGTGCTGGTGGTGGTGGTGGTGGTGGTGGTGGTGGTGGTGGTGGTGGTGGTGGTGGTGGTGGTGGTGGTGGTGGTGGTGGTGGTGGTGGTGGTGGTGGTGGTGGTGGTGGTGGTGGTGGTGGTGGTGGTGGTGGTGGTGGTGGTGGTGGTGGTGGTGGTGGTGGTGGTGGTGGTGGTGGTGGTGGTGGTGGTGGTGGTGGTGGTGGTGGTGGTGGTGGTGGTGGTGGTGGTGGTGGTGGTGGTGGTGGTGGTGGTGGTGGTGGTGGTGGTGGTGGTGGTGGTGGTGGTGGTGCTGGTGGTGGTGGTGGTGGTGGTGGTGCTGGTGGTGGTGGTGGTGGTGGTGATGGTGGTGGTGGTGGTGGTGGTGGGGGCGGCGGCGGCGGCGGCGGTGGCGGTGGCGGTGGCGGTGGCGGTGGCGGTGGCGGTGGCGGTGGCGGTGGCGGCGGTGGCGGTGGCGGCGGTGGCGGTTTCGTTTTTCGTTTCACTCGCAGCTAGGGAGTCCAAGCCGTGCGTACAGATTTTTGTCAGGACGACCGTTGTAGCCGCCCCGGCCGTCATTTGACAGCACATACTCAGTGGTATGCACGGGAACCAGACAAAGCTATCACCGCCCCGTAGAGCCTTTAAGCATGATAGCTTGAGAATGTACAAAAGAAAGCGCAGGTAGTGCCACGGTGCAGTGCAGAAAAGAGGAAGCACCCGTCGGCAGATTGCAGGGCAGTGCGGAGGAGGAGAATAAGTGACGTGTGTCCAACACACTCGTGTGGACAGACTGTCACCGCATACCCCCCATCAGCACTGCTCCGCCTGAAGTCACCCGGGGATGAGGCAGTGAAAGCCGGCCCACTCAAGATACGCAGCTGAAAGTCGGGGCGATGCCACGGCCTCCGCCTCCTCCTCATCCTCATCCTCGAAAGCTGGATGAGCCACCCCCAGAATAGAGTGGAGCTCGAGTTCCCAGATGTCCTGAGGTACAGGTGCCGGCCTTTGCGGTAGCATTGGGGCTAGAGGGTTACTGATTTTTTTTTTTTGTGTCTCCCTCTTAGCCAAAGAAAAGATGCCAAGGGCCCAGTGCCAAGTGCCGGTCAATCACAGCAACTCCACAAGCCTCCCGCCTCCCGCAATGATCCCAATCACGGAGAGAGGCGCCCAAGCATCAGCCAGCGAGCAGCGTTGTCCCAGCAGAATCCAGCAGTATCCAGTAAAAGCCAAAGATGATCCCTGCAGCAATAGATACCACAAGTTGCAAGTCAAGTGGCAGCCAGGCGACGCGGTCAACGGATCGACACTGGCAGAGCTCAGAGCCGTGACAGTACGGTGATGAGCAGGACTGGCAGGAGCAGGACTGGCAACTTATGGCGCACAGAGGAGGCGCCAGGACAGTGTGGGTGAGGAATTCCTAAGGGAGTGGGCGCTACAGAGTATCAGAACGTGCGTAACTATTCCATTTAGGGGATGACATCGGGATCATTTTTAAGGCAGAGAGGGTGGTACCATAAGGCGCGCGCGTCGGTGCCAGCAATGCAGCGGACCAGATGACATGAAAGTGCGGAACAGTGGACTGAGAGTGAGGCTGGCAGGAATGCGCGGCATTACGGGTTCCCTAATTAGGGGGACATGACATTCGCACTCCATACTAGGGATGCGGGACTGCGGGAGCCCGCGAGGCAGGCAGGCAGCATCCATGATGATCACGCAAGCAGAATGGCCTACCTGAGTGAGCATCGGGCTCATGCATGTATGGTCAGGATGTACGAGCAGCGCATACCTCACCTTTTACCCTCGCAACGCCGCTGGATGTCGTCTGGCATCGGCAGCCACCTCCCCTAGTACACTGAATTTGCAGTGTTACTGGAGCCCTGATGCACTCTTAAACCCCAGTCCTCGGTGAACGCTCCCGACACACAGAGACTAGGAATCGAAGGTGTGCTACGTTACGCTATGCTACACAAGGCGACACCGATTATGCAGTAGGCCTAGCAAAGTGATGACTGCATGGATGCGCTGTGGGGGGCGCGTCCCGAGAGGCTCATGAAACGTCCTGCGTGATCCACTATAGGATCGTGCAGCTGGCGATGCAGTGGTGGATATTAGGGCAGACAATGCTTGAAAGCATATTGGCAGTGACAAAAGCGAGCCAGCATGAACAATCGGCAATAGATCAGGACTAGGCTTAGACCGTCAAGACTGATGCATGACGCTAGTACAACCCTACTGCAGCTGCGCGCTCCGTGCCGTGATCATCCAAACCCTGCCAGTCTGCACTCACACCGAGCGATGCAAGCCAGGATAGGCGTCCCCCACCTGGGAGTCAAGGAACAGCCAGCACATCGTGGGAAGCTGATGCGTTGGTGGCGGATTTGAGCGATCTTAAGGCAGAGAGGGTGGTACCATAAGGCGCGCGCGTCGGTGCCAGCAATGCAGCGGAAAAGATGACAGGAAAGTGCAGAACTAGGGTTTATTTTTTTTTTTGTCTTTGTTTGTTTGTGTCGTCGGGAGTACAGCGCATCGCAGTGCGACGCAGCCTTGGGGTGGATGCAGAATCGAGGCGCGTACCAGCGGCAGCTGCCCCGATCGGGCGCTCCAGCGCCCAGGATGACCTCAGGCGACCACATTGGGCGGTGGCTGACACCCAGACGCCAGCCTCACTTCATCATTGAGCGCTGCAGGCTCCAAGACAGCCCAGAAGAGATAAGCCTGGTTAGAGCTGAACTCGAACCCACTACCGGAGCAGGCGTGAGGGACAGGCATGGCCCCATCATCGCAAAACCAAGCCTGCGCATCAGCCATGAGCAAGCAGGTGTAATGTCCGGAAGTGAGAGCAGCGCCGGCATGATATATCACTGCACAGATGCGATAGCGAAGCGGTTTGGTGCTAAGGGCATGGTCAGAGAAGGCAGGCACACTAATAAAGTGGGACCAGGCGATGACACAGTGATTCTTGACAGTGGCCCCAGTCGGGGTTTGCCTGTACCGCGCAATGCGAAGGATCAGCACCTGTGGCGGGTAGCGCAGGGCATACACACTGTGTTGGGTGCTCCATGCGCCTACAAGGGCCTGTAAGTCCACACGTGCCCGAGAAGGAGGGTCAAGGCCTATGGTGCACTCACACGGACCTGTGTCAACCACCCCAAAAACCCCAGCCTCAAGTAGCCTAGCCTCCCAAATCCCGAAGAGCAGAGTGGAGCGAAAGCGCTCGGCCAGATGAGCTAAGAGCTCTGCGCAATCATGTTGAGCAGAAGGGTTCAGCCAGCTCACCAGGAGCGACCTCCAACCGCGAAGATCAAAGGGGCAGGTGGGCACATTGCGCAGGGAGAGAGAGCGCACAGCCGCAACACCTAACCTCGAGGTGGCCTGTTCCCACCCATGAAAGCCAACGAGGGCCCAACAAAGACACCTGAGGAGTGCGTTCTCATGTAGCACAGGTTACCTGGGTTGGTCCAGACAGCGTGCCTCAGCCACACCATTCTGCAAGCTTCTGGATCCCATTCGATCGCTTGTAGCTCTCCTTGCGAAAGGAGAGACCGAGCATGTTCAGCGGCGCCAGGCCAGCTAGGCGCTCCAGATTGGTGTAAAGCTGATGTGCCCGCGGGGATCGGAACTGAATGTCCACCTTGAAGGTTACCACCCCCTCCATGGATTCTGCCAGCTGCCGCGTCGCAGCGAACCGGCTGACCGTCTCCCCATCGGCCAGAGTGCCGGTCTGACGCAGAAGCGTGATGAGGTCCGTCTGATTCATCGACTGCTTGGTCTCGTCCGGCTCGAGAGCCTGGTTGGCACGATTCCAACGGAGATAGAGCCAGTTGCCTTGCTGATCGATCCACTTCCGCTCGCGCGCCTCCGACAGCAGCTCGGCTGGGGGGGACTCCAGGGTCGAACGCAGGACCCGAAGGAGAGCCCAAATGAGCCGAGACCGTAGAGCTCGGAAGTCTCGTCGCTGACCTTCTCCCTCCAAAGAGCTGCTGTCGACGTGAGAGTCGTGACCAAGGAGGGAGGCGAGGTCTGCATCCACATCACCCACGCGGTCGACTGGCGCAGGACTGCAATCGTATCCGCTTGCTCCACGATGGTGCGTGCCATCAGGCGACACATCTGCAGATCTGGGACAGTCTCCTCCTCCGCTTGTTGCCAGCCGAAACCAGCGCTGGAGCCCCACAATAGAGCTTGGCTCTGCACTGGATGGCGACCCGCTCGGCCGCGGCCCCGGCCTTTGCCCTTGCCCTTGGGATCGGACTTCTGTCCTCGACCCTTGCCGTCCTTGCCCTTCGCCGCTTTGGGATCGCGCGAGGGGGCTCCGGTGTCCGGAGCTGCAGGCCTCTTGTACTGCAGCGACTTCAGGATCGGTCCGAAGGCCTCCTCCATCTGCTGGTCGGCCTGCTCCGAGAGAGCAAGAAGGAGAGCCTGCCAGAGGGCGGTGCAGTGCCGAATGTGCTGAACAGGGTGTGTGCGCGATTCGTTGCAGTACAGGCAAGGGCTGAACGCTGCACCAAGCCTGGGCGCAAGCTGGCGTGCGCTCCCGTCTAGTTCAAAGGCGGCTTTGTGCAGGCTGCGGTAGTGAAGCTTCAAAGTTTGACTATGTGCGTGCCACTGCCCACAGAGTCCACAATAGTGCGTGAGCAATCTCATACATGAGGACCTTAAGAGCCCTGCGGCACCACCTTTTTTCAGTTGTCTCACAACCTCCACAGCCAGCGGAGCAGAGGCGTCCTCAGCGACCTGTATCGGCGGGAGATCGGACACGGGATTAAGTGCAGGGACAGGGACAGGGGAGAGAACAGCAGCAGCAGTCTGGTCGGTCAAGAGTGGGGCTGGTGCCTCAGAGCATGCGGCGGGATCCCGGTCCTGCCGAACCTCGGCTTGTACAGGCGCTGGCTGCAGAGGGTCCGCTATCTCAGAGGGGAGAAAAGCTAGAGACTCCGGGAAGTCCTCACAACGTCGGTTAGTGATATGTGATGTGGGGAGACCGGCGACCGCATGCAGAGCTCGATTGAAGATAACAGTGGCCGTCTGCTGTTGGTCGCACCATATGCAGCTTCAGAGATTTGCGCGTATCAAACGAGCGGTCACAGAGACCGCACGGGAAGGCCCTGGCCACGGGAGGATCCGTCGATGTTGCAGCGAATGGCGCGACCGAAGCAGAGCCCGCAGGGGGCTCGCTTGGCTCAGGCGCATCCAGGGTGGACTCGGACGATCCGGGCAGGGGAAGTGCGGTGAGAGGCAGGGATGCGGGCAGTGATAGGTCCTGGGACTCCAACTGTTCTAGACCAGGTGGGGGAACCAGGTGTGCAGAGGCAGAAGAGGGCGGCTTGAAGCCGTGGGCGGCGGATCCCAGCAGGAACCGAGATAGAGGATCCAAGGGTGTTGCGGCCCAAAGACAAAGTCGTCCCCTGGGACTTGTCTGCAGAGCATACGATCATGCAGACGCCGGAGGGCGTCACGAGGCAGGGGCACGCCAAGGCGAAGGCAGAGGGCAGCATCCGACTCATGGTGGATGTGCGCAGGACTGTTAGAGAGGGCCCGGAGCTGCTTAAGGGCCAGCATTTGAAGGGAGGCAAGGTGAGCGGTAGTAAGACCGCAGGCTCCCAGGCCATAGAGAAGGCAGGGCCACACAGTAGTGCGCCAGAGGAGGACGCGTTGGGTGAGAAGAAACCCCTTCCGGGCATTGAGCACCTTACGCAGTTGAACTTGTGCAGTCCGGCCCTGGGCCAAACGCTTTTCCAGAGTTTGCGCTGAAAAGCAATCGTACGAGATTACAGCCCCTAAGTAATCCGCGCTACGCGCGAGGGGGATGAGAACATCCTCACCCGAGGCACGAAGTCGCAGACCCTTTCCAACAGCGGGTGCGGGCAGGGGTTTCACAAAGCGTTGGCGGGTCTGCTTGACCTGTGAACCAGTGCACGTCAGAAGGGCCTGAGCCTTAGAAGGGTGAATGATTAGCCCGTGTTGCCGCAGAACAGTGATAGCAGGCCCCAGGCGCTGACACTCTAGATCAAACTCCGCAACCGAATGAAACAGCGAGGCCAGGTGTAGGTCGTCAGCGAACATGGTTAAGTGTTCAGACACCCATGACGATCCTAGACGAAGGTCGATGCGACGGGCGAGGAGAACAGTACAGGCGGCGAACAGCAGAGGCGACGCAGGGCAGCCCTGTTTAACGCCTCGCCTAGCGATTATGTTGGTATGGAGACCCGAGAGATGAAGATCATAGGAGCAGGACCCCAGCCAGGCCAGGAGGAGGGAGGCCGGCCCCGCCTCAACTCCGGCTTCGAAAAGAGCTTCGCGAACCAGGGAGTGGGGCACAGTGTCAAAAGCAGATGCAAGATCCAAGCAGATCTGCACGCCGCCTTGGAAGGCGGGGATCTTGAGACCTGCGAACCGCTGGTGCGGGTTACGCGCGTGGGCTGCACGCAACCGGCGGCCCTCGGCGCAGTGGCTGAAGACACGTCGGAGCGCGTCCTCCGTCGATCTACCGGCTATGTAAGAAAATTGGGGGGCGCTCCGGACAAAGGTTTCCAAGTCAAACTTGATTTTTCTCATGACCATCGCTATGCACGCTTTACCCAGAGCGTCTAGGAGTCCGATGGGCCGGAAGTGTTTGGGTTCAGACCCGTTTTTTCCAGTCTTAAGCAAGAGGGCTAAGGTTGCCGTAGTCCACAAGTGGGGTACTGATTTAGAACCCGTGCCCCACCGATCCGAAAGTTGTTGGGCGATGAGTGGCGATACAAGATCAGAGCACAAGCGCCATACAGCGCCCGGAGAAGTCGATGGGGCTCCGGCCTTCCTCGCCGGTAATCGGTCCAGATGCCACTGGACCTCAGTGACTGTCACGGAGATGGGGTCATCACAGTCCCAGGTGGCAGAAGGGTCGGGGGGCTCAGAGTGCGACGCGAATTGCTGCTCGAAGTGCTGCTTCATAACTTCCAACTCACGCTCAGGCGCTAACGGAACCCCACCCTGGCAAAGCTGAAAACGCTTCCGCGCGCCCTGAGGCGCAAGCAGGCGAACCACCTTATAGAATTCCCGAAGGTTGCCACTGGAGGCAGCAGCCCTGGCGGTGTCAAAGAGACGGTCGCGCTTCTGTTTGCGCAATTCAGCACCGCGGTGCCGGGAGGCTGCACGCATACGGTTGTAGGCTGATTTGTGGTGCCATACCCGAAAAATGACAGACAGTGGGGCAGACGAGCCCAGCGCCCGGAGTTTGCGGAAAGCCCGAAAATGAGCCCACATGCGAACCGCGTACCCTTGCAATTGAACGTCTTGACACGGCCGG
Organism: Symbiodinium sp. CCMP2592; assembly: GCA_905221615.1. Classification (NCBI taxonomy): domain Eukaryota; class Dinophyceae; order Suessiales; family Symbiodiniaceae; genus Symbiodinium; species Symbiodinium sp. CCMP2592. The sequence goes on from CAJNDT010005990.1 coordinate 148,723, forward strand.
GCAGCCTCAGGAGGCCTCTGGGCAGGAAAAGTTTCCACTGCGAGGGCATGCACCTGATCTTGCAAGGTGTCTAAGGTAAGGGACGGGTCCTGCAAGAGACCCTGTACTGCACAGCGAAAAGACAAGACCCTGTCGTCTGGTGTGCCGCTCAGTGCATCTGCAATGGCGTGGCGGTCAATCTGAGGAGGGGGTGGCTGGCCCCGAGGGCGCCGCCATGGTTGCCAGTCAATCGGAACCTGCGCGCATACCGGGAAGTGGCGGGCGCCTTCCCGAACGCCCACCAAGGGAAAGGAGTAGTGAACGCTAGCTTGCTTGGTGGTGACCGTAGCGTGGGCACGCCGCAACAGCAGATAGTCTAGCTGAGATTGTTGGGAACCCCAGGCATATGTGTGACAGTGGTTAGGCTTGGGGAGGGAGGTAAAAGTGTTCAGTGCAACCAAATCATTGCCCTCGATGAACGACTGAAAGTCCCCTGAATCCTCAGCCCAGTGCTTGTGTGGCATGACTGTTGGACCGACATGAGGCAGACTGGTGTCACACTGGGCATTGAAGTCGCCTGCCACGATCAGAACGCTGCGAAGCGAGACTGCCTGGACGGATTTGGTGAGCACATCTAGGGCACGGTGTCGGAGCTGAGCTACTCTTTCGGAGCCACGCCATGTGTGCTGATACATGTTGAGAATGTCGATCGGTCTCCCACGGTGCGTGAAGTGTGCCCACAGAATACGCCCCGGCAAGGGCTCAACGAACCGGACAGATCCCGGGTCAACAATCCGCTTGGACAACATGATGAGAACCCCACCTTGCTTGAAGTCGCGAGCGGTCGAGCCTGAGTGCAGAAAGAACCACCGAGGGTCCTCCCACATATTGCTGAACGTCCACTTGGACTCCTGGACTAGCAACACATCAAAGGGGTGCGTGTTGGCATAGACCTGCAATTCATCAAAGAGTGCGCCCTCCTTGCCCCCAAGACCACCGGCATTCCAGGTCAGGATTTTAAGGTGACGGGGCTTCGGCCTTGCATCTGGAGGTGCATGCTTAGGGGGGCGTGCCATGTCGGAGGTGACAGGCAATGGACAATCTTCCGAGGCTGCTGCAGGCGCACCAAGTTGTTGCGCCGAGCGCCATCGCCCCCTGTAGTAGGCTCCACCTGCACGCGTGGCGCGTGCGATGGCACGCTTAAGTGTGCGCTTGCGAATTCTCGATGTCTGGTCTGAAAGAAGACGCGACCCGCTCGTCGCTACTGTATTGCCCGATGGCTTTGCGGCATCATGTGTGCGCCAGCCTGAAGCGGAGGCCGCTCCACCTGCATCCCGGGCTGATGCAGGAACCCTCGCGTCTATCACAGCACGACTCGGCATAATCAGAAGGCTCAGGATGAGGCGTTGCAGCCCGCATCCAGTCGGTGTGCTGTGATCCCTGGACTTGGGACCAGGGGGGCCACTAAAGTGTGGGATATCTGGAGAAGAAACGCAGGCGGGGGCAGTTCTTCCCGCATGGTTGTGTGTGCCACGGCGGTGTGTTCCAAGTTCTGTGCTCCTCAACGGCCTACGACCCGTACGCCTTATGAGACCGCCCTTTTGCCTTGCTCGTGCGCCTCGCACTGATTGAGCAAGCCCACGACAACCCTCAACAACCCCGAGGACTAGGTCAGAAGGACCAGCACTGGAGACAGGCCTCCAAAGTGCCAGCAGTCGCCAGTGCAAGGCGGTGCCTATGCCGCGCGCAACAGCAGTCCAAAGAATCCAAGGGCTTAGGGTGTTATGGCAGCGTTGCACTACAGAGCAGCGGGGTGAAGCTGACGGTGAAGCTGACGAGCCTGCATAGGACCGGCACAGCCGGCGCAGCCGCATCCTGCGGCGGGTCCTGCATGTGCGCACCCACGGGTGTTGTTGAAAGGAGCGATTGCGCATTAGGGTGGGAATGTGCCAAGGACGGAGGGTCAGGACCCTGGGGCAGTTGGGAGAGGGCCCGGGACCCAGGTTGGAGCGACAGTGGTCAGAGCTGCTACGCCAAGTCCCGATTAGTTCACCTGAAGTCTCAAAGGAAAGGAACCGGGGTGGAGCGAGGTCGGCGAGTGCAAAAACCCAGAAGCCCAAACAGTAGGGGAGTACGGGATTGACTGGAAACCCTGCGCACCTGACCATATATGCGTACCGATCATGGATGGTTTGTAAGTGGGCATCTAACTCAAAAGCTGCAGGCGGTGTGCCCGAGCCATCCGCGCTCAGCTCCCCGTCACGGATCATCTGTGCTGCCTGGTTTTTGAGCTCGATCCTCAGCAGTAAATCTGCTTCCAGGAATGGTGGAGTCCGCGGTGCCTGAATGTTGGACTCTTGGCTCGACCCGTAAGCGTTGTGGTCTGTGATGTGATCCGCCACAGGCTCAGAGGAGGCCGAAGGCAACATCGAGCCGAGATCAGCGATGCCCAAGCGAACCCCTTGATTCATGCTTGCCTCTATCTCTGCGTTCTCCTGCGGAGAGATGAGTGGAGGCAGCTGATGTGTACGCTGAGACTGCGGGCGCCGTTTCGGCAGAGGACGCAAGTACTCCACTCCGCCCAATACCATAACCACATCGTCCGTTCCCTCGGAGGCTGTAGCAGCAGAGTCTGTGACTGTGACCGGCGTGGCTCGCGGCGGGGGTACTGCAGATGCATCAACGCTCATTTTGGGCCCAAGCGCACCGGCAGGCCAGGTGCGAGCCATAGAAGCCACCTGAGGACCTGAGGTCCACCATGTACGCGCGCAGAACCAATGCACACAGCAGCCGCCCTAGCAGGAGCAGCGTCCTCGGCCCTAGCAGATACTCCGGTTGCCCGCGGAACCATCCACTTAGAAGCCACTCCGCGGTAGCTAGTCTGCGTCGGTGTGGCGTAGTCCCTACCCATCAGAGAAGCTAAAGCCAAGAACTCATCAGGAGGCAATTCACGGCGAAGTGCCTCGGGCGAGAAGTCAGCTCTCTGATCACGCCCCCCAGTCGGCATAATCGAGGAGGCTGAACCACCTGACACAGGAGCCTCATCACTCACCTCCACAGGCGCTCTGGCCGGAGTGTGCGCTGGCAAATCAGCCGGCCTAGCATACAAGGTAATAGGGCGAGGAGTCGGCACATGCCTGGAGCTAGCTGCCGGCTCTTCAGCTGGCGGTTCCATGTCCGATTCTGAGGATTCAGAGCTCACTGCTGCCAGATCGGCACGTCGAGACTTCGGTGGGCGAGCCCGCTCACGCTCAAAGTCACGGCCCCTCTTATTCCTGTTCTTGCCACCACGGCGACCGCGAGGGCGCGGCATGATACGCACACACGACTTAGTAGGCTCGAGTGGGCTGAACGTTAGATGTTCGGGAGCTGATGCTGGTGACGTGCACCATGGAATGAAAGTGACTGGTGTCTGGGGGCTAAGGGATAGGCCAGCTTCATGCAACCCAAAATGGGCCAGGTCGTCGCTCGACCAGAGGTGCTGCAGAAAAACTCTCGGTGCACATGCGAACAATGAAGGCTGAGGCAGGCTACGATAAGGCTGAACCCGCGCCAAAAGCGTCATGCGCCGGGAACCCACTAATGCAGAACATCCTACAAGGCACAAGGACCCACAACCTCTATGAACCCGAGCGTCTCCTGGGCGGGGGAAGAGCAGCAGGCGCCGCAGTGGCCAGGGTACCTGTGTGCCAAGCTCGTGGTGACGAGTGCGGGCAGTAGGAGAGCGCAGACAGTGGGGGGAGTCGCACGATTCAATGAGATGACTGCTGCATGACAGACCGTGGCGCCGAGCAGCACACCGAAGGTAACATGGCAAACTCGGCATGAAATGCAAAAGTGCACTGTCTGCCAGGCCGCGGGCGGAGGGGAACCTCCAGCGCCGCGCCGGCGAGCACGCCTTAGTGGCTGAGATGGTCGTACCTGTCGGAATCGCAACCAGGGGGCTCGGAGAAACGTACCGAGAGATTCTACATCCCGGGCATCCAAAGCAATCCACAGATACATAGTCCAGTTCAGTCCAAGGCATGCAGGTCAATGATGGCAGGTTTCGAGGCACATGCAGTCCCATGTGTGCAGATACGAACGGCCTCCCTCCTGGCATCAGCCTGTGTTGGCTGACCGCTGTTGAGCACGACCACGCCAGATTGTCGAAAGCGCATTCCACGTGATAGCTGAAGGATGCAGGCAAGCGGCGGTGGGTCCACGCTGCCACGTTTGCCCTCGAGACCAACTTCCAACCAGCGTCGCGCAGATGAGTGCTGAAGGTCAGAAGAAGCCCCAGAACGCGAAGCAGCATCCATGACCCCATGCGCAGAAGACCCGGCTCTGAAACAAAGGGGGGAGGGAACCCCAGGGACACCGAACACCCTGAACAGGCAAGGAGACACACCCTGTTCCCGGGCACACAACACGGCTTGGGCCCAGACGCTTCGGCGGTGGCGGTGGTGGCGGTGGTGGCGGTGGTGGCGGTTGTGGCGGTGGTGGCGGTGGTGGCGGTGGTGGCGGTGGTGCTGGCGGCGGCGGCGGTGGTCGGTGGTGGCAACGGTAGCACAAGCAGCAACGGTTGCCACATGTTGCTACTGTTGCTGCCACTGTAACTGCTGCAGCTGCTGCGGCTACTTCCGCTGGTGCTCTCTTTCACTCGATGTTCCCTTCCCAACACTAATACAAACTCTGACACCACCTCCGATGCCTAAGGACCTTCGCCCCGACGTCTCCTCCAGATCCAAACACCAATGAACTGGCCCCCCCCTCCCACCTGAGTCTTTGCTTCAGGACCTCGATATCGGCCTGATCTGGGTGGCGCATGGTTTAGGGTTTAGGGCTTGGGGTAGATTGAGGCATACGCAGGATGCCGAAGCTTCAGACGTCATGCAGTTTCTTGCCCACGGCGGGGTTTCTTGATCGCGTTCGGAGGCTGCACCCGAAGCCCCGTGCCCCATAGCCTACACTGCAAGCAAAAACAAACCCCTAAACCTGCGAAGCCTTCAGAAAGAAGTGGGAAACAATTACAAAAGACACCCATACTTATACTAGAATGTACCCCAAACCCCCTTCTGATTCTTGTGGCGCCTACCTTATCAAAGCAGAAAACAACCCTTATAGAATCCTATGCAGTCCTTGGTAACCTTCGGAAACCCATACAGCTGAAACCCTGCCCAACAAAAACTATATCAAACCACCTTTCTCTCACCTTCGCCTCAAACTATAGAGTATTCTCCCCGAACCCCTACATGGGTGGTTGTCAAAATTATGGTCCCCTTTTTGGGTCCCTATTATAATACGGCACCTAATATTTAGAGTACCCAAGAAGGAACCCTAATTTTGACAACTACCCATTTGAGGCCTTAATAGTAAAAAACCCTAAACCCTGAACCCTAAACCCTAAACTACCCAGATGTTGCCAAGAAGGCCTCCTTCTGCTTCAGCTCCGCACTGAGAGCGGCGCCGAAGTCCTGTGAGCTTCGGGTAGTTCACAGAGGGTTTAGGGTTTAGGGTTTAAGGTTTAGGGTTTAGGGTTTAGGTTTTAAGGTTTAGGGTTTAGGGCTTAGGGTTTAAGGTCTAGGGTTTAGGGTTTAGTCTGCGGTTTCAAAGGCCAGAAACCAGCGAAGCTCTTAGCCCTAAGCCCTACAAAGTAGGGCCAAGTAGGGAAGCAAAGCTCTGTGTCGCAGGGCTGATTTGGGAGTTTCCGAAACTCGAAACTCGGGGACCTGAATATAATACCCTAAATAGTCGGATCTTTTATCAAAAGGACCCCAAAATAGGGTACCCCTAATCTTCGGAAACTCCCATTTGATTTCGAAATCCTAGCGAAAGCTTGGGTTCGGAGTCCGAAAGTCAACGCCGAGGTCACACACCCCCACACACCCCAATCGCCGAACCGAAGCAAAGCAAGAAGGCTAAGCCTCTGCCAGCACCAAGTATCAGTCAAGTTGTATCTTCAGCAACACGATTGACATGTACGCACTCCTACTTTATTGCAACTGCTGCTGCTACTGCTACTGCACTACTACTACTACTACTACTACGACGACGACGCCGACTACCACTACTCCTCCTCCTAATACTCGCTGGTCTGTGGGACCTTCGTAAGACGTTTCTCGAAGAACTGGCAAAGCTCCTTGAAACCAACGGACCCGTCGAATCCAACCGATGAACTTGTAAGCCGTCTGAACGGGTAGATCCTTCGCAGTAACTTCTCAAACCTAAGTCCCAAACTCAAAAACCAAGTCAAGACCCGAAATCGAAAACATGAAGCCAAGCTACAGTGTACACATGCTGGGATCCCAAGCATCAACCCCTAAAATGCTCCAAAGACCCGTTGGGACCTGAAGTCTGCAGCCCAATGCCTGCCGACGAAACCTTAGACCACCCCCTAAAACTCTGTCTTTGTGGTGCCTTATGCAGCTTAGTTGAGTCCACGACAAGAATGTCGTGGAAGTAGCATGAGTTCCTTGCTATGTTGATCTAGACTACAAGCTTGTTAGCAGGCTCAAAATGACCTCCCTAAACCCTCATTGCTCCTACGGCCTCTGGACAGCAAACAAGCCCTCAATTCTCCCTCCTAAAAGCCAAAAGCCTCTAACATTCGATTGCGACGTTCCTTCAAGCAGCTCCATCGAAACCTCCAGTGCCTTTCAAAAAGGAAATCTTCTTCTCCCAAAAGCCCTAATGCCGATAGAACATGCTTATAAAACCGCTCGCAACGCAAAGCAGCCTTGAAAGCTTTTCTACGACATCAATCAACCGAAAAGCCTACCTAAAACAAAACCCTAATAAAACCCTAACTGGATACCAACACCTTTAACTGGAAAACCTCTTACAACCAACGAAACCCTAAACCCTGAAACCAACGAAACCCCAAACCCTGAGAGTGCCCCCGTCCAAGCGAGCGGAGCCCACCTGGGTCCTCGGTGTCTCGGCGCGCAGCCGCTGCATCTCCTGGCAAAGGAACCGGAGCCTAGGTACAATAGATCATAATACTATATTATGTCATGTACATACATACATACATACATACATACATACATACATACATATATATATATGTGTATGATGTATGATATATTATAAGAAAATTAAGATACTGCATAATCTCATATAATGCTGTAGCTAGGATATTATGGGATTCATGTTGTTCGCTACGGGTTCTTGCAGGATTTAGGTTTAGGGGTTGGGGGTAAGGGTTTAGGGATTCGGGCTCTATGTCACTATCGAACGATGAAAGGTCAAGATGTTGGACGACAGGACTATGCGCTGGAGGTTGTAGACAAGATTAGCCTAGCAACGATTCATATCCCTAAACCCTAAACCGTTTCAGGCAAACCCCGGTCTCTGGTGGTTAGAGTCTTAGAGTGTCTGCATGCCGAACTCTGGACACCAAGCACTCATGTTGAGAGCTTAGGGTTTGGTTGGTTGCTTTGACCCGAAACCCCAAGCCTGGCATTCGAAGTTAGGCTTGGGCCGAGGATTAAAGGCTTCCTCCACTCCGCTCCTGCTGGTGGTTCGCGCGCATCTGCGACAGCAGCTCATCCGTCCTGGTCTGGACCTGCTTTCTGCTAGGCTAAAGGGCTTGGGTCTAGCCCAGGACCCGTGGACAGTGACAAACCTATTGAAACAAGGCTTTGGGAGTTTTGGGTTACTTCATCGGGACACTGCCTGTAAAGGCTTATGTTCAACTGCTTGTCTGGGTTCCTACTATAGGGGCCTTAATTGCTAGAATAGGGTTTTGGGGCCCACGATAACGAACCCCCAAAATTTTACAGGTAAGTACTAAGGCCCCTATACCATAGTAGTACCCTTATAGATCCCTTATAGTAACCCTTACAGACCCCCTCTACAAGGAACCCCTTATGGAACCCTAACGTTAACTAGGATACCCAGTAACCTAGGAATAAAAAGGCCTCTCTTTTTGGTATTGGGTAACTTTATAAGGAACCTAGGACTAGAAAAAGGGAATTAAGGGTACTACTGGGCATCCTAGATAAAACGAAGGGAGATTGCATAGGCACTTTCCCGAAAGGCATCCCAGCCACCAGAAGGAGAGCCCTTCGGGTCTCATGATTACGGGATGGTTAAACTGCTAATGCTCATACGTTAGAAGCTGCCCCCACCCTGTAATAGTGACCATAAGGATTATATTAATATGATATTAGGGCCCTATTATATTCCTATTATACCACTATTACAGGGTGGGGGCAGCTTCTAACTCATACGGTTCAGGGTTTACGGTTTAGGGATGCTCATACTCAAGCTGATACTTATACTGAATTTATTACCAATACTAGTACTAAGACTAGTACCTTGTGGGAACCCTTATAAGGAACCTTTAAAGGAACCCTACATGAGTCACCAGTCAAACCCGCCCATCCCGCGAAAGTCTTCCTAAGCCCCAGCTGCAGAATTCGCAGCTCGCACAGCAGCAACGCCTGACAAAAACCACGAAATCACCGACCCCCGCCTGAGAGCCCGGTACCCTTGAGATTTCCATGTGGAACCCTGCACCCCCCCGTACTTAAAGGATCAGGGGACTTAGTAAGTAAGGTTATAAGTCCCCTAATTGGGGTTGTAAGTACTTATAAGTATAGTTACCTTATTTATAACCCTAGTTACTAAATCCCATGATCCTTTAAGTAATTATCAAAGTCCTGAGGCACTATATAACCGAAAGATCGGCCTCGGACAAGCTGCTGGTGAGAGCTGCGACTTCCTCGCACCCCATTTGGGGAGTTGTCAAAATTACGGCCCCTTTTTGGGTACCCTAGATATTTGGTGCCGTACTATAATAAGGGCCCAAAAAAGGACCATAAACTTGACAACCACCCATTTGGGTGCTCTGCAACGAACGGTTGTTTTGTTACGGGTTTGAGATTTAAAGTCTCGTTGCTGTGTGGGGTGGGTGGGTTAGTGGGTGGGGTTGGGATGGATGGGTGGGACGGGTGCTTCTTGTTGCGATCTACTTTCAGGTCATTTGATCAACTTCCAAAACATGCAGAGAACCCTTATCCCAAAGCCCTCATCCCCACAACCCCAAAGCACACAACCTTGCAACCCTTATGGAGTTTTTGTGAAGTCCTGAAAGAGCCTATATACAGGAGTTACAGGCTTTATAGGGTTTTCTGATAGGTGTCGTAATGAACTGACTAGGGAGTTGGCGGAAAATGTGGTAGAGTTATAGAGTCAGCAACGAATAGAACTACTTACACGTCTCTAAACACTTGTAAAATTTAGAACCCTATCTAAACCTACATGTTCCTCAGAATACTTTCAAGCCCAGGATACAAGTGCTTTGAGCTGTTCGTAACCGCGGGCCGAGGCGGTTCCTTGATTTAAGGGTCACAGAAGGGGGGTTGCATAGGTCTTTGTAGGTTTGGGGAGTAGTTGAAGGCTTACGGCACTTAGTTAGTATCAGTAGGCTATTAAACACTTGGACTCAGTTTCCTGTGCGTCTAGCTCTTACCTGCTTTCAAGGCTCAATGACCCTTCAAGTGCTGTGCAACCGGGTCTTTAGGGTTTCAGCTACACTCTTCTAGTACAAAAGAAAGTACTACTGCTGTTACCCATCTTTTTACCACTGTGATTGTCAATAGCACTCGCATCAGTCCTATTAAGACGTTACGATTATCATTATTTCGGGGTTGAGGGTTTAACCCTAAACCCTAAACAGTGTTGAGGGTTTACAAACCTTCCGCGAAAGCTTCAGACGGATCCTCCCCGAGCTCGTCTCTCTCCCGGCAGACCTCTTCCTGCCAAGACTTGGGGCTCATGGATATGGATTTGTGAGGGCTTTTTGTTTTGGATTTGGGTTTTGGGTTTGGGGGTTTAGGGTTTAGGATTTATTGTTTTGGGTAGTTCTCCACATGTGGGTTTCTCGGCGTCCGTTTTTACAGGGTGCCGTACTAGTTTGGGGACCAAGAAGGAACCCTAATTTGAAGAACTACCCATATTATGAGGGTATTACTAGAATGGGTTTGGGGGTACATCACACCATGACTACAATAATTAGGCACTATCGGTAAACCATTTCTGTAAAACTTATATACGGTGGCTTCCGTCCCGACGGGGCTCGAACGGTTTGCTATAGGGCGTTAAAGGCGGGAATTCGGGTTCCTTAACGCTCACTGTATTTGTTGTATATGCGCGTGGAGATTTGCAATAGGGTCGTTTACCGGAATTCAAGAAATGCACTCGTCCATGTTCCAGAGCAGCCCTTTCTTACACAGACTCAAACTCTTTCAGAGACCCTACTTTACATGGCTGTACGTTCTTTTGTTCATGGGCTTGTAGGTGGGTGAAACTGGAAAAACAACTCCTGAGGAGAACGCAATGACCCAGCGTACAGTGTTTCGGTCCCCACTTAAAGGATCGTGGGACTTAGTAATTAGGGTTATAATTAGGATAACTATACTTGTAACCCCAATTAAGGTACTTATAATCTTACTTACTAAGTCCCATGATCCTCCAAGCAGGTTAAAGCATTTCAGCTTCGGGCTGAGATCGTCGCAGTCGAAAACCTTGCTTCCGGTGTGGTCTCAGGGTGCCCAAGGCGTCGGCATTTAGGCTCTAGGATTCGTTGTTTCGGCTTTTCAGGCTTATATAAGATCCCGACAAAATACAAAGGCTCCAAGAATGAAACCTGACAATCGTAAAAGCACCTGCGCGTGCGTCAATGCAGCTGCCTGTCCGGGGCAGTTGCCAAAATCCCCTTGCGCCTTGCCTTGCCGTCCTCCTCTGCTCGCAGCTGACTGGTCTGCACCTGATGGCTCGGCATTCGGGGATTCATGTTACGAGTTTTGGGTTTAGGATTTAAGGTTTATGCGTTTGGGCTTCAAGGGCACATCTGCAGCTGTTGTCGGCTTAGAGTTTAGGGCTTGGGGTTTAGATTTACAGAATAGGACGTGAGGGCGGTGTGCGTTTGCGAGAGTCGTGTTTTGGATGAGTTTTGGTGATTACGTGAGGGCGTCTGCACTAAGCCTGTTCGAAGTCAACTGCACCCAGAACCCCTTGGAACCCGAAAAGCTGCTGTCGAAGAATCCGCATCCAACCAAGTGGATAATAATTCAGGCTTATATACTACTCTGAATATGGAAACCTTACATCCAAAACCCCAAACCTTCAGTCCCGAAACCCGAGATAAGTCCACAAAGATGCCACACCCCAAACCTTCAACCAAAATCCCTCCCCGTCAAAACCAAAAACAACCCAACCCCTAACCCTAAACCCTAAACCAACCTTAAACCCTAAACCCTAGACCAACCTTAAACCCTAAACCCTAAACCAACCTTAAACCCTAAACCCTAAACCAACCTTAAACCCTAAATCCTAAACCAACCTTAAACCCTAAACCCTAAACCAACCTTAAACCCTAAACCAACCTTAAACCCTAAACCCTAAACCAACCTTAAACCCTAAATCCTAAACCAACCTTAAACCCTAAATCCTAAACCAACCTTAAACCCTAAACCCTAAACCAACCTTAAACCCTAAACCCTAAACCAACCTTAAACCCTAAACCCTAAACCAACCTTAAACCCTAAACCCTAAACCAGCCTTGAACCCGAAACCAACCTTAAACCCTAAACCCTAAACCAACCTTAAACCCTAAACCCTAAACCAACTTTAAACCCTAAACCCTAAACCAACCTTAAACCCTAAACCCTAAGGGTTACTTTCAGGGCTAAACGCAAGCTGTTCGATCGCGGACCTCCCACAGAGACAGCTTCAGCCCCTCGCACTCCTCGTGCGGGCGCGAAAATCGCGGAACAGGGGTTTAGGGTGTAGGGTTGAGGGCTTTAAAGTTTTAGGGTGTAGGGTTTAGGGTTTAGGGTTTAGGGTTTTAGGGTTTGGGGTTGAGGGTTTAGGGTATAGGGTTTAGGGCTTTAGGGTTTTAGGGTGTAGGGTTTAGGGTTTAGGGTTTAGGGTTTTAGGGTTTAGGGTTGAGGGTTTAGGGTATAGGGTTTAGGGCTTTAGGGTTTTAGGGTGTAGGGTTTAAGGTTTAGGGTTTAGGGTTTAGGGTTTTAGGGTTTAGGGTTGAGGGTTTACGCAAGGCACAGCAGTCGTTGCCACTCCGCTTGGGCGCCCAATTCCGATGAGAGTTGTTTCGGTTTCGGAGTGCGCATGAGAGCTTCGGAGACTGGGGCCTTGGGTCGGCCGCTCCAGTTTTTCTTTTCCCACCCGCGCCCATAAAGGGCGGCTCCCACCCTTGACCAGCTCCGCCTTTTAGGGTTTAGTTTCCTAAACTCTTTTTTCTTTCGGAGGGTATTCTCTTTCGCAAGGTACGAGAAGCGAGTTCTGCAGCAATGCATGCGGTCGTATAAGACGCGAGTGCTGCAGCAATGCATGCATTCTAAGGGTGAGTATCTTAAATTTTTTTGTTTGAGGGTACGTGACGGCTGGCTTACAGGAGCCAGAAGGCTATGCTAAAGCATAGAAATTACGATTTGTCCGAGGTTAAACCAACAACCCACGACGTGGAAAGCCCTGCCGCTATGACTGGGCACATGGTCTTTTCAACTTTCGGTGCCACCCGGCTCAGGTGCCGGCAAAGGAAGCGACGGCACATCATGACCGTAGCGTAACTGTCTGTGCTTGGGTCACGACTGGCTGCGGCTCTTTGAAGATACAGGAATCTTGCTCCTAACCGTGTGGAAAACTGGAGCCCCCTTAAGTTCGAGCCAGTCGCTTGAACTTGAGAAAAGCGTTCTGACCCAAACTATCCAGCTTCGCATTCAATCCAAATACATGTCCAAACCCCTTCGCTTCAGGCTTGTGGAACAAGATTTTGTTTGGGTGCAGGATTCTTGGCCCAATCGCATGATCCGCGCCGGGGGAATATCTGATCTGCTTTAGGTTCGAGCCAATATATTCCAGCCGCTTGAGCTTCAGAAAACACTCTGTCCGAATCTGTCGGGTTTCATATTTTGTCCGAGTACATGCCCCAGCCTTGACTTCAGGTTGCTCGAACAAGATATTGGGTGCAGGAATTCTGGACCAAATCGCATGATTCGCGCCGGGGGAATATCTGCTTTAGGTTCGAGCCAATATTTTCCAGCCGCTTGAACTTCAGGAAAGCATTCTGTCCGAATCTATCGAGCCCCAGATTCGGCCAAAATACATGTCCAAACCGCTTTGCTTCAGGCCTGTGGAACAAGATTTTGGGTGCAAGATTCTTGGCCCAATCGTATGATCCGCGCCGGGGGAATATCTGCTTCAGGTTCGAGCCAACATATTCCACCCGCTTGGACTTCAGGAAAGCATTCTGTCCGCATCTATCGAGCCCCAGATTCGGTCCAAATACATGTCCAAACCGCTTTGCTTCAGGCTTGTGGAACAAGATTATTGGTGCAGGATTCTTGGCCCAATCGTATGATCCGCGCAGGGAAAATCTGCTTTAGGTTCGAGCCAACATATTCGAGTCACTTGAACTTCAGAGAAGCTTTCTGTCCGAATCTATCCAGCTTCACGTTTTGTCCGAATACATGCCCAAGCTGTTTTGCTTCAGGCTTGCGGAACAAGATTTTTGGGTGCAGGATTTTTGGCCCAATCGCATGATGCGCGTTGGGGGGATATTGCTTAGGTTCGAGCCAACATATTCCAGTCGCTTGAACTTCAGAGAAGCCTTCTGTCCGAATCTATCCAACTTCCCGTTTTGTCCGAATACATGCCCAAGCTCTTTTGCTTCAGGTTTGTCGAAACAAGATTTTGGGTGCAGGATTCTTGGCCCAATCGCATGATCCGCGCCGGGGGAATATCTGCGTTAGGTGTTCCAGTCGCTTGAAGTTCAGGAAAGCATTCTGTCCGAATCCATCGAGAAACAGAATTTCAGTCCAAATTCATGTCCAAACCCGTTTGCTTCAGATTTATCGGAACAAGATTTTGAGTGCAGGATTCTTGGCCTAATCGTATGATCCGCGCCGGGGAAATATCTGCTTCAGGATTTAGCGCTAAACCCTATTCCTAAACACTAAAGCTTTAGGATTTAGCGCTAAACCCTATTCCTAAACACTAAAGCTTTAGGATATAGCGCTAAACCCTATTCCTAAACACTAAAGCTTTAGGATTTAACGCTAAACCCTATTCCTAACACTAAAGCTTTAGGAATTAGCGCTAAACCCTATTCCTAAACACTAAAGCTTTAGGATGTAGCGCAATTCTTTAGGATTTAGGCACCAGAATGGGCGGAACCCCAAGATCGGCCCCTGCCCTAATTAAAATGCACATTTTCTGAACAGAATTTATCATTCCAAAATCTGCCTCCGATTTTCCAGAATTCAGCCGCCAAACCCTATTCCTAAACACTAAAGCTTTAGGATTTAGCGCTAAACCCTATTCCTAAACACTAAAGCTTTAGGATTTACCGCTAAACCCTATTCCTAAACACTAAAGCTTTAGGATTTAGCGCTAAACCCTATTCCTAAACACTAAAGCTTTAGGATTTAGCGCTAAACCCTATTCCTAAACACTAAAGCTTTAGGATTTAGTGCTAAACCCTATTCCTAAACACTAAAGCTTTAGGATTTAGCGCAATTCTTTGGGATTTAGGCACCAGAATGGGCGGAACCCCAAGATCAGCCCCTGCCCTAATTAAAATGCACATTTTATGAACAGAATTTATCACTCCAAAATCTGCCTCTTATTTTCCAGAAATCAGCCGCCAAACCCTATTCCTAAACACTAAAGCTTTAGGATTTAGCGCTAAACCCTATTCCTAAACACTAAAGCTTTAGGATTTAGCGCTAAACCCTATTCCTAAACACTAAAGCGTTAGGATTTAGCGCTAAACCCTATTCCTAAACACTAAAGCTTTAGGATTTAGCGCTAAACCCTATTCCTAAACACTAAAGCTTTAGGATTTAGCGCTAAACCCTATTCCTAAACACTAAAGCTTTAGGATTTAGCGCTAACCCCTATTCCTAAACACTAAAGCTTTAGGATTTAGCGCTAAACCCTATTCCTAAACACTAAAGCTTTAGGATTTAGCGCTAAACCCTATTCCTAAACACTAAAGCTTTAGGATGTAGCGCAATTCTTTAGGATTTAGGCACCAGAATGGGCGGAACCCCAAGATCGGCCCCTGCCCTAATTAAAATGCACATTTTATGAACAGAATTTATCACTCCAAAATCTGCCTCCGATTTTCCAGAAATCAGCCGCCAAACCCTATTCCCAAACACTAAAACTTTAGGATTTAGCGCTAAACCCTATTCCTAAACACTATAAAGCTTTAGGATTTAGCGCTAAACCCTATTCCTAAACATTCAATCTTTGGATTTAGCGCTAAACCCTATTCCTAAACACTAAAGCTTTAGGATGTAGCGCTAAACCCTATTCCTAAACAGTAAAGCTTTAGGATTTAGTGCTAAACCCTATTCCTAAACACTAAAGCTTTAGGATTTAGTGCTAAACTCTATTCCTAAACACTAAAGCTTTAGGATTTAGCGCTAAACCCTATTCTTAAACACTAAAGCTTTAGGATTTAGCGCAATTCTTTAGGATTTAGGCACCAGAATGGGCGGAACCGAAGATCGGCCCCTTCCCTAATTAAAATGCACATTTTATGAACAGAATTTATCACTCCAAAATCTGCCTCCGATTTTCCAGAAATCAGCCCCCAAACCCTATTCCTAAACACTAAAGCTTTAGGATTTAGCGCTAAACCCTATTCCTAAACACTAAAGCTTTAGGATTTAGCGCTAAACCTTATTCCTAAACACTAAGATCAAGCTTTAGGATTTACCCTAAACCCTATTCCTAAACACTATAAAGCTTTAGGATTTAGCGCTAAACCCTAATTCCTAAACAATACCGTTAGGATTTAGCGCAACCTATTCCTAAACACTAAAGCTTTAGGATTTAGGCGCTAAACCCATTCCAAACACAAAGCTTTAGGATTTAGGCGCTAACCCTATTCCTAAACACTAAAGCTTAAGGATTTCAGCGCTAAAACCCATTCTTAAACACTAAGCTTTTAGATTTAGGCCTAAACCCTATTCCTAAACACTAGAGCTTTAGGATCTAGCGCTAAACCCTATTCCTAAACACTAAAGCTTTAGGATTTAGCGCCAAACCTTATTCCTAAACACTAAAGCTTTAGGATTTAGTGCTAAACCCTATTCCTAAACATTAAAGCTTTAGGATTTAGCGCTATAAACCCTATTCCTAAACACTAAAGCTTTGATTTTTGCGCAATTCGTTTAGATTTTGGGCACCAGAATGGTCGTAACCCTAAGATCGGCATCCTGCCCTAATTAAAATGCCACATTTTCTGAAACAGAAATTTATCACTATCACATCCAAAAGCGGCCTCGATTTTTCCAGAAATCAGAGCCGCCAACCCTATTCCTAAACACTAAAGCTTTAGGATTTAGCGCTAAACCCTATTCCTAAACACTAAAGCTTTAGGATTTAGCGCTAAACCCTATTCCTAAACACTAAAGCTTTAGGATTTAGCGCTAAACCCTATTCCTAAACACTAAAGCTTTAGGATTTAGCGCTAAACCCTATTCCTAAACACTAAAGCTTTAGGATTTAGCGCTAAACCCTATTCCTAAACACTAAAGCTTTAGGATTTAGCGCTAAACCCTATTCCTAAACACTAAAGCTTTAGGATTTAGCGCTAAACCCTATTCCTAAACACTAAAGCTTTAGGATTTAGCGCAATTCTTTAGGATTTAGGCACCAGAATGGGCGGAACCCCAAGATCGGCCCCTGCCCTAATTAAAATGCACATTTTATGAACAGAATTTATCACTCCAACATCTGCCTCCGATTTTCCAGAAATCAGTCGCCAAACCCTATTCCTAAACACTAAAGCTTTAGGATTTAGCGCTAAACCCTATTCCTAAACACTAAAGCTTTAGGATTTAGCGCTAAACACTATTCCTAAACACTAAAGCTTTAGGATTTAGCGCTAAACCCTATTCCTAAACACTAAAGCTTTAGGATTTAGCGCTAAACCCTATTCCTAAACACTAAAGCTTTAGGATTTAACGCTAAACCCTATCCTAAACACTAAAGCTTTAGGATTTAGTGCTAAACCCTGTTCCTAAACACTAAAGCTTTAGGATTTAGCGCTAAACCCTATTCCTAAACACTAAAGCTTTAGGATTTAGCGCAATTCTTTAGGATTTAGGCACCAGAATGGGCGGAACCCCAAGATCGGCCCCTGCCCTAATTAAAATGCACATTTTATGAACAGAATGTATCACTCCAAAATCTGCTTCCGATTTTCCAGAAATCAGCCGCCAAACCCTATTCCTAAACACTAAAGCTTTAGGATTTAACCCTAAACCCTATTCCTAAACACTAAAGCTTTAGGATTTAGCGCTAAACCCTATTCCTAAACACTAAAGCTTTAGGATTTAGCGCTAAACCCTATGCCTAAACACGAAAGCTTTAGGATTTAGCGCTAAACCCTATTCCTAAACACTAAAGCTTTAGGATTTAGCGCTAAACCCTATTCCTAAACACTAAAGCTTTAGGATTTAGCGCTAAACCCTAGTCCTAAACCCTAAAGCTCTAGGATTTAGCGCTAAACCCTATTCCTAAACACTAAAGTTTTAGGATTTAGCGCTAAACCCTATTCCTAAACACTAAAGCTTTAGGATTTAGCGCTAAACCCTATTCCTAAATACTAAAGCTTTAGGATTTAGCGCTAAACCCTATTCCTAAACACTAAAGCTTTAGGATTTAGCCGCTTAAACCCTATTCCTAACACTACTGATTTTTTTTTGTTATATGCTTTTAGGATTTAGCGCTAAACCCTATTCCTAAAAAACTAAAGCCTTTGGGATTAGCGCTAAACCCATTCTAACACTAAAGCTTAGCGATTTAGAGTCAATCTTTCGGAATGTAGGCACCAGATGGGCGGAAAACCCCAAGATCGGCACTGCACTAATTAAAAGGACATTTTCTATTGAACAGAATTAATCACTCCAAATTCTGCCTCCGAATTTTCCGAAAAAATAAGCCGCCAACACCTATTCCTAAAGCAATAAAATGATTAGGATTTTAGCGCTAAAACCTATTTACTAAAAACTAAAGATTGAGGATTTCGAGCGCTAAAAAAAATTATCTAAAACAAAGCTTTAGGATTTCAGCGCTAAACCCTATTCCTAAACACTAAAGCTTTAGGATTTTGCGCTAAACCCTATTCCTAAACACTAAAGCTTTAGGATTTAGCACTAAACCCTATTCCTAAACACTAAAGCTTTAGGATTTAGCGTTAAACCTTATTCCTAAACACTAAAGCTTTAGGATTTAGCGCTAAACCCTATTCCTAAACACTAAAGCTTTACATTGCCAAAAATGCTCCTAAACACTAAAGCTTTAGGATTTAGGCCCTAAACGCTATTCCTAAACACTAAAGCTTTAGGATTTTGAGTCCAGGTTTTTTGGCGCAGCCACAGGTTTTGGGGTATATAGTATATATAGGGCAGTACTGCCGACGACCCAATGCTTAGCGGTTCAAACGCCGAAAAGGCAGGGGAGGCCGCAGCGGTGGGCCGTCAAGGCCCACCGGCCTGCGCCCCCTGAGTTTAGGGTATAGGGTTTAGGGCTTTAGGGTTTTAGGGTGTAGGGTTTAGGGTTTAGGGTTTAGGGTTTAGGGTTTTAGGGTTTAGGGTTGAGGGTTTAGGGAATAGGGTTTAGGGCTTTAGGGTTTTAGGGTGTAGGGTTCAGCACCTCCGGGTCGAGCAGTTTTAAAGTAGGGTTGTGCTTACGGTGTAGGAATAACACCCACCCACCCTTAGAATCCCACAACATTAAGAGCATACAAAGTTTCAATTCATTCACAGCTTAAAACTATTATCGCCGAACGTTATACAACACTAAAAGCATTAACATAAACTAAAGTTGTGAATCTAGCCACCCAAAGATCCCCATAACACTAGGATATACAAATTTCTTCATAATTTAGCCCTTGCTTAAGCACCCACCACTTCCATAATAAGGGGCGTTTGGAAGGCAAACCTCTTGTGGAATTGTTTCGCTTATTGGGGCGTTCGGAATGGAAATCTCTTGCAGAATTGTTTCGCTTATTGGGGCGTTAGGAAGCAATACCTCTTGCAAAACAGTTTCGCTTATTGGGGCGTTCGGAATGGAAATCTCTTGCAGAATTGTTTCGCTTATTGGGGCGTTAGGAAGCAATACCTCTTGCAGAATTGTTTCGCGTATTGAGGCATTCGAGTGGAAATCTCCTGCAGAATTGTTTCGCTTATTGGGGCGTTAGGAAGGAATACCTCTTGCGAAAGTTGTTTCGCTTATTGGGGCGTTCGGAATGCTAAGCATGACACATTTCAGGGCGGAATGGTGTTTCATCTTTTCCGCCTTTACAGAAAAGAACATGACACTTTCAGGCCGGAAATGTGTCATTCGTTTCCGGCCTTACGAAAGAAGAGGACACCATAACCCGGAGAAACCCCCCCCTGGGCCTAACCCTAAGGCCCAAAACCCTAGGCCACTTAAACCCTAAAGCAAGCCTGGGGCCTTTTACATAAAGCCCAAATCGCTGGCCTAAACCCCTAAAGCCCAAACCCAGGCGCTAAAAACCTATAAAGCCCAAAACCCTAGGCCTAAACCTAAAGCCCAAACCTAGCCCTAAAACCCTAAAGCCCAAACCCCTAGGCCCTAAACCTAAAGCCCAAAACCCTAGGCCTAAACCATATAAAGCCCACAACCCTAGGCCCTGAAACCCTAAAGCCAAACCCTAGGCCCTAAACCCTAAAGCCCAAACCAGCTAGGGCCCTAAAACCTAAAGGACCAAAACCCAGACATTAAAACCCTAAAGCTCAAACTAGGGATTGACCGGTGATTCCCAGATCATTGGTCGGATTGACCGCCCATTCCCAGATCATTGGTCGGATTGACCGGTGAATTCCCAGATCATTGGTCGGATTGACCGGTGAATTCCCAGATCATTGGTCGGATTGACCGCCCATTCCCAGATCATTGGTCGGATTGACCGGTGAATTCCCAGATCATTGGTCGGATTGACCGCCCATTCCCAGATCATTGGTCGGATTGACCGGTGCATTCCCAGATCATTGGTCGGATTGACCGCCCATTCCCAGATCATTGGTCGGATTGACCGGTGAATTCCCAGATCATTGGTCGGATTGACCGCCCATTCCCAGATCATTGGTCGGATTGACCGGTGAATTCCCAGATCATTGGTCGGATTGACCGCCCATTCCCAGATCATTGCTCGGATTGACCGGTGAATTCCCAGATCATTGGTCGGATTGACCGCCCATTCCCAGATCATTGGTCGGATTGACCGGTGAATTCCCAGATCATTGGTCGGATTGACCGCCCATTCCCAGATCATTGGTCGGATTGACGGGTGAATTCCCAGATCATTGGTCGGATTGACCGCCCATTCCCAGATCATTGGTCGGATTGACCGGTGAATTCCCAGATCATTGGTCGGATTGACCGCCCATTCCCAGATCATTGGTCGGATTGACCGGTGAATTCCCAGATCATTGGTCGGATTGACCGCCCATTCCCAGATCATTGGTCGGATTGACCGGTGAATTCCCAAATCATTGGTCGGATTGACCGCCCATTCCCAGATCATTGGTCGGATTGACCGGTGAATTCCCAGATCATTGGTCGGATTGACCGCCCATTCCCAGATCATTGGTCGGATTGACCGCCCATTCCCAGATCATTGGTCGGATTGACCGCCCATTCCCAGATCATTGGTCGGATTGACCGGTGAATTCCCAGATCATTGGTCGGATTGACCGCCCATTCCCAGATCATTGGTCGGATTGACCGCCCATTCCCAGATCATTGGTCGGATTGACCGCCCATTCCCAGATCATTGGTCGGATTGACCGGTGAATTCCCAGATCATTGGTCGGATTGACCGCCCATTCCCAGATCATTGGTCGGATTGACCGGTGAATTCCCAGATCATTGGTCGGATTGACCGCCCATTCCCAGATCATTGGTCGGATTGACCGGTGAATTCCCAGATCATTGGTCCGGATTGACCGGTGAATTCCCTAAAGGTTTAAATAACATAAGTAGAGAGGGTTTAGGGTTTAGGATTTAGGGTTTAGGGTTTAGGATTCAGCAGCTCCGGATCGAGCACTTTTAAAGTACAGTTGTATTTACGGTTTAGAAATAACACCCACCCACCCTTAGAATCCCATAACATAAGCCATATAAAGTCTTCATCATCATTCAAAGAGTTGTACCTACAACCTAGCCTCGTCTTAATGTCGCGTTCCCACACCACTAGGAAAATACAACAGTTCATATTGCTTCCATAGCTGATTTGATCTATTATTGTTGTGCTTAGACTTAACATAGATTCCTCCAACCAACTAGGTGTGTTGTATATGTTGCAAGCTATTTATTCATAGTTAGTTGGTAGTCTTGGGCAAGCTTACTTAACTCTCTGGAAACATATGCGGCTGTAGCTAAACCTTAAAATTCCTATGGTGCCAACACCGTTGCTTGATTGTTTTAAATAAAGCAAGTAGAAGATTGAGGCTATTGGTGTCGCTAAACCCTAAGTTTTCTATGGTGTCAATACCGTTGCTTGCTTGTTTTAAGTAAAACAAGTAAAAGATTGAAGTTGCTGATGTCACTAAACCTTAAATTTCGTATAATATCAACACCGGTGCTTGTTTGTTTTAAGTTAAGTTCTAGGGTCGGAAGGGCATGTGGCACGGAGGACTGTCCTGAGAACGAAACAACTCCGGATGTAGATGTCGTCCTGCAGAGAATAGATGCGAAGGACCTGGGCGGTTCATTGAGTAGGTAACCGAACAGAAAAAACGCACAGGCTCTAAGAGCGAAGCAATGATTGATGGGGATCTCGAAATGCCTCGGCATCGCGAATGCAAGTAGCAGTTCTTGCTGCTATGAGAAAGATAAGCTTCACTAACTTGTTTCAATGCCGAACGATGACGGGACTGACTCTGTGGTCGGTTTCAAAAGTAGTGACACTGATCTCTAGAGCAACTCACTCATCCGTGGAGACGTCGAATCCAGGGGAACTGGCCGTGCTGTCGGACTCAAGATTGGAAGATTCTTCATCTTCAGCATCAGTGGATTCGCTGAGCCACGAGAGCTGTGTGTGCTCGTCTTCTCGAGGTAGACCAACCGGTAGCCAATCTGTTTGCCGAAGTCTGCCAACATGGAATACCGAGAGCTTTTGCTTGGCGCGGGAAGTTCCCACGTATGCATACCCTCGGTCTGGGCGGCGCCGGTCAAACCAGAGACCAATGCCCTCCAAGGTTGCTCCTTGTGCCCTCCGCATTGTTGTAGCATAGCCGTATACTACCGGCAAATGCTTGCGTCCCTTGAGGGTTATGGAGTACACCAAGATCGATGTGTTCTGGGCAGACTGCATCACAAAGACGTCTCGTCGCAGAAGCAGACGCACAGTGCCAGTATTGCCGTTGACGAAGCCATCGTCTTTATTGACATTGTACGTTGTTGTTGGCTTCGCCTGCAATACCAGCTCCTTGATCAAGTAGTGATGCTTCTCTCGGAAAGTCCATGCTGAGTCGAGCGCGATTGAGTGTATCTGCGGCTTTGTTGGTCACTGTAAGGAACATAAAGTTCTTGCCGTTGGCATTCTCCCAGGCTTTGGCTCGAGCGGCTGCCTGTTCAGGCTTGTTGGGCCACTGTCTGTCAAGAAAGAAAGATTCCAATTGCGCTCTGGAGGGCTGCTGAGTTCGAATGATGTGCAGGAACTCCAGCATTTCCGGCTCAATGGATCTGGAAAAGCCGTGGTTCTGTAGATCAATGCGATCCACAGTCCCAGCAGCAACCTGAGCGTCCAAGTCTAGCTGCAGTTGTGCCTGGCCGTGTACAGGCTGCAACTGTTGGAAGTCGCCTACAAACATAATCAGGGGACCAGGTTGAAGTTCACCAAGAGCTACCTTAAGATCCTCCCATACTTGGCCATCAATCTGCGAGACTTCATCGAAGATGATAACATCATATCGGCGAAGTCGCCCTGGAGGTATGTAGGCTGAGTCAGCGAGCCGAGTGATCTTGAATGCTGAGTGAATTGTTTCCATCGTTAGTCGATCACTTGCGGGTAGTTTCAGTTTGTACATTGCCACCAATAAGCCAATAGGCCCTGCAATGAGAACGCGACAGTCATCGTCGAGCGCGAGCTTGGCGGCTGCGATAACTACCTCGGTTTTTCCTGTGCCAGGAGATCCTGACACCTGAAGGATTCGATTGCGGGTGTTGGCAGCATCGTCGATCGCTAGTCCCTTTTTCAACCAATCGAGAACAGCTTGTTGTTCTACGGACCAGTGTCGTTGCGGCAAGCCAGGCAACTTGTGTGCTGTCCAGAATCCGGAATCCTCGAGGCCATCACGAATCTTCAACAACAGCAGGTTGGACGCTTGGATCTTAGCCTTGAAAGTGGAAATGCGGTCGGCATTGATTCCTCGTAAGGTGAGCTCAGGTTCGATGCTGGCGAAGAACTTCTCGAGATCGGGATTGTACGTGTCGGGGTCAGCGCCATCAAGCTGGAACATGTCCAGGCATAGCACAGCCTTAAGATGCTCGCACATTTTCGGCGCTACAAAAGAGCGACGACGGACGAGCTCGTGTTCATAGCCGGGGATGTGGAGGTTCGGAGATGTCGTCGGCAGAAGTCTTTCCTCTGTCGTTCCTGGCAAACACGAAGCAGCCCAGGCTCCTAGGTAAATGTCGAGAAGTTCAAAAGGAAATGATATTGCCACGCCGCAGGTCTTGTTTGCCGCCGGGCCGGCGACATTTCGGCGCTGTATGTTCATTTGCTTGCCATCGCCGACGACTTGATATTGTCGTAGCCATTGAATGAAGGTGAGACTGCGGGCATCGTTGATATCATCTTTCAAGCATCGCTGGTAGGCGAGGTACTGCTGCCGTGAATTGTTCATTGCTGAACTGCCAGGTATGGGCGCGTACAAGTCGAAACCACTGAAGGAATGCTTGACCATGGACAACCCAGCGAATTCCATTATGATCTCCTGCTCGGTCGGTGACTTCCTGCACAAGAGACGGTATGCTTGCTTCCAGCGGCTATCCTCGCTGGCAGCTTGCTTACTCACGAACTGCAGAGCATCTGAAGCTTTAGCAAGATAGCCCGCGACGTAGCGCATAAGGCAGTGTGTCCCTTCACCGCATTGTACGACAGCTCGGCACTTAAACATGGACTCGAGAATCTCCAAGAATGGGCTGGTGGTTTCGTTGCTGCGTGCAGTGACGTCGGCCGCTGACCAGCCAGGCATGAGATCAGCCCAAAGAACTGCATGCACGTGCAACGTCCCTCGTGCCTGGAACTCAAAACGGTAGCTCCAATGCTTGATGCTAGCGATGCCGAGGGACTTGAGTTTGCTTGGGTTTTTGAGGAGTTGCGATTCGAGCAAGGTCTGCAGCGTATGATGCAGGTGCAGCGTAATGAGGTCCTGCTGCTCGGACAGAGATGCATTGAATGTCAGACCATGCGGCAGCAAGTACCGCCATTCGGCTGGCGCGACCGTAAAGAACACGTTCGGTAGCGACTTGCTGATGTCTTGAGTACGTTCGTGTTCAACTCGACAAACGTCCTCCATTTTCCTGAGCTGGAGAAACCAGTAGCCTTCAAACATATCCTGATGAACAGAGGCATGCTCTGGCGCGATCTGCTTCTGATTGGCCACATTGATCAAGGATGTGATCGTCCGCCCCATGCACATGTCATACAGCAAAGCATGCAAAGGAAAATCTCTACTGTAATCTAGGCATCGGCTCGTGATTTTCCGCATAAAGCTGGTTCTTGTAGAAGGTTTGGCAGTTGGAGCTATTCTTCCCAAGGAAGTGAGCCGAGTCAAAATGTCACTGTCGCCGAAGCTAGCCACAGGGTAGAGAAGCGGTCTTGCGGCGACCTCAATGCCGGGCATGCCCAACAAAAGTTGGGCGGTAGGGATTTCGCGCCAATTCTCGGAAGTGATGTTGGCCGCCGCTAGCTGTCTGTGATGTTGTACCCAGAAGGCGTAGGTCTCGTTGTTTGCAACAAGCCAAGAGAAGGCATGGTTGGCAGCATCGGATCGCTTCAGCTCTGTGAGCGGGATTGCTTTCCAACGTCCACGAATAACAGCGGTCTTCTGTTTGCTAGTTGTGCTAGCATTGCCTCCACGTCGAGTCTTGTAGTCGATCTTGAGGTCTAACACTGAAAGACTGTTCACGTCTTCCGTGGACAGAGTTGCAAGCGGCAGCCCAGTCAATCCCATGTGCAGAAGCATTGGCTCCCAGTACTGAGATGTCGGTGTTACGTACGCATTCAATTTGCGAGACACAACTTCTTGCTCTGCCGGAATCAAGAGGTCTGTAGCATCCGGATCACAGCCAAGTTTGCATTTCAAAGCGGCACGCCCGGATATCAGTGTGTTTGTGGCGGTAGCCGGTCGGCGTCGCCCGCAATTGGGGCAGAACGTCACGTCCATGTACTAACCATTGGTCTATCTGATTGCTTGGATCCAGAACTGGTGCAACTCGAAGTTGTGGCTTCACGTGAACGATGCCAAAGATGTTCTCGAACTCTTTCTCCCATGTGTCATTGGCATGATCGGTGTTGGCGGCGAACCAGGTCCGAACCGTCGAACGTCGGCACCATTCGATCACAGAAGTCTTCGGAACGTAATTCTCAGCTGTTTGATCGATGACGCTAAATCCTGGTACTGTTCGATGTAGCATGTCTATGATCTGCTGCGGAGTTTCATAATTTTCCAATGCCTCTGCGAGTCCCTGTTGAAGCTCGGGAGACAAAGCTGCTCGTACTGACATCGCTGGCGCTGCTCGACTTTTGGGCTGGTTCACTGCCGGATTCAAGAGGGCAATAGCTTTTCTGAGAGCATCCGGCTTCTGAACCCAATTACGTAGAGTGTGCTTCGAGATGAACTTTGGAGTGTTCTGCTGCTCAGTGTTGAGGTCGGGAACAGCAGCACGCAACAGAGGCATGGCTTCCGTGAGCGAGCTGCATGTCGTCACGATGTCCAAGATCGTTGTTCTTTCATCTGCTGTGAAACGTGCCATGGGGCGGCGTTGATTGTTTGCTGGCTCTGAGGACGTGCTCGGCTTTGTTGTAGGCATCGGCGGCGGTGCTTTGACGCTGTCGGACTGCTCTTCGGAGACCTTGCTCTCGGGCTGGTCATTCGTTTTGTCCTCCTGCAGAAACAAATCAATCTCATGTTCCAAGAGTGCTTCGAGGTCGATGTCGGTCAAGGCTTGTGAGGTCGGACGCTTGCTCTGTGGTTGGTTTTGCTCGGAGCCGGGCCGCTTAGTACCTGGGTGGCAGCGGTCAGACTCGATGACCACATCAGAATCGCTGCTGACATCGAGGTCGATCACCTTGGATGCGGACATGTTGTCGTCGAAGCTCACAACGTCCTGTTCATAGAGAAGGATGTACGCCTTTTCGTCAGAAGGTAAATCGAATGTTGGTACCATTGTGATCACATGATCGTTGCATCGAAGGATTCTATCACCATGTCGCCGGTAAGCAAGATAATGTCCAGAATCCGCAGTGGCACCAATGTGCGAGACAATCGCTTGTAATTTGTACGTCTTGGTTCCTGCCTTTAAGCTGGGCTCGCACACGACGGGGTGTGTCAGGACTCCATCATTGTCCCATCGCTTCAACGTCATCATTAGCACATTTGGCCACTCGAGAATGCTGGTGCTCCAGAAGCAAGGGTCCTCTGCGACACCAGCATTCAAGCAATCTGCTTGCCAGCATGTCCACTCCTCGACGTCATTCTTAAGGTGCCTCTCCGAAAGGTAGCGGTCCATGGCGAACTGCACCGAGAACAGTGGCTGTTCGTATGCAATCGGCAGCTGGAGGACAAGGAACTTCTCCTGCGGTAGGTTGCGACTGTGACTGCAATGCTGACAACTCAATCGCGGCACTTCGGTTCCTTGAAGCACGTGGTGCAAGCTTGGACACTCAAGCAGCAAATAATTGAGAAACTCCGCTGCGTCTTCCTGTCGATTGTTGTAGTAGAGGTGGAGGATGTCATTAGGAACTCGCCGCTCAGAAGGCTGGTGAATGCCCTGCAAGATCGTATGTATGGCTTGTTCAGAGTCCGAGTTTGGCTTCAAGTGCTGACGCAGAGTACTCGAAGCGAAGATTGCTTGGATCGAGGAGTTGATGAAGCAGGATGCTCCAAGGTTTGCGAACCCCACTGCCGGCACAGGGGCAGCCATGTTCGAAAGACTGACAAAATCATAAATCTACCTTGAGCTTAACTGAACAGTCATCGGAATGCTTGAAGTTGCGCTGCATGCAGACAGCAGGTTTCAATGCCACAGCTATTTTTCTGGCGATGTGGTACTGCCAAAGATTCGCCCGCAAGAACTTTGAAATGCTGCACTGCAGTCCAAGAGCAAGAACTGAGACTTACGCACATCTCCGGCTCAACATCTGCATGTGCACTGGTATCCAGCTAATGAAGAGCACGAGGGTTTGTCACAAAAGAATCCAGTACTTGTTAATTTTATTAGCTATCAGAAAATGGAACTCGGCTCTATCGTAACAGTTTACGACTCAAACAATCCTGTTGCACTGCTGGCGGCACCTGCCGGCTGCGATTCTGGCGGCTTGTGCAACCGAGCTTTCATGGCAGTGACGAAATCCTCCACGCGCATAGGTTTCTCTGAGACGGCCGCGCGGGCAACGAGCTCGGCCACGTGCCCCGTGAAGAACGTGTTACTGGCCGCTGTGATGAACAAAAAGCTTTGAAAAGGGCTCTGCTCCTTGGACAACCAAGCGTGAAATTCTTGGGCAGCCTTGATGACCTGTGGCTCTGTCACATCCGGCTTAGGTGTGCTCATCTTCGCACGCTTTGCTTGTCGCAGAGTGCCTGTGTCTCGTTGATCCTGACTGCCTTTGCCAAGGTTCAACGTCTCAAAGACTGGCAGCATGACATTCACTTCCTCTTCGATCTTGGCGTAGAGCTCGTCTTTGATCAATGCTTTGACATTGTCGCTTTTGAAGTGTTTGACGGCCGCCACCAGGGCTGCGGCGGTTAGAGAGATGCCGGCGCCGATGTGCCACTGATCGCTGGTGGGTGCACAGAGATGGCTGTGATATTGGGCTTTGTGATTGCCTTTGCTCACTGCCTCCCAAAGCTTGGCTTTCGTCAAGTTGTTGATGACAGACTCGCCGTACGGTTCGATCAGCTGCATGGCAGTAGAATCGTATGGGTACAGCTTCGTCCTGCGAGCTTGACTGGTGTTCTGTGTCTCCGAGGCATTGCCACCGAAGCTGGATGCTCCAAACAGGCCCTCGGCCATGGCACTGATAGGATGCAATGACTAGAATATCAGGATCTTGAGCTGAAATTCTTGATCTTCAAGCTTCCGGTACAAAACAAATGGACTGTATGGCAAGCAGAACTCACACACACTTGTCTGAACTTTGATTGTCACAGTGCCTCAGCTATTTTTCTGACGATGTGGTACTGCCAAAGATTCGCTCGCAAGAACTTTGAAATGCTGCACTGCAGTCCAAGAGCAAGAACTGAGACTTACGCACATCTCCGGCTCAACATCTGCATGTGCACTGGTATCCAACTGATGAAGAGCACGAGAGTTAGCCACAAAGGAATCCAGTACTTGTTAATTTTATTAGCTATCAGAAAATGGAACTCGGCTCTATCGTAACAGTTTACGACTCAAACAATCCTGTTGCACTGCTGGCGACACCTGCCGGCTGCGATTCTGGCGGCTTGTGCAACCGAGCTTTCATGGCAGTGACGAAATCCTCCACGCGCATAGGTTTCTCTGAGACGGCCACGCGGGCAACGAGCTCGGCCACGTGCCCCGTGAAGAACGTGTTACTGGCCGCTGTGATGAACAAAAAGCTTCGAAAAGGGCTCTGCTCCTTGGACAACCATGCGTGAAAATCTTGGGCAGCCTTGATGACCTGCGGCTCTGTGACATCCGGCTTAGGTGTGCTCATCTTTGCACTCTTTGCTTGTCGCAGAGTGCCTGTGTCTCGTTGATCCTGACTGCCTTTGCCAAGATTCAACGTCTCAAAGACTGGCAGCATGACAGTCACTTCCTCTTCGATCTTGGCATAGAGCTCGTCTTTGATCAATGCTTTGACATTGTCGCTTTTGAAGTGTTTGACTGCCGCCACCAGGGCTGCGGCGGTTAGAGAGATGCCGGTGCCGATGTGCCACTGATCGCTGGTGGGTGCACAGAGATGACTGTGATATTGAGCTTTGTGATTGCCTTTGCTCACGGCTTCCCAAAGCTTGGCTTTCGTCAAGTTGTTGATGACAGACTCGCCGTACGGTTCGATCAGCTGCATGGCAGTAGAATCGTATGGGTACAGCTTCGTCCTGCGAGCTTGACTGGTGTTCTTTGTCTCCGAGGCATTGCCACCGAAGCTGGATGCTCCGAACAAGCCCTCTGCCATGGCACTGAACAGATGCAATGACTAGAATATCAGCATCTTGAGCTGAAATTCTTGATCTTCAAGCTTCCGGTATGGAGCAAATGGACAATATGGCAAGCAGAACTCACACTTGTCTGAACTTTGATATTCGCAGTGCATCAACTATTTTTCTGATGATGGGGGACTGCCAAGAATCGTCCGCAAGATCTTTGAAATGCTGCACTGCAGTCCAAGAGCAAGATCTGAGACTTACGCTCAGTTCCGGCTCAACATCCGCATGTACACTGATAGTCAACTAACGAAAGCATGAGGGTTACCCACAAAGGAATCAAGTACTTGGTAATTTTATTAGATATCATAGAACTGGGCCGATTTCGATCTACACACCTACTGATGCTTCAGAGGTTTGCCGGCGGCTCGACGGCTGTTCTTGGTCGGTTTACGACGGTCGAAGGCTCTTTGCAAACGAACACGACATTCCTCGGCAATCACGCTGTGCTGAACGGCAATGCGATTGATGGCAAGATCAGCTTCCGGCGCCTCGAGCTTCATCAACAATCGAGTAAGAAGACCTTTGGATTGATGTGCAACGGGAATGTTGGCGAGGTCACATAGAGGACATAAGCCGAGAGATCCTGTCAAAGATTTCGTGTCCTCGGAGCTAAGTAGACAACGGCCATCAAGTCCTTGACATGGATTGTTCGGCTTCTTCTTGTACGTTCCGCGTGACCTTCGAACTGGCCTGTTTGCGGCTCGTCTTTTGCGAGTACGCTCCATGCGTTCTCGACACTCTGCGGCAATGTCGGCATCTATGTGGTCTTCTATGCGCTTCAAAGCTAGCTCTGACTCCGATTCTTGCAGCTGAAGAAGGAGGTGTGTGAGTCGGCCACCCCCTTGGTAGTGTAGTTCAGGAATATCGTTCAGGTTGCAAAGGTCGCACCAACCTGAGGGACCAGCTGGTGCCCGACCTCCACAAGAGCCCATGCGACAATCACCGTCGACACCACGGCACAGCCCATGCCCTTCGTGATGCTTCCACTTGTCTAAAAGCATAGGGTTGAAACACCGATCAGATCGTTCTTTCTTAGCGGTACTCCCTGGCTTGATTGTGTTGTCAATTGCCGGAGCAGCGTCGGTGGTGTCCAAGTCGATGGATTCAAGCCGTTCTTTCTTAACAGAGGTCTTCGAAGTCCTCGCATTCTTCAGTGCTGGAGCATCATCGGGCATGTCTAAGTCGATGATGGTCGAGCAGGACTTCAAAGTCCACACCATCGCCAAAACAACACGCCCTAGGTTAAAGTGGTCTTAGAGCCGAAAACTACGAAACAAGTCCAGAAGTCTTCAGCGGAATCGTAAGCGACATCGAGGCAGAACTGAATAGCTGAGGTCACGGCCGAATCGAGTCGAGTTCCACGCAACCTGAGAGTCAAGAACATCGATTGGCATTGAGTATTATCTTGTCACAGATTTTATAGTTATAGAGTCAATCGAATCGAGGCCGCGGCTAGGAATTCAATCATTCTTCCGTCGTGTATTCGAAGAACCAAATGGCTGCAAGCTGAATATTGAAATCACCGAGGTTCAAAGCAATGGTTGCTTGTAGCACAGAAAAGACTGCCGCAGACGCATGTTTTTCACAATGATGCATAGATATGCATCGAGCAACAGGGAGCTAACTCTTTGAAATTCTGCTCGCTGATTGCCAATCGAAAACCACCGCCTCTCTCTAAGCCTCCTGATGACGCGAAGCCTAGTCAAACAAACCGCTGGCATCGGAGGATGCTGGGCCAGTGGTTTCACTGGGCTGCGGGATGTTACACAATCGAAAACCACCGCCTCTCTCAAAGTGCTTCTCACGACGTGAAGCCTAGTTAAACAAACCGCTGGCATCGGAGGCGGCTGGGCCAGTGGTTTCACTGGGCTGCGGGATGTTAGACATGCATGCTCGCATGGCCATTTCACAATCTTGGCTACTCATGGGCTTGTGATGCATCGCGGCTCTTGCCACTGTCTCTGCCACATGTGCCGTGAAGTACGCATTACGTCCCGACAAAATCAGCAAAAGGCTGCGAAACGGACTGCGCTCCAGGCGAAGCCATGTGTGCAAGGCAGTCGTGGCTTGCTTGATTTCTTCGAGACTTGGCAGTGAGGAGGTTGCTGTAGCACTGGCCTTGCGTTTCTTCGTCTCTCGCAAGCATTCACCATATCTGTGGCCTTGTGAGTCAGCGACTTTGCCCATGTTCAACGTTTTCAGCATCGGGTCGATGTAGACCAGCTCTGCTTCAACTTTCGCATAGAGGTTCGCTTGGATTAAGGCTCGAAGTTCGGGTGTGCGAAACTGATCCACAGCAGCAAGCAGAGCTGCGGCAGTGAGAGACAGCCCGGCGCCAACTTGCCGAGCGTTGTCGCTTTGCGACGCACAAAGATCACTGTGGTATGCAGCGGTCTGATTGCCGCGACAAGTTGCTTGCCAGACCTGTCGAAGAGTCAAGTCGTCGAACGAAGAAGAGCCATAAGGTTGCATGCTTTGCGAAGCAACGCTGTCGTGTGGGTAGACCTTGGTTCTGCGGTGTTTGGCTGCAAAGTCGGGCGTGTCCTTGGTCTCCACGATTGCAGCCTTCACGGGTTCATCAGCGGTGTTCTTGCTGGCACTGGCATTCACGACTTCAGGCACCGATGCCGCGTTGTGTTTCTCTGTGAACAACGAGGTGGACAAGTAGTCGACGTCATGCGACCGTGCATGTGCATTCTTGACTGAGACTCCCGGTTTCATGTAGATGAGCACATAGACTTTCTCGTCGGGTCTGCTCACGAAATATAGTCTGTTTGTCGGCAGCACTGGAGAAACTCGGTCGTCATCGAATTGAAGAAAGCCTTCAGCGGAACGACGATAAGCAATGTAGTGTCCCTGTTGCGGCGTAGCTCCGAGATGTGTTGCCACGGCCTGCAGTTGGTAGACGTGAGTGTCGATGACCAACTCGTCCTCGCAGCGAATCTTGTGGTTCAACAAGCCGTCGATGGAATCCCACCGTTTGAGACAGAGCATGAGCGTGTCGGGCCAAGCGTCGATTCGACATGAGTAAACGGGATTGTTGTGAGCTCGGTCCTGGTTCAAGCACTCGGCGCTCAAGCAGCACCACTCTCGCACGGGTTCGGACACATGGCTTCTGTCAATGTAAGCGCTCAAGGCCTGCTGCACTGAGGCGATGCCTGCCACCTGAAGCTGCAATGCCAAGAATAATTCGTTTGGAAGACGTCGATGATATTCGCAATGTTGGCAGCCAAGAATTGCTATCTCGGTTCCGGTGAAAATGTTGCGAATGCTGGGGCAGTCGTCCATTAGAGTCAGCAAGAACTCGCTCAAGTCTTGCTGTGCGCCTCGATAGTAAATGTTGGTAATTTCCATCGGGACGGTCGCACATCTGGTTGTACTCGCCGTTGTTAGAACACTTCGCAAGGCTTTTTCGGCATCTGTACCTTCCATACTCAACACTGCTCGAAGTTGTGGAAGTTGAAGCAGGCACTGCAAGCCCGCGTTAACGAAACATGAGTTGCCGAGGTTCTTGAATCCAAAGGACGACATTGCGTCGAGCCACGCGGGGAACCTTGAGCAGACTGATGTCTATGCAAACACAATACTTGAAGGCAGGACACAAGGAGTGCAGCCAAGTTGTTCTATGCCATAGACGGGCAAAGAGTCAGTTGTTACTAGCATGGAGCGATGTCGAATGAAATACGCTAAACCTTAATTTCCCTATGGTGTCAACACCGTTGCTTGCTTGTTTTAAGTAGAGCAAGTAAAGGATTGAAGTTGCTGCTGTCGCTCAGCCGTAAAATTCCCATGGTGTCAACAGCGTTGGTTGCCTGTTTTAAGTAGAACAAGTAAAAGATTAAAGTTGTTGCCGTTGCTAAACCCCAATTTCCCTATGGTGTCAACACCATTACTTGCTTATTTTAAGTAAAGGGAGTAAAAGATTGAAGTTGCTGCTGTCGCTAAACCATAAATTTCCTATGGTGTCAATACCGTTGCTTGCTTGTTTCAAGTAAAGCAAGTAGAAGATCGAAATTGCTGCTGTCGCTAAACCCTAAAATTCCTATGGTGTCAACACCGTTGCTTGCTTGTTTTAAGTAAAGCAAGTAAAAAATTTAAGTTGCTGCTGTCGCTAAACCTTAAAATTCCTATGGTGTCAACACCGTTGCTTGCTTCTTTTAAGTAAAGCAAATAAAAAAATTAAGTTGCTGCTGTCGCTAAACCTTAAAATTCCTACGGTGTCAACACCGTTGCTTGCTTGTTTTAAGTAAAGCAAGTAAAAAATTTAAGTTGCTGCTGTCGCTAAACCTTAAAATTCCTATGGTGTCAACACCGTTGCTTGCTTCTTTTAAGTAAATCAATTCAAAAAATCTTTTGCGGTGGCTTCTGCTATGTGAACGAGGACACATAAAATGAAGGGAAAAGACCTATGATTGCTGTCGTCGAACGGCAAGGTCACTGGCTAGTGGTTGAACGGTCATAGCAAAGAAACTTGTGAGGAGATTCAAGTCATGACATGCAACAGCTCTGCTTGCTGTCGTAAAGCGATGGCGTGACCGCAGCCTCAACTGTTGTGGGTAGTGCTTGCTTCTTATAGTACCTTTCAACACTCTTAACGGTAACCCACGGTCTGCTGGCCTCCGTTAACGCGCGCGCCAGTGCGCGCGCGCGCTTTGTAGGAGCCCTGGAGCGCAAGGCCCAGGCCCGGGCCTTGCTCTTCTCAGCTCGGCCGCTGTCTCCGGCTTCAGGTCCTGTAGGGGTAGCCACGTTACGTTACCGCCCTAGGCTTCCTTTAAAGAGTCGCCACGAGGACGGCACACTAAAACGCTTTTTTTTGATTTTTACATGTAAATAACACAGTTCCAGCGAAGTCCGGTTTCGAACAGCATTGGAAGCCTTAGCAAAGTAAGCTCTTGGGAGCTGTCTCTAAGCTTTCTCTATATGGTTTTTGTACGATCTAAACCACTGAATCCTTGTTAAGCTTAAAAAAACTTACTAACAAGACAAATCGAACTCAAATCTGGAAAAAACTAAATCAGCAGGTCGGATTTTGACGACTTGCTCCTTTCCAGCTGTTATCCATATCCCCCGCATGAAATGATCTAACTAAGCTAATATCCGCGTGTTAAATCATTTCGTGCAAACGATAAAAATAGCAAATTTCGTGGATCTGAGGATCGATTTTTTTTCTTCGTTTAAAGACCTGGCTACAAGTTTATGGTTTGATCCCTTTTGAATATGCGATCGTTTTAATAAAAAACGAAGTTATCCAGATTCAGTGGTTTAGATCGTACAAAACCATATAGAGAAAGCTTAGAGACAGCTCCCAAGAGCTTACTTTGCTAAGGCTTCCAATGCTGTTCGAAACCGGACTTCGCTGGAACTGTGTTATTTACATGTAAAAATCAAAAAAAAAGCGTTTTAGTGTGCCGTCCTCGTGGCGACTCTTTAAAGGAAGCCTAGGGCGGTAACGTAACGTGGCTACCCCTACAGGACCTGAAGCCGGAGACAGCGGCCGAGCTGAGAAGAGCAAGGCCCGGGCCTGGGCCTTGCGCTCCAGGGCTCCTACAAAGCGCGCGCGCGCACTGGCGCGCGCGTTAACGGAGGCCAGCAGACCGTGGGTTACCGTTAAGAGTGTTGAAAGGTACTATAAGAAGCAAGCACTACCCACAGCAGCTGAGGCTGCGGTCACGCCATCGCTTTACGACAGCTAGCAGAGCTGTTACATCAAGTTTCTCTGCGATGACCGTTCAGCCACTGGCCAGTGACCTTGGCGTCCGACAGGAGCAATCATAGGTCTTTTCCCTTCATTTTATGTGTCCTCGTTCACATAGCAGAAGCCACCGCAAAAGATTTTTTGAATTGATTTACTTAAAACAAGCAAGCAACGGTGTTGACACCATAGGAATTTTAAGGTTTAGCGACAGCAGCAACTTAAATTTTTTACTTGCTTTACTTAAAACAAGCAAGCAACGGTGTTGACACCGTAGGAATTTTAAGGTTTAGCGAC
Source organism: Symbiodinium sp. CCMP2592 (assembly GCA_905221615.1). Classification (NCBI taxonomy): domain Eukaryota; class Dinophyceae; order Suessiales; family Symbiodiniaceae; genus Symbiodinium; species Symbiodinium sp. CCMP2592. The sequence continues at coordinate 184,147 of CAJNDT010005990.1, forward strand.
AGCAGCAACTTAATTTTTTTATTTGCTTTACTTAAAAGAAGCAAGCAACGGTGTTGACACCATAGGAATTTTAAGGTTTAGCGACAGCAGCAACTTAAATTGGTTTAGCGACAGCAGCAACTTAAATTTTTTACTTGCTTTACTTAAAACAAGCAAGTAACGGTGTTGACACCGTGGGAATTTTAAGGTTTAGCAACAGCAGCAACTTGACTTTTTTACTTGCTTTACTTAAAACAAGCAAGCAACGGTGTTGACACCATAGGAATTTTAAGGTTTAGCGACAGCAGCAATTTCAATCCTTTACCTGCTTTGCTTGAACCAAGCAAGCAACGGTGCCGACACCATAGAAAATTTAGGGTTTAGCGACAGCAGCAGCTTCAATGTTTTAGTTGCTTTACTTAAAACAATCAAGCAACGGTGTTGACACCATAGAAAATTTAGGGTTTAGCGACACCAACAATTTCAATCCTTTACTTGCTTCACTTGAAACAAGCAAGCAACGGTGTTGACACCATTGACAATTTAGGGTTTAGCGACAGCAACAACTTCAATGTTTTACTTGCTATACTTAAAACAAGCAAGAAACGGTGTTCGTACCGTAGGGAATTTAAGGTTTAGCAACAGCAGGAACGTCAATCTTTTATTTGCTTTACTTAACACCGGAACGAATGCTCATCACGGCGGCACCGAGCAGTCACAAGACCACCCTACTGGAATGGTGTCAAGGCCGAACAACAACATTCTCGTGCTGGCCTTCAACCAGGCAGTTAAACAAGCGTCCTCGTTCACATAGCAAAACCCACCGCATAAGATTTCTGGAATTGATTTACTTAAAACAAGCAAGCAACGGTGTTGACACCATAAGGAATTTAGGGTTTAGCGACAGCAGCAACTTCAATCTTCTCCTTGCCTTACTTAAAACAAGTAAGCAACGGTGTTGACACCATAGCAAATTTAGGCTTTAGCGACAGCAGCAACTTTAGTCTTCTGATTGCCTTGCTTACAACAAGCAAGCAACGGTGTTGACACCATAGGAAATTTAGGGTTTAACGACAGCAACAATTCCAATCCTTTACCTGCTTTACTTGAAACAAGCAAGCAACGGTGTTGACACCATAGAAAATTTAAGGTTTAGCGACAGCAGCAGCTTCAATGTTTTACTTGATTTACTTAAAACAATCAAGCAACGGTGTTGACACCATAGGAAATTTAGGGTTTAGCCACAGCGCGCGTTAACGGAGGCCAGCAGACCGTGGGTTACTGTTAAAAATGTTGAAAGGTACTATAAGAAGCAAGCACTACCCACAACAGTTGAGGCTGCGGTCACGCCATCGCTTTACGACAGCAAGCAGAGCTGTTGCATGTCATGACTTGAATCTCCTCACAAGTTTCTTTGCGATGACCGTTCAACCACTAGCCAGTGACCTTGCCGTTCAACGACAGCAATCATAGGTCTTTTCCCTTCATTTTATGTGTCCTCGTTCACATAGCAGAAGCCACCGCAAAAGATTTTTTGAATTGATTTACTTAAAACAAGCAAGCAACGGTGTTGACACCATAGGAATTTTAAGGTTTAGCGACAGCAGCAACTTAAAAAAGCTTACAACAAGCAAGCAATGGTGTTGACACCATAGGAAATTTAGAGTTTAACGACAGCAACAATTCCAATCCTTTACATGCTTTACTTGAAACAAGCAAGCAACGGTGTTGACACCATAGAAAATTTAAGGTTTTGCGACAGCAGCAGCTTCAATGTTTTACTTGCTTTACTTAAAACAATCAAGCAACGGTGTTGACACCATAGGAAATTTAGGGTTTAGCCACACCAACAATTTCAATTCTTTACTTGCTTCGCTTGAAACAAGCAAGCAACGGTGTTGACACCATAGAAAGTTTAAGGTTTAGCGACAGCAGCAGCTTTAATGTTTTACTTGCTCTAGAAATTTAAAGTTTAGCGACACAGCTGCTTGCTTTATTTAAAACAAGTAAGCATCGGTGTTGACACCATGAAGATTTTAGGGTTTAACAACAGCAGCAACTTCAACACATCCCCTCCCCACCCTAGAACCTAACTGATATTTGCTCTTCCTCAAGGGATGACCTTAAACGACGACGAAGGGAGAAATGCTTTACTTAAAACAACCAAGCAACGGTGTTGACACCATAGGACATTTAAGGTTTAACGCTTTACTTAAAACAAGCAAGCAACGGTGTTGACACCATAAGAAATTTAGGGTTCAGTAACTTCAATTTTGTGTTTGCTTTACTTAAAACAAGCAAGCAAACAACAGTCTTAACCCATTGGAAAGTTAGGGTTGGGCGCTTTACTTAAAGCAAGCAAGCAACGGTGTTGACACCATAGAGGATTTAGGGTTTAGCGACATAGCAACTTCACAATCAAGCAACGGTGTTGACACCATATGAAATTTAGGGTTTAGCGCTTGCTTTACTTAAAACAAGCAAGCAACGGTGTTGACACCATCCACATCTAACTCCATGCCACATCCCCTCCCCACCCTAGAACCTAACTGATGTCTGCTCTTCCCCACAGGGTGACCGCCCTTGAACGAAGGTTTGGCCTTAAACGACGAGCCTTAAACGACGAAGGTTTGGCCTTAAACGACGAAGGCCTAACTGATGTCTGCTCTTCCCCACAGGGTGACCGCCCTTGAACGAAGGTTTGGCCTTAAACGACGAGCCTTAAACGACGAAAGTTTGGCCTTAAACGACGAAGGTTTGGCCTTAAACGACGAAGGTTTGGCCTTAAACGACGAAGGTTTGGCCTTAAACGACGAAGGTTTGGCCTTAAACGACGAAGGTTTGGCCTTAAACGACGAAGGTTTGGCCTTAACGACGAAGGTTTGGCCTTAAACGACGAAGGTTTGGCCTTAAACGACGAAGCTGGAGTCTGGAGGCTCAGACCTTCGTCGTTTAAGGCCAAACCTTCGTCGTTTAAGGCCAAACTTTCGTCGTTTAAGGCCAAAAACCGGGGGTGACCTTAAACGACGAAGGTTTGGCCTTAAACGACGAAGGTTTGGCCTTAAACGACGAAGGTTTGGCCTTAAACGACGAAGGTTTGGCCTTAAACGACGAAGGTTTGGCCTTAAACGACGAAGGCATTAGGGTTTAAATCTATATATGATAGAGAGGTTTAGGATTTAGGGTTTAGGATTTAGGGTTTAGGGTTTAGGGTTTAGGGTTTAGGGTTTAGGATTTAGGGTTTAGGATTTAGGGTTTAGGATTTAGGGTTTTGGATTTAGGGTTTAGGATTTAGGGTTTAGGGTTTAGGATTTAGGGTTTAGGGTTTAGGGTTTAGGGTTTAGGGTTTTGGATTTAGGGTTTAGGGTTTAGGGTTTTGCCGTAGAATGGCGCATAAGCGGGAGTAGCTTGCGACAGTGTAATTTCGAGTGCATCGTCCTCAAGCGAGTCAACGTTTGAGCCTGATTGTGGTTGGCTCTTTTTATTCACTCTCCCACCCCACGCCGTCTAAGGCGGCCAAACCACCCAAACCTATTCCTTTTAGGGTTTAGCACCTAAACTCAGTCTACGGTTTTCTTTTTCTTCAACCTCAGGCGGTGCAAAGCAGGGCAGGGAGGCCAGAGAGCCAAGGCCGGCGGGGTCAGGGGGGCCAGTGAGGGGCAGGCGCAGGCGGGGTCAGGGGGGAGGGGGGGGCCAGGAGGGGCTGGCTTAGGAAAGACAAAAACCTTTCCCCCCTAGGACCGGCCTGTAGGCCCCTAGGTCCTTGAACTCCGCGCGCTGCAGGCCCCAAGCCCCCCCTGGGGGGTCCCTTCTTGGACGGGGGTGTAAATGGGAAAGCACCTGCAGAGCGAAGGGTATTTACTTTAACAAGGACCAGTACTGGTCCCGAGGAGAACCTGCTCCGGTACCGGGCCTGACGTGGGTGCTACCGTCCCCATGGCTGTGGAGAGGCGGGCAGGCGTCTTGGGTCGCTCTGCGCCATGGAGGTCGAGGGGCTTAAGCGCCGCCCACCCACAGTAGGTGGGCGGCCTATGCCTTGAGTTTAGGGTTTAGGGTTTAGGTTTTAGGGTTTAGGATTTAGGGTTTAGGATTTAGGGTTTAGGGTTTAGGGTTTAGGGTCTAGGGTTTAGGATTTAGGGTTTAGGATTTAGGGTTTAGGGTTTAGGGTTTAGGGTCTAGGGTTTAGGGCGGTTGATGAAATAAATCCTGCATTACACATAATAATTCCCATAGATTAGGGTCCTTAAGGTAATGCAGGATTTACATCATCAACCGTTAGGGCGTAGAGTCGTTGGGCTTGATAAGGCTCTTACAAAGATCTACACATGAAGGTTCAGGGTGTTGGGGTGTGAGCATTCTGTAGGGCTAAGGGCGTCAGTAAGACTGCAAGAGAAGCTGGAAGCAATCCCAAATTACCACCAAGAGACGTTGAAGAGCGCCGAAAGAATCCAGATATGCTTCAACGGCATACAAGAAAGGAGCCTGGATGAGGGATGTAGGGTTTTCCCAGGGATGCTAAATATCAATTAGATAGGGTTTCTGCGTATATGACACTATGTCTACAGTGAGGAACCTCAACAAGAAGGGACGCGGGGGTTCCCGCCAGCGTAAGCTTCAAGACGGAGGGCTTGAGGAAAAGAGCTCCAGCGCTACGGCCCGGTGCCCAAAAACCCGCAATCCTAGACCAAGACCATACCTTAGACTATCAAACCCTACCTTTTTGTAGTTTCTGATTATAAACCCTACTATGGAATTTATAGGGACCCTACAAAAAGTAGGTTTTGGTAGGTTCAGGTAAGGCTTAAATCCTCAACCCCTAAACCCTGAACCCAAAACCCCTGACCATCCTTGAGCCCCAAACCCTAAACCCTACGGTTGATGATATATATATATATATATTTTTTTTTTATTTATTTATTTTGCATTACCCATAATGAGGAATTTACCATAGTTCCCATCGTCTAGGGTCATTGGGGTAATGCAGGATTTATACAATCAGCCCTATGACCTAAACATCCCGAAACCCTATAGTGAACCGCAGAAAGTTGAAACATGAGCTTAGGATGATTAGTGCTAAGATTCCCTCTACCTTGACCTTGCCTTAAGGGAATGAGGATAATGATGTTCCAACTTTCTTCCAAGGGTACAAGGAGGGACCCTTAATAAGGACCCCTAGGTATATACCCTTAATATAGCTACTATAAACCCATTATACAGCCCAGTATAAAGTAGGGGTCCCCATTAAGGGTCCCTCCTTTTCCCCTTTGATTTCTGGCTCCTACTGTAAACCTTAGAAGCTGCCCCCACCCTGTAATCGTGACCATAAGGATACCATAAGGATTATATTAGGGCCCTATTATATTCCTATTACACCACTATTACAGGGTGGGGGCAGCTTCTAATGTAAACCCTATGAACCACGGTCTGGGAAGCCTCTGGTTAAAGATGTTGCCGGCTATGCCGAGGATTGGCAGAATGCCGATCATGAGCCCCGCGAAGAGCCGACCAGCGCCTAACCTTCGGTCTAGGGCGTGGAGGGTTTAGGGGTTTAGGGTTTTGGGTGTTGGGTTTAGGGTTTTGGGGTTTAGGACTTAGGGTTTATATGGGATTTTCCGAAACAGGGGACCCCAAACAAAGTACCCGAAATAGTAGGATCCTTATTATAAGGACCCCCAAATAAGGTACCCCTAATTTTCGGAAACTCCCATATAGGGCTTAGGGCTTAGGGTGTGGAGGGCGTAATGACTCAGTGGGGCTCGTCGGTGGAGGGTTTACGGTTTCAGGTCTAGGGTGTGGGTTCTGGGGTAAATCCACGAACCCTAAACCCTCAAACCCGAAACCCCTCAAACCCTCAACCCCATATAAACCCCTAAACCCAAAATCCTGCAAACCCTAAACCCCTCGACGCCTCAACCCTATAGCCTGAACCTAAACCGTTGAACCATATTCAACCGACAAGCCTTCACCCCAAACCCCCAAAGAGGTCCCGAATAGACCCTACATAAAGCCTGAACCCTAAAGCCGTAACCCTGAACCCTAAACCCTCTAAGCCCCAAGCCCTGAAAGAGGTACCCTAAACCCTACTACCCTACATCCTAAACCCTTTAAAGAAACCTTAAGCCTGCACCCACAACCCCCAACCTTAAACCCTTATCCTAAACCCCTCAACCCCTAAACAAGCTCATGGCTGGGATAGGATTAAAAATGTACATTTTTATTCCTTATTGGGATTAAGTACCCATAAAAATGAAAATGTTACCCAACTATGACAAAGTAAACCCTACACCCTAAAACAGAAACCCTACAGCCTGCGCCCGAAACCCAAAGCCTAGAGTTGAACCCAGCTCCGGCCTTTCAGCGTACTCGTTCGCCGTTGGGATGGTGATCACCAAGTTCACCGTCGCCAAAACCTTTGCTTTAGCGCTAATGGGTTTAGAGGTTTAGGGTTTAGGGGTTAGGGGTTTGGGTTTAGGGTTTAGGGTTGCGGCTTAGGGTTTAGGGCTTAAGAGGCTGATATAAATATCAAAACAGATATAAATATAGAAATAGCTTTCCTTCGAACAGAAGCAAGCCTTCGCACTCGAAGTTCAAAACCCATAACCTAAATCCAAACCCTAACCCCAAAGTCTGAACTCTGAACCCGATTGCCAACCTACACTCGGAAAATGCACCCCCCAGTCAAAAATCCGATATAGAACCCTAGACAACTAGATCGCCCTGAACAAGGTACCCCTATGTCTGAAACCCCCATATCATCCTTCTAAGCCCTACAAAAACCCTATGACACCCCACTGACACCTCGTAAAGCTTGGTAAAGCCCTGTAGGCTCCCCCAAAACAAGCATAAGCCCTTGCGAAATCCTACGGCTGATGATATAAATCCTGCACTGCCCATAATAAGGAATATACCATAATTCCCATAGTTCAGGGTCCTTAAAGTAATGCAGGATTTATATCATCAACCGTATGGCCCAGTAGCCAGGAAGTAATGGATTAGGGCCAGCGAGGAGAAGGGTGGCATTCGCTCCTGCGGAAGGCGACGGGGGCTTCAAGGGGGTTTCGGGTCAAGGGGGTTAAGGCTTACTTAACGGATGGTGGGACTTAGTAAGTATGGTTATAGGTACCCTCATCGGGGTTATGAGTAGTTATAAATATAGTTACCCTGATAATAACCTTAGTTGCTGGCTTTTCGGCTTAAGGATCAAGACCTAGGATTTTTGGTTAGGGGTTTAGACCAACAAGCTCCTGGAAGGGTTGGGAAACTTGGGGTCCGAGGATTTAAGGCCGAAGGCCTTTACGGTTTGAGCTTTTGAGCTTAGGGTTGCAGGCTTTTAGGTTCAAGCTGGAAGGGTTTAGGGTTTAGGGGTTTGGGGGTTTAGAGCCTCAGGGTTTAAGGTTGGGGTTTCTCAACTTCGGCAACAAGGGCTTGTGGCTTGAGTTTCAGGAAACCAGTTCAGCGTAGCATCGGTGCTTTCGTGTTTAGAATAGGCTCTCGGACCAACTTATACCATCATATTGCAAATGATCGCCATTGTTTTATGTAGAAGATGAAAATCAATCGCAGAGGGGCACGTCGTCTCGCAAAGCCACGACCCTGGCCACAAACCCTCAAACCAAGACCCTGAGCCCGAAAACCCAAACGCCAGATCTGATCCGGTCAGCCAAGCAAGCCCAACTTTAAGGAATGACACCAAACAATCAGCTCCAACCTAGATTCGCTTTCACGCCTAAACCTTTACCCGAAAGCCCGGACCTTTAGCCCTATGCCCGAAGCCCTCTGCCTTTTTTGACATACTTAAATCTAAATACATAAGTATACATATACGTATATGTGTGTATATATATATGTATACGAATACGTGTGTATGTGTGTGTGTCTATATATATTTATGTTTACACGTATACATATATAAATATGTGATGTATAGATAGTCTTGTCTGTTTGAAGGAGGGAGACAGGAGGGACTCCTTGTCATCCAAGGGTGCCGTCACCGTGCAAGGCGTAGAGTCCTTCAACAGAAAGGTTCGGAGTTCAGGTTCAACCTCTCGGCTTATGGTTTGGGGTTTAGGATTTAAAGTTATTGTGTTTAGGGCTTTGGGTCTTAAGTTCAGGGTTCGGGATTAGAAACCAGGAAACCCTAAACCTAGGACTTATGCTACAGTAGTAGGGCCTTGTAGGGAGTTCGTCGCCAAGGATTCTAGGGTCTTGGGTTCGAGGCTTTTGCAAGAAATGCTACACTTCCCGGAACTAGACTAGCCCAAGTGGCAACTGCTCATGAACACCAACTATTGACACTATACAAGTGGCAGAGTAGGGCTACAGACTTGGGGAACGGCTACGGGAGTTCGGGTTTGGCTTCTGGCTTGGGCGTCGACCTGAAAGTGAATTGTACTGCTGCTTAGGGTTTTTGCTTACCTTATTTATTCATCATTTCTATGCGGTTCCTAGACGATACAAAACCGGTTCTCCAAAGGAAATACTGCAATTCAGAGTCTAGGGTGAGAAAGGATGTAGGCTGCAGGGTTGTCGATGACCTTGACCGAGCGACAAATCCGAGCTGTTGCGAAATCCTGCTGGAGCCATAGCAAAATTTCGCGGAATTCTCTCGCTGAGCATGGAGCAGCAGCAAAGGAACTCACCTGGCGCACTTGGCTGTGTTGTACAACTACATACCAGAAAAGTGCCATCGAGGCTGGGGCCAACATGCGAAAGTTTGCCTTGCCTGCAGGTTGGTTGCTTAAACCAAAAGCTGAGTTGGGCATTGGCATCGATGTCAGGTTCGGTTGGAATTGGATGCGAGGGACTCGCTACACGACGCGACCTATCGGCTTCTTAGTCGCACATGCTTTCCCCGAGCAGCTGCAGGTCGGCTCATTTTCAATCCATATGCATAGGAAGATGCTGCATCACTGCCCCGCGCTCACACAGCAGCTGGGGCCTGAGACAAGTCGACCGTTCGAGTTCTGCGAAAGAGACCGAGCTTCGTGCCGAGGCTGCCGCAGCATCGTCCTCCTTGTCGGATGCGGCCGACGCTGCAGAGCCCTTACGGATCGAGACCCACCTGCAGGTAGCTCAGTGGCACCACGTCCACGATGCAGACGTGGATGCCATGCCGGTCGTACGCCGTGGGGCAATTGAAACCACAATCTCCCGAGGTGATCAGTCGAGGCCTCCTTCAAGTGAGTACATATATATATATATATAGTACATATAGTATATATATATAGTATATATTTATATAATATGTAGTATGTACTCGATCTCGTGCTGGAGGTCTTCGGCCTTCACTCGCGAGCTGGTGCAGTCGTTGCCTGCAGCGTTTGGCATGCGACGCGAGTAAGTGCTTGATTCTGCAATCTTCCGGAGTTTTGAAGGAACTTTGTGCTCAGCTCGAGATTTCGGTTTCTCCTTCCCTGCTTCCTGCGACCACATCTGAGCAACCGCCTGCGACGATCAGCATGACCCGGCTGACGTCCTGAACGTGCGCTTCGAAACCGCAAGAGCCGTTATGCTTCGTCCTCCAGGTCCTGCAGCGACGGCATATCCAGAAGGTCCCACAGGTGGCGTGCAAAGCCCCCACCGCTAAATCCTCGTCCCCACGCCGGATGTACCGGCACCGGGAGAGAGGATCCTGCGAGGCAGCCGTGATCGCCTCCGCGACGCTGCTCTGCTAAAGTGAAAAAACCTGAAACACGACATAGCTGTGGCTTCCATCACCCTGGCCCCCAAACTCTGCACCCTAAGCCCTCTAAATCTCAGCCCAAACGCGGCCTCAACCCTAAGCCCTAAATCGCCAACCCAGAACCCCAAGCAAAGCCGAAAGCCTAAACCTGGCCCCTGCACCCCAATTCCGGGTTCAGGGTTTAAGGCAGGCGTGAAAACCCTCAGAGCGATTGACAGAGACGAACCCCTAAACCCTAAATCCGAAGCCTCGAAATCCGAGACGCCCAAACCCTTAACCCCAAAACCCGACACCCTAAACCCGAAAAACCTAGACCCTAAGACCCTTAATTAAACCCGAAGCCCAAAATCCCAAACCCTAAACCTAAACCCTAAACCTAAACCCTAACCCAAAGCCAAAGCCCTGGAGCCAAGAGTCCTTCCCAGAGGTGGAGATGGAAGCGGTGTCCGAGCAAGCCTTCCGTGCTTAGGCTTCAGGATTTTTTGGCTTTTAGGGTTTGTGTAAATTGTTAAGGGTTCGGGTGCCGATAAGTTTTGAGCGGAACGAGCTGAACGAAAGTTGCTGTTGTGCACCTTGCTCTCCAATTTTTGTGTTGGGGCCGGGATGGGCTGGGCTGCTGGGCAGATTTAAAGGTTTTGCCGAAGTTTTGCCCTAACCCCTACACCCCAAACCCTACATGCAGGTTTCATTTCGACCTGGGTATGCTTACTCCTCCAATAAGCCACAGAAAGAGAAGGCTAAACTTCCCGATTCCTACTAAACTATAAGAAGCCTAAAACGTTCCCCTAAACCCTAGACCCTAAACCCTAAACCCTAAATCCTAAACCCTAAACCCTAAACCCTAACCCTAAACCCTAAATCCTAAATCCTAAACCCTAAAACGTTTAAAGGTTGGGTATTGGGGATCTAGGAGTCGTACTCAGGGCTCTCGTTGGGCTGAAGGGCCGCAATTTCTGTGCACTTCTTGCTTTAGGGTTTAGGGTTTAGGGTTTAAGGTTTAGGGTTTTTTTTTAAAGTTGAGTTGACTTTTACGGGTTTAAGGTTTAGGGTTTAGGGTTTAAGGTTTAGGGTTTAGGGTTTAAGGTTTAGGGTTTAGGGTTTCGGGTTCGGGTCTAGGGTTGTGGGTTTACGGTCAAGACGTTTAGACTGTAGGATATTTGTAAAGGGTTAACGAGCTCAAGCAATGAGGCTTTCGGGGGTTGGGGCTCTAGGGCCGCATGTTTAGGGCTCTAGCTTCAGGCAGTGCGCACCTCAGACTCCGTGGCGATTTGCGTCACCGTCGCCATGGTGAGAGCGGCAGGTAACGAGAGATTGTGGGTAGCTAGGCTCGAGCAAGTCTTCGGATGCAGCTGAGGTTTATGGTCTGAACATCAGGACTGGGGGAACCCTAAACCCTAAACCCTAAACCCTCAACCGTCAACCTCAATCTCAACCTAAACTAACCTTGAACCCGCAAGCATTCGCCTTCTTCAAGCTTGACCCCTTCAAGCCTAGGCCTAAACAAACCCTGAACCCTCAGCCCAGAGCCCAGAACCCTCAACCCTTACCTGTGCATTTAGGATTTGTGGTTCCCTAAACCCTAAACCTGTCTCGACCTTTCTGCGAGTCGCAGCTCGGCACTACCGTCTGGTGGCCTACCTCGCTCCCCGCCTTTGGACCGCATTACGAGTTTAGTGAAGAAACCCGAAGCTCTAAACCCTAAACCCTACCTTAACCCTGAAGGACCTTTTTCAGGACTTATATAAGGAAATCATAATAACGAGCCCTAAAAAGGCAGGCTATTCAGGGTTAAGGTAAACCTTGCACCCTAAAGTGAAGCTGATTGCTAAGGACCTTTGGCGCCTCCAGGAAAGGTCGGAGAGCGGATTGGGGCTCAGGGTTTAGGGTTGTGGGCTCCCTGAACTCCAATAGAGTCCCACCACCTTTCGACCGTTTAGGGTTTAGGGGTTTAGGGTTTAGGGTCCCGGAGACTCTCATATCCCTTAATTAAGGCATATTCCTTAAATCATATTAGGGATCCTACTATAACTATAATGTAAGGTATATTTATTTAATTAAGGGATATTGGAGTTTCTGGGAATCAAAAAAGCAATACCCCAAACCCTACACCCTAAAACCCCCAAAACCCTAACCTTATACCCTGAACCCTGTACCCTAAACCCTTTACCCTAACCCCCCCAAACCCTAAACATTATACCCTGTACCCTCAGCCCTAAACTCTAGAGAACTTACCCTTTTTTGGGGGGGTTCCTTCCTATAGGGTATCGGTCGGTTCGCAGACTCCGGACCTTCCAATACCCCGTAATTCCGGGAAATACCTTAAATCCTCTTAGAAATCCTTCTAGACTTTAGGGTAAGTCCCTTAATTAAGGGATATACCTTAAATCCTCTTAGGGATCCCTATATAAACTCAAAGGTATATTCCTTAGCTAACGGATGTTCGAAAGGTGGTGGGACCCCAAAGACTCCAATATCCCTTAAGTAAATATACCTTAAATTATAGTAGGATCCCCAATATGAGTTAAGGAATATTCTTTAACTAAGGGATATTAGCTAGACCCAAGAGTAATGTAGGAAGAAAAAGGGCGCCCTTTTTGGTTTAAAGGGGCTATAAGGGAACCTGAACCCTAAAAAAAGGGAATAAGGGCCTAGGTCCTAGTTAGAGTCTCTGGGACCCTAAACCCTAAACCCTAAACCCCTAAACCCTAAACCTAAACCCCTAAACCCCTAAACCCCTAAACCCCTAAACCCTAAACCCCTAAACCCTAAACCCTAAACCCTAAACCTAGGGGATATTAGAGTCTCTGGGACTCTGGGGCCCCGCAACATCCACTGATTGTAGGGTCCTTAAGGGGGGGTGGTTCAAGGGGGAGGGTACTACGGTTGATAATAGAAATCCTGCATCACCTTAAGGACCCTAAACTATGGGAATTATGGGATAGTCCTTATTATGGGTAATGCAGGATTTATATCATCAACCGTAGGGAGCTTTGGGGAACCTTAGGGTTAGGGAGTATTGGGGAATAATGGGGATTACTAAGTTACCTACCCCCCTTGGACCACCCCCCCTTAAGGACATCCTAAACTGAGGCAGCGGCCACATTCAGAGGGGAGCCTGTCGGAGCCTCACCGGGGTGTTTGCGGTTTAATGGGAGTTAGGATTAGGGGGACCCTTAAGGATATAGACCCTCTCAATAAGGCCCCCTTTTAAGAGAGCCAGAAGTAGGGTTCAGAAGGGGTACCCTTTAAGGGGTCCCCCTAATAATACTACCCATTTAAAGCAAGGGCTTTGGGGCTTAGGGGTTTGGGGTCTTAGGGATTTAGGGCCTTTGGGGTTTAGGGTCTTAGGGGTTTAGAGGTTTAGGGTTAAGGGTCTTCGGGTTTGGGCTTTAGGGTCTAGAGTTTCGGGTGTTCGGGCTTTAGGATTTTATGGTTGCGGGTCTTAGCGTTTGGGGTTTTGGGTAGGGTTTGGGTTTAGGGTTGAGAGCTTAACGCTTTTCGGGTCGAGGGTTTGAGGTTTTGGGTTTCGGGTTGAAAGTTGGACGCTTTTCGGGCCAAGGGTTTGAAGTGTTTTGGGTTTAGGGTTTGGTGTTTAGGGCTTGGGACTGGAGTACGTCTGGATCCAAAGACATGCTCTTTTGAGAGCTGTGTCCAAAGCACAGTAGGGATGTAGGGTTAGGGTTCGATCAGAGGCCCGATGCACGGTTTAGGGTTTAGGGTTGAGGGGTGACGGTTTAGGGGTTAGGGTTCAATCGGGCTGTCTAAATAGAACACCGCACTGACCAAAGCTCCGTGCCCTGAACCTTAAAGGGTTTGGGGTTTAGGGGGCTTAAACTGTAGCAGCAAACTGCAAACACACGAACTAGAGGGAAAACACTGCTGGAAACTCCCACTTTGCAGTAGCTCACCCTACACACACCCTAAACCCTAAACCCTAAACCCCTACACACACACACACACACACCGACACCGGAAACCCGAAGCCCCAAAGCATGAATCAGAGATGCGAAACCCTGAGTTGACATCTACTTTTCTAAACCTCAAACACATTTGGGAGTTTCCGAAATTGGGGGTACCTTATTTGGGGGACCATACAATAAGGATCCTAATATTCGGGGTGATATATTAGGGTCCACTATTTTCGGAAACTCAACACGGAGCATTCTGCTAAACTCAACCAACCATGTTTGCAGGACGACTAGCAGCTGCGTCAGCCGCATGACAAAGGGTTTGGGGTACATTGTAGTATAGCTCCAGCAATGAACCTTAAGAAATACCATTGGTAATTACCCAGAGACTCCAATATCCCTTAATTAAGGAAGATACCGTAGATTACAATAGGATCCCTAATATGATTTAAGGTATATTCCTTTATTAAGTGATATTGGAGTCTCTGGGTAGCAAGTGGCTCCAACATCAACTAGTCGGGCCGATGTTCCAAGAGCCCTGTTCCCCAAGCCATGCACTCTGAAACTCCGAACCGACGCCCCCAAAAACCCTGCAACCCTTTGTAGTATCCTTAAGGGAGGGGGGTCCAAGGGGGGTATATAGCCGAGTGATCCCTAACTCTCCCTAGTACTCCCCAAGGTTCCCTTACAGTCCCCTAAGGATTCCTTATACCCTCCCCCCTTGAACCACTCTCCCTTAAGGATCCTTCAACCCTGGATCCGCAGGGAACCCTTTATGAAACTGCAACAGAGCTGCAAAACACAAGTAAACCCTTGCTACAAGCCTTGATCAAAGCGCCTTCCTAGAAAGCCCCAAAACAAAACTGAGCCCCAAACCCCCGAAACCCTAAACTCTAAGCCCCTAAACCCCAAATCCCTCAGAAAGTCTTTCAAAACCTAAGTCTAGAACTCGCAGCAAGCCCTATACAACCCGTCCTCTGACCGTTCTACGACTTCGGTTTGGCTACTGGAGTTTAGGTTTAGGTCTGTTTGGGGTCGGGCTTAGGGATTCCTACGGCCTAAAGCCATTGAAAATAGAAGGCTCCCAAGAGCCCTAACCTCGAACCCAAAAAACCTCAAACCCGAGACCCTAAAACCTAAACCCCAAAACCCCAAACCCTAGACTCCACTCATGAGGCCCCCACGGGCGCCCACATGGTTGCCCCGGAGCTCCAGGAGTGGCTTACAAAGCCAGCGCTAAGTTTTTCCAGTGGTTTTGGGGTTTCACGGTTTGGGCTCCTTTAAGGGATTCTGAAAGGGATCCTGCAAAGCATCTATACGGGTTTAGGGTTTAGAGTTTGCTAGAGAATCTACACCTTCCAGAATTAAGCAGTACTCCTTAGATTACGGGAGAATCACCAATCTGATTTGAGGGTCAGGGGTTTGGGGCCTCCGGGCAGGGTATTCCTAAGACCATGTAGGCCCTAAACTACCCTAAACCCTAAAGTAGGAAACCCTCATGTATAAGAGGGCAAACACGCTCCGGGAACTTGGGAGTCAGTATAACAGCGCTTGTACAACACCCCATTCGGGATTTAGTCAATCGTTTAAGGTATGTGTGTGTATATATATATATGTATATATATATGTATATATATGCATATGTATGCATATATACATATATGTGTGTTAGCAGACCTTGCCCTCCGAACAAAAACGGCCACGGATACGAAGGATGCCACGGAGGAGCATGGGCAACCCGAAAAACTCTTTCCTGGCTCATGGTTTAGGACTTAACGTTCGGGTTTAGTGGCTCAGGGGTTGGATCCTAAGCTGCAGCACGCCAAACCCTACAGCCCCACAACCCCCCCGAAAACCCTAAAAACCACAACAACCCCAACAACCCTACCATCCCTAAAGACATAAAGCTCTAAAACCCAAAAACACTCAAACCAAAAAACTACGACCCTGAAAGCCCCCAAACCCCCAAAACTCTCAAGCTCTACAGTCCCCGAAGGCCCCAAAGCCCTGTAACCCCCCAAAACCCCGAAACTCTAAAGACGCGAAAGTCCCTAAAGCACCTCGTCTCGAAATCCAGAAACCGTAAAATTCTAGGGTTTAGGGTTTAGGGAACCATAAGCCCTAAAAATCCTGGGCCCTGCGGGTTCGGCGAGGTCTTCAGGGCTTGAAGCTCTGGAAACAAAGTGGGTGGCCGGGTGTACCTAGAGAGCCCAATGCCTCTGATCAAAAAAAGAAGGCTTGGGGTGTGACGTTTAGGGTTTAGGGTTAAGGCTTCAGGGTTTTAGGGTTCAGGGCTTCAAGGTTCAAGAAATTCTTCGGAATACTTCCGGTGTCCACCAGAAAGGCGTCTCAGGTGTAGCGGTATAGCTCAAGGCTAGCCGTTGCAGTCGGTCAGGCCGACGTCGAACCTCCTTGGCGGCTGTGGCTTTTTCATTGCAGCTTGAAGGCCTCCACCACTGAATGGCACAGCAGCTCTAGCCCCTTGTGGTACGGCACTTTCGGCGCCGTCGCGGCAGTTACGGCTGCAGAAGAGCTGCTCGGTTGCCGCGAGTTGCTCCAACAGTGCTGTGCGGTGTCCCATGCCAACTACTACTACTACTACTACTACTACTACTACTACTACTGCTGCTGCTACTACTACTACTACTACTACTACCACTACTACTACTACTACTACTACTACTACTACTACTACTACTACTACTACCACTACTACCACTACTACCACTACTACCACTACTACCACTACTACTACTACCACTACTACCACTACTACCACTACTACCACTACTACCACTACTACTACTACTACTACTACTACTACTACTACTACTACTACTACTACTACTACTACTACTACTACTACTACTACTACTACTACTACTACTTCTACTATACTAGTACGACGACGACAGCGAGATGTGCTAGTCTTGCCAGTTTAGGGCCTGTTATGGTCTTGGGGCCTGTGACTTCAGGATGCTGATTCCTAAACCCTCCTAATCCCGAAACCCTTAAACCCTAAACCTCCCTAAACCCAAGACCCTAAACCGTAAACCCCAAACCCCCAAACCCTAAAAACTTAACAACCCTACAGCCCGAAAACCCTGAAACGCCAAATCCCGAAGCCCTACAACAGAAGACTTGCGGGTTTCACGTCGGAGGTTTGAGAACCCAGGATTCAAGGTTTAGGGTGTTGAGTTTAGGGTTTTAGGGTGGTGTAGGGCGGCTTGTGCGCAGGTTTACGGTTAAGCACCAAAAACCTCTTAACCCCAAATTCTGAAAACCGCTATAGGACTAACACCATATAGAACCCGTACAAGCCCTTCATAACCCGTAACCGCAACCCGAAAACACCGTTTATATCTGAGCAGGAAATGTACGTTCCGGAGTTCCGTTCGCAAGAAACCATAACCCAACAGGGATGAAACCAACAAGTAAGCAAGAGCCTGATAGATGATAAACTCCATGACGAGGCTGAAGTTTGCCCCACAAAACTCCGTCCGGCCAATCTCGAACTTCCCACATAACAGCCCCTAGCCTTCCTTCCTGGGCTTACGTCTCTTGGGCTTTTGTTTACTGACTTAACCTAGGATACCCAGTAACCTAAGAATAAAAAGGACTCTCTTTTTGGTATTGGGTAACTTTATAAGGAACCTAGGACTACAAAAAGGGAATAAGGGTACTACTGGGCATCCTAGTAACCCTAAACCCTAAGCCCGTCTAAGGCTCAGGGTCTGGAGCCTGGGGTTTTAGAGGTTGCGTCGATCAGAATTTTGAGCTTGCGGGTTGAGGGCTTAGGGTTCAGAGTTTAGGGTTTAGGGTTTAGGGTTGAGGGTTGAGGGTTGAGGGTTGAGGGCTTAGGGTTCGATAGAGCTGCAAAGGTCTTGTCCAGGGTTAGGCGTCCGCGACCTTCCTGGTCTAAGGCCTATCCTAAACCCTAAACCCTACACTTGCCCTAAACCCAATGCGCTACATTGCAGTCTAAGGGCTCTTGGTCTACGGACTCTTCCATGCACGAAGCTGAATGCCGAACCCAGCAACTGACCACCAGGCTTTGGCAATGTAGGGTTTAGGGTTTAGGGTTTAAGGTTTACGGTTTGAGGCTTAGGGTTTAGGGTAACATTGCCGAAGCATAGTAAACAGTATCCTAGGAGTCGACTTCCACAGTCCCCAAAATGGTTCATAATTTGGGAATCCAAATTAAACAAGCCGGGAAATTAACAAGTATCCCAAATCGATACCTAGGTATCCTTTCGCCACCACAGCAGCTCCCACTAAAATCCTTCATGAGAATCCCAAACCTTCAACCCCAAACACTAAGATCCTCCACGAAAAACCTAAACCCTAAACCCTAAAACCCTCAATGAGAATCACGCAGGCGTAGGCGTAGGTGTTCAAGTTTCCTGGGTCATCGCAGTTTAGGGCTTACCAAAACTCCTAAACCCCAAAGCCTAAACGCTAAACAATAAAACATAAACCCTGAACCCTGAACCCTGAACCCCAAACCCTAAAACCTTAATTCCTAATTTAGGGCTTGGGGTTTGGTGTTCCTGGGTCTTCGAAGGCATTGGGCTTCAGGGCTTGGGGTTGAGGGTTTAGGGTTTGGGGTTTACGGTTTGGGGCTAAGCCGAAACCCGATGGTGAGGAAGATACCTTAAGTTCCACACGGAGTCTCATCCACGTGGCTTTTAGGGCTTCCGATAGCTTCCAGTCCAATTCGTTCAGGAAGCCAGGGTAAGTCAGAGTCGGCAGTCCTACAAACCTAAATCTTGAATTCTGAAAACCAGACGCCAAGGCCCCTCAATCGGTTTCTTGGGTTTAGAGTTTGGGGTTTAGGCTTGTGGGCTCAGGCCTTAAACCCTAGAACCTAAACCTTAAAGGCCCTAAACCCTAAACTCTAAACCCTCAACTTCCCTCAACCGTAAACCGGTGTTAAGGCTCTCTTTTGCACCCCCCCCCCCCGCATGCGACGCTTCTGTTCACACGCTTCAAGCACGATCTCTTCGAGATCGGCGAGGAGAGGATCCTGAAGAAACAGACTACTAGGTTAGGTATGGCCCCCAGACAGTAAGAGTCTATAGTAGGGCTACTATTAAGGTCCTACTATATCTATATTATGTATATTATTCAACTATTACTGACTCATAGGCCAGGTCTTAAGGCCTAGGGTTTAGGGTTTAGCGCTTAGGGTTTAGGGTTTACGGTTGAGGGCTTAGGGCCTAGTGATTATTTAGGGCTTAGAGGTTTGGTGTAGAGTTTCCATGTTTGCAGCTCGTGGGAAGCTGTCCGCATTCAGGCTCCTCCAACATCTGCTTCGAAAAAGGGATTGCTAGGACCCGCCTTGTCTGCAACCCTCAACACTGAAACTGAAGCTCTTACAGGTACGGATTCAACCACATCGATAGTCATCATGATAATCCTAAACAACAGAAATATCAACAGTGCGACTAAATACTTGCCTAATTATACTATTTTGGGGGGTCCTTATTATGAATATCGTATAACGGGCCCCAAAACCCGATTCTAATTCTCAAGGCCCCTTTTTGTAGACCCCGAGCCATGAGCCCTTCTAGGGTTTAGGGTTTAGGGTTTAGGGGCATCCTGGCGAGTCCCGTCTGGATTGCTGCATTTGGCCAGGAAAAGCAGCAGCAGGCACACTAGTGGATGGTAGAGAAACGATGCTTCGAGGTTGAACTCTATGGCTGCCTGTGGCTTCACGTGCCGGGGCTAGGATAGGATATCCTAGGCTATGATCTTTCCATTATCACTATACTCCAACGCTATATTCGAAGACATATCATTCACTGACGCTGGCCTTGTGGTTGACATTGGTCGTCATCCTCATCATCATCAACATCATCATCATTACCACCAAGATTGATGTGGGCGGTGGCATCATCCACATGATCATAGGCATCGTCCCAACAGCATCGTTGGCACCTCCATCGACATCGCCCTCATCGGCGGCAGCTGCCGCACCGTTGACGTCTTCGTAGTCAGCACTACATCCTCCTCATAGTCATCAGCAGCCTCAACATCGGCTTCATCCTCTTCATCATCGTCATCATCATCATCATCATCAAAATGGTAGTTTCCGGAAACAGGGGACCCTAATATAGTACCCCAAAGAGTAGGATCCTGATTATACGGAGCCCAAATAAGGTACCCCTGTTTTCCGGAAACTCCCAAATCATCATCACGGGGCTCCCAGGCTTCTTCTGCAGAGCTGGGAGTTGAGAGCCCTAAATCCTACGAGGCGATGCTTTGGGTAGCCTGCGTAAACTCAGCGGGCGGGTACCCAGAGACTCCAACATCCCTTAATTAAGGAATATTCCTTACTCACATTAGGGATCCTACTATAGATTTAAGGTATATGCCTTAACTAGGGGATATTGGAGTCTCGTTGCGTGTGGGATAGAAGCTACAGCCCAACATCTGCCGTCACCTTGCGCCATTGGTGCGTTGGGGGGGCACCATCCCACACAGACACCCCATGCAAACCCCATATCCCTAACTTCTAAGCCCAAACCACAAAAACCCAAAACTTGCACCATGCTTGGAGGATGTGAGATTCCATCGACTGCAGCGGATAAAACACTTTGGGGGCTTCGTACGATTGGAGTAGGATTCTTATTATAAGGACTCCCAAATAAGGTGCCCCTGATTTCCGGAAACTCCCAAATCATCGTCAGGGGGCTCCTAGATTAGGTTGAGGTTTTGTGGTCTAGGGCTTAGGGTCTAGGGCCCAAGGGTGTAGTTAGGGTCTCCTTTTCTTCGGGGGTCTTATGCCATCAGCGGTTTAGGGTAGGGCTTAGGAGGATCGGGTGAAACTCCGTTTAGGATCCAGCACAGGGCTTGGGGTGTTGGGTTTCAAATGCGGGGGGCTTGGTGTTTTAACGGCCTCAGGCTTTGAAAGCATCATTCCTTCACCATGTGGTATGACATCTCCGATGACGTTGGGCAGCAAACAGTGCGTGGGCAGGTGCCTGCTCCGGCATCGGGCTGAAGGTGTCGAGGGTTTGGAATTTAGGCTCACGGTGCAAGCATTACCTCACTGCGAACACGAGTTAAGATCCGAAGCCCTAAACTCTATAAACCCTAAACCGCAAACCCGAAAACCCTAACTCCTAAACCCCTAAACCTTAAACCGCAAACCCGTAAACCCAAACCCTTAAACCCCTAAGCCCCACTAATACCTAAACCCTAAACTCTTGCAATTCGCATAAGTACTTCGGAGGACAAGACCCGACGAATACAGGGGCCTTAATGAGGGTTTCGGGTGGAGGGTTTAGGGTTTAAGGTTTAACACCCAGAGACTCCAATATTCCTTAATTAAGGAATATGCCTTAGATTATAGTAGGATCCCTAATAAGGTATATTCCTTCATTAAGGGATAATGGAGTCTCTGGATAATTAGAATAGGGGCTCCCTTTAAAGGGTTCCGTTACAGGCTACTACAAGGGCAACCCATCCTAAACCCCACAACCTAACACCCTGTGACAGTGAAGGAAGAACAACCCTAGAGACTGAACCCTAAACCCTAAACCCTAAAACCCTAAACCCTAAACCCTGCTCCCCCACCCCCGAAACAAGACGCTGCAAACTTTGAGACCTCAAGAGGTTCGAAAGGAAAAACATCCCAAAACCAAGATCCCTTGAGGCATAGTGCGTAACATCAACGCCAATTGGTGAACATTGATTGGTGTTTCATGCACATCGGCCCCAATGGTACACTCCTGGTTGTAGGTGCGTAGTCCGTATCCAGTTTGCTTGGCAAACATATACATCAACTTGCACACCCTTCGGAGCATGTGTTCTGATAGAAGATCAGACTGATCCTCCAGCATTCCCGAGTTTGGCAGCTTGTTGCAGTAGTCCTGGTTCACCGCATACCACTGCCTTGATCTAGTGTCATTCACGGTCTCATATGGAGTCTCCACGGTGTTGATAAGAACGGCGAGGTTGTACAAGTTCTCCGAGTTGATGATGACCCCCGTAGCGTCTTAGGGTTGAAGGTTTAGGGAATCTCTCATTCCGGTACCCTCGCCAAGCAAAACAGCGAAAAGGAAATCATCACTAGTGTAACACCGATACCTTCTGATAATAACAATCACATGTACACACGCAATATTCTCGTTTGAACCGAAGTATTTAATAACATATAAGCATGCAAGAATAGCTCTACAATAGCAAGAAGTACATGTTTACGAGTGATACGACATGAGAATATTATAAACCCGAATGCCTAAAGCCTAAAGTCCAAATCAGAGTAAATTCATCCGACAAGCCACTGACGCGCGAAAGCAGGCCGCCGCCGTCGAAGTCCAGTCCGCAGATCTGGCTCGGTCAGCTGAGCCATACGGACAGGGACGGGGTTCCCCCAAAAAAGTGGTTAGGGCCTAGGGTTTGAATTGGGGTTCCTCTTATCGCATTCCTTTAAGGGCCCCTTGATTCAAAAACTCAGGGCCTTAATAGTTAGGCTGTTTTGGGCTTCGTGTCTCTGGCGTTCTTTTTGGATGGCTGCTTGGATTTCTGGGCTTGCTTCTTTGGTTGCGTTTCGCACTTGGAGGTTCATGGGTAGTTATAAGCAGGGTTATAAGTCCAATAATATGGGTTATAAGTATAGTTACCGTACTTATAACCCTACTTAGAGCTCCCATGAACCCTAAACCATATACCCTTATCGAATCCCTATAGATCCCCTTAAAGGACCCCTAGGAACCCTACTGATGACTACCCCGGAACCTCCAAGCAAGCATGGTCACCTTGAAGTGGAGTTCAGGGGCCCAGGGGCTCTCCCCCGCAGATCCTACTTGGGACTTCAGACCTTGGGGTTCCTTAAAGGGATGTATAGGGTTCCTTAAAAGGGATCTAGAGGGTTCCTTAAAGGGATCTATAGGGTTTAGGGTTTAGGGTCTACTTGAGAGGATCATGGGACTTAGTAAGTAAGGTTTAGGGTTCCCTTTAATAAGGGTACTATAGGGTTCTATAATGGGGTTCCTTAAAGGGATCTAGAGGGGTTCTATAAGGAGGATCATGGGAGTAAGCAAGTATGGTTATAAGTACCCTAATTAGGGTTGTAAGCAGTTATAAGTGTGGTTACGCTAATAGAAACCTTGGTTACTAAGTCCCATGATCCTTTAAGTAAACCCTAAAGCCTTGTAGAATAACCCTTACAAAGGAACCCTACAGGCACCCTTAAAGGAACCCTTATAGTAACCCTTGTAGAAAACGAACCCTCAGAGGAACCCTTAAGGGAGTCCTTAAAGAAACCCCACTCCCTACTAAAGCCCTAAAACATTTAGGGTTTGGGGCTGTGTTAGGGTTTAGGGTGTAGGGCTTGGGGCTTCTAGGGTTTAGGGTTCAGGGGTCAGGGGTTTAGTAGGGCTTGGGGCTTCTAGGGTTTAGGGTTCAGCGGCTTAGGGGTTCAGGGTTTAATTCGGGTTCTTGGTGTAACGGTTTAGGGTTCTATTAAGATTTAGGGTGCAGGGTCTAGGGCCAAGGGTTTAGTTAGAGTTTAGGGTGTGGGGTTTAGCATCTTATTCGGGTTTAGGGTGTAGGGTTCAGGCAACGATATAGCAACCTTTACAGTATAACCCAAGAACAGCATGTTCTCCAGCGGATCGGGCGCTAAGGGGGTCAAGGCTCTTCTCGTTCGCCGGTGTGCATAGCCGTCCATCTCGAAGGGCTCGTTCGAGAAGAACCTTCGGATGACCGTGTACTTCCTGGCCGGCATCTTGCTGGAGACGGCCGGCTGCTTGAGCACCTTGTTGAGCTCCTTCGCCATCACATCAAAGTTTGCCGGGCTTCGCGCGTCCAGCATGATCAAAGTATCCCTCTCGGTGAAGATGGGCTCGGGTGGCTGCCTGGAAAATGTTCCCCCGACCCCGAACCCTGACCCTTCACGAAGATATATACCTTCGGTCGAGGCACGCTTCCTGCGGGTCAGTCCACAGCGCGTGCAGGGACTTCTTGAAGTGCACCAGGCTCAGCGGCACCATTAAAGGAACCCTTGTAGTATAACCCTTAAAGGAACCCTCAAAGGAACCCTTAAAGGAACCCTTATAGTAACCCTTAGAGGAACCCTTGTATAGTAACCCTTTAATAGGGCCCCAAAAAGCAGATAAGCAAAAACTAGGATAAGGATGTCCCATATAAAACCCCTTATAAAGAAGCCCAATAAGGTACTGTAGGGATATCCCCATAAAATGCGTATGCTTATGTGCTTTTTGGGGTTCCTAATTAAAGGAACCAACAACGACAGAAAACGTGGCCATCGCCTGGTGCCCCGCGGGGGCCGCGAAGCGCCGCGAGCGCGTAGACTCTAAGCCGGAGAGCTTGTAGAGCTTGCCAGACCTTGGGATGGGTTTAGGGTTGAGGGTTTAGGGTTTAGGGTGTAAGGTTTAGGGGTTTAGGGGTGTAGGGTTTAGGGTGTAGGGTTAAGGGGTTGAGGGGCGTAGGGTTTAGGCATTTAGGGGTTTAGGGTTTAGGGTTGAGGGTTTAGGGTAGAGCTTGCCAGACCTTGGGATGTAGCGGCTTTAATAATTAGAGTAGGGTTCCCTTAAAGGGGATCCTTAAAGGATTCCTTTAACGGGTTCTATAAGGTTTCTTTACTGTAGGGCTTAATAATTAGAATAAGGTTCCCTTAAACGGTTCCTTAAAGGGGCACTTTATAAGGGATCTCGTATAGTAGGGCTCTTTACGGTAGAGCTTGCCAGACCTCGGGTGGGAGGTCCAGGGTTTAGGGTTTCGGGTTTAGTGGCTCTTTGCTTCAAGAAGGCTTTATGAGGTTTAAATGGTTTTTGAAAAGAGTTCCACAAAAGTTCCACAAGAGTTCAACAAAGGTTTTTACTGGTGAGGGCATAGACTTTGGGGCTGGGTGGTTTGGGCCATATTGGTGCCTTAGAAGGGGCCCCCACCCTGTAATAGTGGTATATTAAGAATATAATAGGGCCCTACTATAGTCCTTATAGTCACTATTACAGGGTGGGGGCCCCTTCTAATTGGTGCCAGACCTCAGAGTAATAACCTAGGCCCTTTCTGGTTTAAGGGGGGTTGTAAGGGAACCTATACCTTAAACAAGGGAATAAGGGCCTACTCTGGGTCCTAAGGCGGAATTTGAATAGTTTTCAGCTATTAATGACGAGCGGCAGACCCCAAGCCCTAAATCCTTGGGGTTTAGGGTTTTAGGGTTTAGGGTTTAGGGTTTAGGCCGGAAACCTTGCCTACGCCTGTAGCGATGCAAAAGCCATCAAAGCCCATGTAGAACCCGTACTAGAAACCCCTCTACACGCAATTCCTCAACAGATCAAGCCCTCAACCCTCAAACCCTAAACCATAAACCCCTAAACCCGAAACCCTGAACCCTAAATCCTAACTGGCTTAAAAATTTAGGTTTAGGGTTTAGGATTTAAGCCTAGACCCTAAACCCCTAAACCCGAAACCCTGAACCCTAAATCCTAAATCCCAAACCCTCTAAGCCCCACTTAAAGGACCACGGGACTTAGTAACTAAGGTTATTATTAGGGTAACTATACTTATAACTGCTTATAACCCCAACTAGGGTACTTGTAACCATACTTACTAAGTCCCATGATCCTCCAAGTAGACCCTAAACCCTAAACCCTATAGATCCCTTTATAAGGATCCCTACAGATCCCTTTAAGGAGCCCTTTAAGGAACCTTACTAAGTCCAACCACCACCCCAAAAAACAGAAGCACCTTCAGCCCCAAGGCCTCACACAACCCTGCTCCGAGCCACGAAAGGTAGAAGCTGATGGAGTTCCCAAGATGAGCGTCTCTTCGTGCCTCTGCAGGGTTTAGGGTTTAGGGTTTAGGGTCTGGGGTTTAGGGTTTAGGGTGGGGTTTAGGGTCTAGAGTTTAGGGTTTAGGGGAGCATCTCTTCGTGCCTCTGCAGCTGTTTTGGGGGGGGGGGGGGGTTTTGGGGCTTCGGGGGGTTTTGGCTTAAGGTTCAGGGTTCCGGGTTTGGGGATTCGGGCTCCAAGGAGGTTTAGGGTTTAGGGGCTACGCATCTAGGTTGAGGGTGTTAGGGGTTCGGGTTTCGGGTTTAGGGTTGAGGATGTTTTGGACCTAGGGTTTAGTGGTATTGAAATGCTCGTCAAACTTTCACAGGGTGCATAGAACTCAACATCCCGTAACTAAAGATCGCGCATCACGGATCCCTGTGCGTTGTCAGGAATTGTCCTTTGTTCAGTGGTCTTGCAGTCTGTTGACAGACAAGGCAGATCTTGAGACCTCCTCAAGTTGAGGGTGTACGGTTTACTGGGTTCTTATTGTTAAGGAACTTAACTTCAGTTGCCATAATAGGGATCCATGGTAAATAACATGGTTTCTTATGTATCATGGTCACTTAAACTAAGTTCCTTAACAAGAGCCCCGTTTAATATTCAAGTTTCTACAGGCATTTGTTGTGGTTGCGTCGGTTTAGGGGAGTTGAAGCCTCTGTCTGAGTGCTTAGGGGTAGGATTCCGCATCTTGGCTAAGGGGTTTAGGTTCAAAAGCTTCGGGCTCAGGGTTGCTTCGTGTGCATTCACGTGTAGGGTCGTAAGGTTCATCGGGGGTTGCTGGGCGATTGAGTGCATAGGGTATGGCGGTATGGGCATCTTTTCAGAGACACAGCCGTGTACGATGTAGTGAGATCGCTTTGGAAGGTGTCAGATGTCCGTTCAAGGCTTGGGTGTCTTTTTGGCTCAGGGCTAAGGGCTTCAACCCACATGAAGTGCTCGCAATGTGGTCAGGGTTAAGGGTTAGGATGTTGAGCTTGCGGTTTAGGGTTTAGAATTTTTTGTCGCGGGGGGTGTTCTATTTCCAAGGTGGCTTAATCTAGGGGCCTTAATGATTAAAAGAGGCTTTTGTAGCCCATTACACTATAATTACATTGAGGAACCTCCAAAATAGTATTGGTAACTGTTTGGGCCCCTATATTCTCCGAACCCGATCTTGTCTGGGCCTGCTCTACGATGACGATGCGCTCGTTCCACTGCAGCTCCACTGGCACTACCTGCGGCCCCGAACCGCCCCGTAGAGGTACATGGAGGTCCTGGTTTGTAAGGGTGGTTTAAGGGTAGTAGAGGGTTGCATAGGGTTTCGCAAAGGTTTAGGGCCAAGGGTTTAACTGCTATGAGACAGACGGGGTTGCCCAAGATCCAGTGCGTTTTTCTTTAGCCGCCCTCACTGTGGGGATCCTCTGTATATACATGGTGCATCTGGAGTCTTTGGTTTTTGCAAGGACATGTCAACACGTCAATCCCCCAAACACTTACACCCCAAAGGCGAAAACCTGAATCCTAGCCAGAGAGCGCAGTACTCGATGAGTGAAGAGTTTGGCTGAAAACGGATGATTCCTGGGAGAATGCTACATGTATTGCAGCCGCGAAAAGAAATCATGAATGATGAAGGATCCTGAATTCAAGCGTTTTGGAGTCTGCGGCCTAAGTAAACTTAAAGCGCAAAACCCTGAGCCATAAACCAAACCCTGAACCCCAAACCCAAACCCTAAAACCTAAATGCCGAAACCTCAAACTCCTTAATCTCTGGACTTCTCGAACCTCGAAACCTGAACATTCCGGGCAGTTCTCTGAAGCAGGGTCCTTAGACCCGAACTTCTACGGCACCCTTGTTAAGTAGGATCCCCAACAACGACCCCTAATTTAGAGAACTGCTCCTTTGGGGGATCCTTATGGAGGTTCAGGAGACATGAGGGCAGTACTCTAGGGGTCTTGATAATTAGGATAGGGTTCCTATTAAAGGGGTGTATAAAGGCTACTATAAGGGATCTATAAGGGTACTATTAGGTACTATAACATAAGGCCTTAATAATGGGTTGTGGGGCAGCATTAAATCATTATACTTTAGGTATGGCCCCCACTCAGTAACAGTTGAATAATATTCATAATATAGATATATTAGGACCTGCATAGTAGCCCTATTATAGACTCTTACTGTATGGGGGCCGTACCCAAATTATACTACAGTTGTAGTAGGGAGCCCGAAGATGGCAGACCCTCTACTACTGATCCTGTCAGGTTTTTTGGGGAACTACTAGGTAGTGGTCGGTTTAGGGTTTAGGGTTTAGGGTTTGGGGAACTACTAGGTAGTGGTCGGTTTAGGGTTTAGGGTTTAGGGTTTAGGGTTTAGGGAACTACTAGGTAGTGGTCAAGCCACTACCTCCAGTTGTCGTACGAGAAGGTTCAGAGCCTTTGGGGTCGCGGGGTTTAGTAATTTAGGGTTTGGGGCTTAGGGTTTCGGGTAAGCACCAAACTGGGTGGGTTGCCCTAAACCCTAACCCGTAAACCCTAAATCCCAAAACAAGTCGAAGCCAACGGACCAGCTGAAGGACCCTGCACCCCAATAAAACGCATCAAAACCGAACTCCGCACCCTTTACAGAGCCCCTAAACCCCGAAAATTAAACCCAAGACCCTCAACCAAAAAAAGACTCCCCCTAAACCCTAAGACCCTGAACCCTAAACCCCGAACACCCTGAACCCTAAACCCTAAACCTCAAAGACCCCCCGATCCCTCAACCCTACACCCCAAAGGCCCCCCCGATCCTTCAACCCTAACAGACCCCCGATCCCCGCCCTTTTCTTCACAACTTTCTGTGGTCTTGGCTCGGCTTCTCGCAGCGCGAGAAAGCCAGGAGCGGATAGGGGAGGGGGTCCCCCTGGGCCCCAGCACCGCCGCGGCGAGGCTCGTGGGGTTTGTTGGGCGTTTTGGGTTTTTGGGTGCTCGGGTTTCGGATGTAAGGGTTCAAGATTCGGGTTTAGGGTTTAGGGTTTAGGGTTTTAGGGTTTAGGGTTTAGGGTTTGGGGTTTAGGGTTTAGGGTTTAGGGTTTAAGGTTCAAGGTTTAGGGCTCAGGGATTGCAGTTTAGGGCTCGGGGTTGAGTAATTCGACTGTGTTTTGGCAGGCTCTATGCGCCAAATACATTTCATCTTTCATACTCATATTTATTTATTTATATCTATGATCATATTTATTCTTATTTGTATATCTATACATATATTTGTATCTATATGCACATGCTTATGTTGTTCTCATTTGTTTGTTTCTACGTACTTATTTTTGACAAAATATGCACTTATCAACTTTTTTGGATTTAGTACTTTGTGAATTTTGTTCGAAGAGTATCAAAGTTCTCAGATTTTTTTCGGCTCGGGGCTTTCGGTGTCAGATTGACAAAGGCTACACGGGCATTAAAGGTGGGAGGACCTCCTAAGTTGAACTCAGAATTCGAGTTTTCTGCAGGTCTGGTAAAGGAACATCATGAAGGCTTAAGCGTTTGAAGCTTTTTTTAAGTTAGGTTGACGGCCTTCTTTGTGCGCCTGCCCGAGTCGGCTCCTAACTAGGCTGCTGCGTTTGAAGCTTAAGGGCTTGAGGTTTAGGGGTGTAAGGCTTAGGTTTTTTTTGTGGGCTCTTTTCCACCTGCAGGCACGGCTAGAACAAGGCTTAGGGTTTAGGGTTTAGGGGTTTAGGTGTGTAAGGTTTAGGGTCGAGGATGACTCTACGGGAACAAAGGACTAAAGCAAGCCTGCTCGCGGGCGCACTTGGACATGTTTGTCACATGGCAGCCACCCCGCTTTAAGCGGGGGCGGCGCTGTGTCAGGGCCCCAAAAATGCACCTAGTGCTCTTTCTATAGCAGCAAGGTACCCCTGATCAGAAACCCTGCGTTGCCCATTCATGGGACCTCTTGCACCCAGAGTTGCCGCCATGGAAAAGGAGCACTAAGAAAAATGCAAACATTTGAGGGCCTCGGGATTTTGGGATCGGGCTCGAGCAATCCGCTCGAAGCCTTAATGTTGGGATTTTGGGTTTGCGAATTCGGGTTTAGTGTGTAGGGTTCGAGGGATTAGGGTTTAGGGTGCAGGGTGCTCTATCTTAAGCCCCCCCAAAACAGCAGCCATAAGAATCTACATAAAGAAGTCATAATAAGTGGGCCCAAAAATGTCGATTATTTAGGTTTCAGGTCGGATATGGGGGGAATTGCCCTCGAGAATCCACACAAACCCGTTTCACAACATGTATGAAACCCTGATAAAAAAAACCCTGTGACAATTTCAGACCTTCCAAAATCCCTTAATTAAGGAATATACCTTCAACTATAGTAGGATCCCTTATATGATTTAAGATATGTTCCTTAATTAAGGGATTTTGGAAGGTCTGGGATGGAACAGAAACACGAGGCCACAAACTCTGAAACCGAAAATACATAAACCCTAGTGTTCCCTACACCCTAAATTCTACAGCCTAAACCCTAGAAATCGATTATTCCCTACACCCTACAGCCTAAACCCTGAAACCCCATTATTCCCTGCACCCTCAACCCTAAAGCTTAAACCCTAAAACCTCATTATTCCCCTACACTCTAAACCCTAAAACCCTATTGTTCCCTACACCCTAAACCCTAAAGCCTAACTCTAGAAACCCTGAAACCCTATCATTCCCTAAAGCCTAAACCCTGAAGTCTAAACCCTGAAACCCCACGATTCCCTACACCTACGGTCTAAACCCAATGCCACAGGAACCGAACCCCAAGGCCCTCTCACGCCAGCGGCGGAAGGAGGAGAGCCGGTAGGAGGACGACGAGCCACGGCAGCTGCCAGAGAGGCCCACCGCCAGAAGTCGCCGAGGGGCTCACCGGGGGACCTAGTAGGGGGCTTGGGTTTAAGGGTTTATTTAAGGGTTGAGGGGTTTAAAGGGCTTGAGTACATAAGGTAAGGGTTTAGGGTTTAGGGTGTAACGGTTTAGGGCTTAAGGGTTAAAGGGTTTAGGATTCAGGGTTTAGAGTTTACGGGTTTAAGGGTTGAACGGTAGAGGGGTTTAGACTCTTGGGGCTTTGGGGTTTGGGGGTGGTGGTTCTAGGGCTTTGGAGCTTTAGGGCTTTAGGGTTGAGCAACGCAGGGCTGGGTCTAGGGCCTGTGGTGGAGCTGCCTGAATTCGGAGTGCCCAGAGTTGTAGTAGAGGTTGTTCCCGGTGTACTTGTAGAAGTAGTTCCTGGGGTTGTAGTGGAAGTAGTTCCTGGGGTGGTAGTGGAAGTTGTTCCCGGGGTACTGGTGGAAGTTGTTCCCGGGGTTGTAGTGGAAGTAGTTCCTTGGGTGGTGGAAGTTGTCCCTGGGGTTGTAGTGGAAGTGCTTGCTTCAGTTGTTGAAGTTGTACCTTGGGTTGTCTGCGGGGTCGTTGTAGTACTGGGGGTGGTGGAGGTAGTTGTAGTGGCGCCTCCTGCACCACGTCCTTGCCACACACTGCCATCGTTCAAGCGCTTGATGCTGTCCACGTGCAGCTTCCCCGAGCCGTCGTAACTGCCCTCGACCTCCACCTGAACCTCCGTGCCCCAGTACTCCTGCGTGCCGAGCCAAGTGATGACGTCAGCATTGCCCCGGTCGGAGAAAAGCACCTGGCAGCAAACTCTAGACCCTATTAGCCAAAACACCTCGGTAAGGTATCCTAAACGTAGGCTTGTTGGCTTACAGAAAAACATCAAGCCTCTAAATCCCAATCTTGAGTCCAGGCAAAGTGTTTGAGCTCCCCAAAACTATACTACCAGATTTGCTCTATTCAAGAAGTCGAGCCTGTTTTCTTCAACCAAAGATGCCTGGTTCCCGTAAAACTAACAAAACGCCAAAACCTCTTGCAAAAGACTGAGAGAATCCAGAAAAGCAACAACCAAAGCCGTTGACTGTGGGAAACCCCCGGCTGCTGCTTAAAATTACTACATAGCTATGTGTGTACATATATATTTGTATGTATATGTACATAAACCTCTATGCATATATGTGTATGTATTAAGAGTGCGAGACTGTGCGTGTATATATCTAAACATATGTACATTTGTAAGAGGGAGCTCCTCGAAGGACCAGAGATCAGCGCCGCTGGGCTTCGTGAGGATGCCAAAGCCGGAGTTCTGTCGCTGTGTGATGCTTCTATAATTTAGGGCTGGCTTGATGCTTTTAAAAGAAAGATAGAAACAGAAAGAAAGGGAGAGGGAGAGAGAGAGAGAGAGAGAGAACAAACAGATAAACATAGCAGCCTTCTTCCTGATGCCTTCTTGAGATAACCAGCAGCGTCTGGGATTTAGGGGAGTTAGGCAAAGCTGATTTTAGACTGCCCAAGCCCTCAAGCCTTTGTCGAACCCTTCAAAGGGTGTAAATTTCTGAGGCTTAGGGTTTAGGGGTAAGGGTGCGTATACAGTGTGCGCGCGGTGGGTGCGTTTCTCTTTTACATGGGGGCGCACCCACTTATCGCGCGCTTGCGGCAGCATGTAGTCCCGCCCCAACCACCCCAACTGTTCTCAATTAGGGTTTAGGGTGCACCCCCCAAACCCCCTCAAGGACGGCTTTCTTGCTTTCTGCCTCCCTTCTCAGTCTGACACATAAACGACCACATTTTACAGTAAACCACAGCTGAAATGGATTGGTGTCGGGTTGTGGGTCCTCGCGGCCTGTGCCGGTCGATCAACGAAAAAACAAGGGTTTCAATTCGCTCCTCCCACCCTGTAAGGGTTGCCAACTATTCTCAATAGGGTTTAGGGTTCACCCCCCAAACCCCCCTCAAGAGCGGCTTTCTTGCTATTTGCTTCTTTTGGCAGTTCCACACATAAACAACATTCACAAACTACATTTCACAAGAAACCACACCTGACATGGATTGGGGCAGGGCAGGGCAGCGCAGGTAAGGCAGGTTAACTGAAATCTGCCAGGCTGGGGTGCCAAACCGGGGTAAACCAGCCGAGTCAGTTCCGTCCCCGAATACCGGGAGGCTTTACCCTTCTGTCGAGACGCTCGGTCGGGGACCTTGGTCGAAGCCTCGAGCGCCCATGTAAATGGTCAGCGGCGCTCTTAAGGGTTTAGGGTTTAGGTGTGTAACAGTATGCGCGCGGTGGGTGCGCTTCTTTAGAAACGGGGGCGCACCCACTTATCTCTCGCTTGCACCCCCCAAACCCCCCTCAACGGGGGCTTTCTTGCTCTCTGAGATGGATTCGTGTCGGGTTGTGGGTCCTCGCGGCCCTGTACCGCCAGCTCGACGAGAAGCGAGAGTTTCCAATACAGAAGACAGGGCAAGGAAGGCAGGGCAGGGCAGGGCAGGCAGGGCGGGGCAGCAAGTCTGGCAGCAAGGCAGGGCATATTGCAAAGCACATGCGACGCCAATGGTCGTGGGTTTGGGGTCTATCTTTACTGCCTGACGGCAGAGAGTCAACAGCGGGGCGGCGTTTATGCCGGGAGGCTTTACCTAGAGACTCCCAAACCCCTTAATTAAGGAATATACCTTAAATCATATAAGAGATCCTATGATAATTTAAGGTATATTCCTTAATTAAGGGGTTTAGGGTTTAAAAAAAATATATATATATATATATATATATGATTTAAGGTATAATCCTTAATTAAGGGGTTTTGGAGTCTCTGGGTAAAGCCTCCCTCACCGTTCTGACGAGACGCTCGTAAGGGGGCCTCGGTCGAGCCTCGAGCGCCCATGCAAATGGTCAGCGGCGCTCTTGGCAGTTCAGGTTTTAGGGTGTGGGGTTTAGGGTTTAGGGTGTAGGTAATTGGGTTTAAAGTTTAAGGCGTAGGTTTTAGGGTTTAGGGTTCAGGGTTTGGCGTTGAGAATAAGTTCTATATCCTATGGGGGCATTTTGGCTCAGTGCCTAGGGTTTGAGGCCGCAGGGTTGTGGGTGCAGTTGCATGAAGGCTTTAGTGGGATAAGCCAATAACTCTGCAAAATGCCGCCGTTATGGATCTTGTTGCCACGTGGCTGTTCGGTTCGGTTCTGCTGGGCCCTAAACCCTAAACTCTAAACCCTAAACCCAAAACCCTAAACCCAAAACCCTAAACCCAAAACCCTAAACCCTAAACCCTGGCTCTTGGGATGTCAGCTTTGGTCTGCGGGATTTTTGTTCGGGCTCCCCTAAACCCTACCTTAACCTACCAAACCTACTTTTTCGTAGGTTCCTATTATACATCGTATTATGGAGTTTGTAGGGACCCAAAAAAAAGTGGGTTCTGGTGGGTTAAGGTAATTCTTAAACCAGCTCTTGTGTAGTCCACAATCGAACCCTAAAACTTATTTAGGGTAAAATATCGTTCTTTTAAGGAATTCTGGGAGCTACCATTGGTATTTAGTCCGTTTTCTACGAGTTCTATACCCAGACCTCCGGAACCTAGAAAGTAGAATCGTCACGACAGGAGCCACCTCAAGGGATCTACTTTGTGGATCCTTCGAGAGGTCTGGGTAATATAGCAGCCTGAATAATTTAAATAGGTTTTGGTGCCCATTATACTATATCTATAATAAGGAACCCCAAAAATACTGCTGATGGACAAAATCCTGCATTACCCATTATAAGGAATATACCATAGTTCCCATAGTTTAGGGTCCTTAGGGTCATGCAGGATTTTGTCCATCAGCAGTAGTATAGCTGCTAATTATAACGGTTTCTACAGTACTCTACGAAACCGTCCTGGCAGATGCTCACGAGCAGGCAGTGCACCTGAGCCCAACATTTGGTAGGTTCAGGATTTAGGGTTGAGGGTTTAGGGTTTAGGGTTTAGGGTTGAGGGTTGAGGGTTTAGGACCTTAGGAGTTAGAGGCTTTTGGTTTAGATTCGGTAGGCGTCGAGGATTGAATCCTAGCTTTCCGGCACGGGGGGCCACCTGGACCCCATAAAACCCTCCTTTGTAGGGCTCCCGATCATGATTTCTTGAAAAAAATCCTTAAGGAGGTAGGTCATTTGGGTCCACGAGTAGGCTTTAAACATTACGGTGTAGCATTTTGGGGTTTAGGTTCAAGGGTGTAGTGTTTTCGGTTCCGGGCATAGAGTTCGGGATCTATGTACAGAGCAGATTGCTTGATATTGTACACTTATCCTGTACCGTAGACCCGACCTCTGTAGCCTTTGGAGTAGAACCAACTCTGCCCCCAGTGTGCTTTATTCACAATGAGAAGCCTGGTATCATTCACTAAGCTATAGGTGCATTGACATCCTGCGAAACCAGTGACACTATTTCTACAGACCCTGGATAATTCAAACCCTTGCGCCGTTACTACTGGGA
Source organism: Symbiodinium sp. CCMP2592 (assembly GCA_905221615.1). Taxonomy (NCBI): domain Eukaryota; class Dinophyceae; order Suessiales; family Symbiodiniaceae; genus Symbiodinium; species Symbiodinium sp. CCMP2592. Next base: position 218,783 of record CAJNDT010005990.1, read on the forward strand.
TGAATCCCTAAACCCCAAACCCTAAAACCCCAAAACCCTGAGCCCCAAACCCTAAAACCCTAAGACCCTCCCAAATCCGAAAGCCCGACAGCCTCTAAACCCTAAAGCCGTATATGAGCCACTTGATACAGGGATGTTGGAACCCTAAACCCTAAACCCTAAACCCTAATCCCCTAAACCCTAATACCCTAAAGGGATGTTGGAATCTCTGGGAAGCATCCCAGGTGCCGTGTGTCGTTCGGGCTGGCGGCGCCCGTCCACGCCATCGATGCCTACGCCGCGCTCGATGCACAACCGGTCCTTTGACTGTTGGCTTGAAGTTGAGGGTTCATGATTCAGGAACCACTTGAAATTAGTGCTTAGGGCTGCAATCACTGCTATGGGTCGAAGTCGCTGTCTTTCTTGGGCTTAGCGCTACAGGGTTCAGGTTCAGCCTCACTGCTGTAATATTTCTTGATTAGGGCAGTGGTGGGGAGTGTGTCTAACCGGCCTGCGACATAGATGGTATCGCTTACAGTTTTGCAGGATTGGAGGCTGGCTTGGAACTTTGCTTGAGAAGCAAGCCTCACGAAGCCGTCGACCGAGAGCACCAAAATGCGTCAGCATTTAATACTGGGTTCTTGTGAAAGGGATTTTAGCTAAGTTACCATCATAAGAAAACCGGATTATTTACTAGAGATCCCTATTTTTTCAACTTCAATTAAACCCTAAACCCTAAACCCTAAACCCTAAACCCTGTAAATCCCTTAACAAGCACCCAGATTATAGCTGAACCCGAAGTCTCCCCGGGACCCTAAACCCTGCCGTTTCTTGTGTCATAGGGATCCTTAGGGGTGTAGGGGGGAGGGGTGTAGGGGACTATATTTCCTTAAATAGGCCTTATTAGTCCTTATTATGGGCCTTAAGGCCCCCTACCCCCCCTCCCCCTACACCCCTAAGGATCCATATGATTGTGGGTGTCCATCCCCCGAAAGCATACGAATGAACTGTCTATTCCGGTGCTTTGAAAACGTTACACCCTCGAAATCCAACGCCGACAAACCCAAAGAGCCCAATACCCCTTAATTAAGGAATACAGCTTAAATCATAATATGAAGCCCTATATAATTTAAGCCATATTCCTTAATTCAGGGGTAGTGGGCTCTCCGGGAAAGCCAGTAAAGTCGAGCGTCATAGATGTAGCCGCTGTGTTTCACCGCAGACGTCCAGGCTGGCAAGGTGCAGAGCAGCAAAGTCCGAAGAAAGGCACTCATGAGGCCGCGTCTCTCTCTCGACACCCTGGGGACCAAGTAGCAACACAACAGCAACGTCTTCCTTGGAGAAATTCCTGAATGCACTGGTCCTAGTACGGATATCTCTTAGGGCCTAAGCCGTGATGATGCGTACACTCCAGGCCCCCGTCACAACCCTGCAGGATGCGAGCCAAACACCGCGGGCTTGAGATCTGGGCTCACGGCTTACCTACGCAAGGGTTCGGTTTATGGTTGCGGATGCTGCTGTGGTCGCTGCCGTCGCTACGAATTCAACAACCAAAGCATCAACTCCACCTCCGGGTTCTGGGTTTAATTACTTGGAGGATCATGGGACTTGGTAAGTAAGGTTATAAATACCTTAATTCGGGTTATAAGTAGCTTTAAGTATGGTTACCCTGATAGCAACCTTAGTTACTAAGTCCCATGATCCTTTAAGTAGGGGCTAAGGGCTTAGGGCTTAGAGGGTTCGGGTTGTAGGGGCTTCGGGTTTTGGGGGCTTTGGGTTTAGGGGTTGGGGGGTTAGGGCTTTCGGCCGGGAAATAGGAGTGAGGATACACTGCTGAGCGCAACACCATTCCCCGTCCAATTGCTCACTAAAGATCCTTCAAAGCTTTTTGCGGAACCCACGTGGTCAAGCCCCTAAACCCTAAACCCTAAATCCTAAATCCTAAACCCTAAACCCTGAATCCTAAACCCTAAATCCTAAACCCTAAACCCTAAATCCTAAACCCTAAACCCTAAAGCCACTATATACCTCCCGTGGTCGTACGAGAAGGTTCAGGAGGGCCTTTTTGGTCAGGGGTTTAGTAATTTGGGGTGTCGGGGCTTCGGGTTTCGGGTGGGCACCGAGAAGGTTCCTTTAAACGGATCTATAAGTATCTATAAGGGTTCCTTTAAAGGGCATCTATAAGGAATCTATAGGGGTTTAGGGGCTTAGGGGTTTCAGGGATTTAAGGATTTGAGGTTTTGACCTTCGGGTGCGCACCAAACGGGATGGGTTTCGGGCTTTCTGGCCTTAGTGATCCGGGATTGGTGCTTTGCGGCCCCTTGAACACTTACACTCCCTAAAAGGTCCTGCTTGGAGGTTCAGGATTAGTTATAAGTATCGTTCTTCGTCCCCTCAAATGGGTCATACGTATAGCGGCCCTACTTTTTACCCTACTTGTAACTACCCATGAACCTAAACCATATACCCTTATCGAATCCCTATAGATCCCTTTAAAGGACCCCTATGAACCCTACTTCTAACTACCCCTATAGAACTACCCATGAACCTCCAAGTAAACCCTATCGTAACAACGGAACCCTAAGCACTGCAGACAATGACCCTCAACCCAAGTACCCCTAAACCCTGAACCCTAACCCGTAAACCCTAAACCTCCTTCAGCCCCTAAGCCCTCGAACCCTAAACTTACAGCCTCAGCCTACAGCCCCCAAACCCTAAACCCTAACCCATAAACCCTAAACCCCAAAACAAGTCGAGGCCAACGAAACCCTCTGAACCCCAATAAAGCGCACCAGAACCGAAGTCTTCCCCCGTTACAGTGCCCCTGAACCCGAAAATTGAACCCTACCTGGACCCGAAGGAACCTACCTTTTTAGGGTTCCCTCTTTTGATTTCTTTATATAAGTCCTTAAAGAGGTAGGTTACGTGGGGTTAAGGTACACCCTAAGCAGACCTTCACCGAAAAAACGACTCCCTAAACCCTAAGACCCTGAACCCCAAACCCGAAAGACCTTGAGCCCTAAACCCTAAACCCCAAAGACCCCCCGATCCCTAAAGACCCCCCGATCCCACAACCCAAACTAAAAAGACATCCGATCCCCGCTCTTTTCTTCACAACTCTCTGTGGGCTTCGCCCAGCTTCTCGCGGCGCCAGAAAGCCAGGGAGGGATGAGGGAGGGGGGACCTGGGCCCCAGCACCGCCGGTGCGAGGCTCGTGTGCTTTGGTGGGCGTTTTGGGTGTTTGGGTGTTCGGGTTTAGGGTTTAAGGTTTCAAGATTCAAGTATATTCAAGTTTAGGGGTTTAGGGTTTAGGGTTGAGTTGAAGGTTTCTGGTTCAAGGTTTAGGGTTCAGGGTTTACTGTTTAGGGCTTGCAGTTGGGTATTTCGCTGTGCTTTCGCGGGCTCTATGCTCTAACCCAAAACAAACCATGCTGATGAGTCTTCAGTACCCCATTTAGAATAAGATTCTCAGGCTTTAGCATACTATACTATACCTACGTGTATCCGTGTGTGTGTACATACATATATATATATATATATATATATACATGTGTGTGTTTAATTATACGTACTCATTTAGTTACTTACTGCTTTATGTATGTACAATTATATTTTTGCTCGTTCTTAACTTGATGACTATATTGATACTGATATTCAACGGTATATTTAAACTAACCCTTGTATTTGTTACTCAGATTTATAACTAGATATGTATTTACGTTCGCACTTGTATGTGCATTCGCATTTGCATGTGTATTTTTATTTATATCTAGATTTGGATGTATACTTGGATTTACGTTCACATGGACAGTTCACATTTGCATTTAATTATAGGTTTATCTTGATTGGATTTGCCATTACAGGTGTATTTGTATGTATATATTTCAATCTTCATGTTTATCAAGTGTATATATATATACCTATACATATAACCAAAAATGTGTGCCTCTATTCATACTTCTATTTGTACTTATGCACTTACCTTATTTGGTGATACGTACTTAGGTTTTCATGAAAATAGTCACTTATCAACTTATTTATTGATATAGTTATTTGTCAGCTTCTTTGTATGTGTTTAGGTACTTAAACATATGCAGCTTATGCAAAACAGAACAATAATAAAGTCAAGAGTATTAAAGTTCTCACACCCTATGCGGCTCGGAGCTTTCGGTTTCAGGTTGACGAATTCTTCGCGGGCATTGAAGGTGGGAGGACCTCCCAAGTTAAACTCAGAATTCGAGGGTTTAGGGTTCAGGGTCTAGGGTTTTACTACGGCTCTGGTCAAGGAACTTGACGAAAGCTTAGCGTTTGAAGCTTAAGGGCTTGAGGTAAAAGGGTGTAAGATTCAGGATCTAGGGTGACTATACTAGGAATGCAAAGGACTAAAGCAAGCCTGCCCACGGGCGCGCTTGGACAAGTTTGTCCCATGGCAACCACCCCGCTTTAGCGGGGGCGGCGCTGTGTCAGGGCCCCAAAAATGAACCTAGTGCTCTTGTTATGGCAGCAAGGTACCGCTTATGAGAAAGCCTGCGTTGCCCATGTATGGGACCTCCTGTACCCTGAGTTGCCACTATGGGAAAAGAGCACTAAGAAAAATGCAAGCGTTCATGGGCCTCGGGATTTTGGGATCAGGCTCGAGCCATCCGCTCGACGCCTTACTGTTGCATTTTTGAGTTTAGGAATTCGGGTTTACTGTGCAGAGTTCGAGGGTTTAGCGTTTAGGCTCCAGAGTGGCTTTTCTTCAGACCCCCAAAACTGCAGCCACAAGGGTTTACACGAATCAAGCAGTCATAACAAGTTGACACAAAAAACTGTCGCTTGTTTGGACTCTAGGTCGGATGTGCGGGTTGCCCTCGAGAATCCCTGCAAAACTCGCCACAGTAGAACCGAAGCCCTAGGCCCTAAACCCTAAAACCTAAACCCTAAACCCCATTATTCCCTAAAGCCTAAACCCTTAACCCTAAAATCTAAACCCTGAAACCCTACTGTGCCCTAAAGCCTAAAGCCTGAACCTAACCCTAGAACCCTACAAAGCGTAAACCCTAAAACGCTATTATTCCCTACACCCACGGTCTAAACCCAATGCCACAGGAACCGAACCCCAAGGCCCTCTCACTGATGGGAGGCCAAAGGGGGGGTTTAAGATTCTTGGGGTAGGGCTTAGGGTTTAGGGTTTAGGGTTTAGGGTTTAGGGTTTAGGGTTTAGGGGGTAGGGCTTCCTTAATATGAACCCTATTACGGGAACCCTAATCCCTAATAAACCCCATATGCTAAAACCCCTTTTGGCCTCCTATGACTCACGCCCGCGACGGGAGGAGGAGAGCCAGGCCGAGGAGGACTGGAAGCCACGGCAGCCGCCAGAGATGCCCCCCGCCAGAAGCCGGGGGGCTCACCTGAAGACCTGGTACTTAAAGGATCATGGGACTTAGCAACTAAGGTTATTATTAGGGTAACTATACTTATATCTGTTTATAACCCCAATTAGGGTACTTATAACCATACTTACTAAGTCCCATGATCTTCCAAGTAGGGGCTTGAAGTTTAAAGTGGCTTAAGGGCTTGAGTCAACGGTTTAGGATTTAGGGAGTAACGATTTAGAGCTTCAGGGTTTAAGTGAAGACGCAGAATTAATATCCCCTCCCCCCCGTGACTTGAGGAATTAGGATTCCTGGCTTTAAAGGTTTAGGGTTCAGGGCTTAGCGTTTGGAGTTTTAGGGTTTCGAGGTTTGAAGCCTTGGGGCTGTAGGTGCTTCTGGGTTTTGGGGTGGTGGTTCTGCTTGGAGGATCATGGGACTTTGTAAGTAGGGTTCTAAGTACCTTAATTGGGGTTATAATAAGTAGTTACAACTAAGGCTACCCTAATAATAACCATAGTTACTAAGTCCCATGATCCTTTAAGTAGGGTTTTCGGTTGATGCTGTAGGTGTGGGTTCGGCTTTGCACGGCTTTACGGATGAGGGACCAGAAGGATTTTACACTGCTCCTGGGGCTTTGGGGTTTTGGGGAGGTGGTTCTATGGCTTTATGATACTTTAAGTAACCCAAGACCCCTCTTATAAAACCCTTATAGACCCCTTTTAAGGAGAACTTTAAAGAACCCTATAGTTACTAAGTTCCATGATCCTTTGAGTAGGGCTTTGGAGCGTTAGGGCTTCAGGGTTGAGCAAGACAGGGTTGGGTTTAGGGTTTAGGGTTTAGGGTTTAGGGTTTAGGGTTTTAGGGTTTAGGGTCTCTGGTGCTTAGTAGGGGTTTAGGGCCTGTGAGGGAGCTGTCGGAATTCGGAGTGCCGAGAGTTGTAGTAGGTGTTGTTCCCGGGGTACTTGTGGAAGTAGTTCCTGGGGTTGTAGTGGAAGTAGAGTTGGGGGTGGTAGTGGAAGTAGTTCCTGGGGTCGTACTGGAAGCAGTTTTTTGGGTGTTAATGGAAGTCTTTCCCGGGGTACTGGTGGAAGTTGTTCCTAAGGTTGTAGTGGAAGTGCTTGCTTCCGTTGTTGAAGTTGTAACTTGGGTTGGCTGACGGGTCGTTGTACGGTTGATGATATAAATCCTGCATTACCTTCTTAAGGACCCTAAACTATGGGAATTATATTTTCCTTATTATGGGTAATGCAGGATTTATATCATCCACCGTAGCGCCTGCTGCACCACTTCCTTGCCACACACTGCCATCGTTCAAGCGCTTGATGCTGTCCACGTGCCTATACTGAACTTAGAACCCTAGCAAAAATTTTAATTTTAGCTGTTCTTTTAGGGATTATAATAACCGAAAATTGCAAAAATATTTCTAAGTACCCCTAAGGTGCAGGTTCCCCGAGCCGTCGTAACTGCCCTCCACCTCCACCTGAACCTCTGTGCCCCAGTACTCCTGCGTGCCGAGCCAAGTGATGACGTCGGTGTTGCCACGGTCGGAGAAAAGCACCTGGCAGCAAACTCTAAACCCTACTAGCCTAAAACGCCTCCGTTTCGGAAGCACGGAATAATGATAAGGTCTCCTAAACGTAGGCTTGTTGGCTTACAGACAAACCTCAAAACCTTGCAGCATAATCTTGAGTAGGCAAAGTGTTTGGGCTCCCCAAAACTATTCCGCCAGCTTTGCTGCATTCAAGAAGTCTAAACTGTTTTCTTCAACCAAAGATCAACAACTCTTACAAAAAGACTGAGAGAACGCCGAAAACCAGTGAGAAGAAAAAAAGGGCCCTTGGCTGCAGGAAACCCTGAAGCCCGCTGATTGAAATTTAACAAACCCACCGGCTTCTTGAAAATTACTACATACATATGTGTATATATACATATATATATATATATACATATGTATATGTACATGCATATATATAAGAGAGAGTGTGTGTGTATACATATATATACATATGTTAAAGATAGATTTATGTATGTATTAGGGAGCTCCTCGAAGGACCAGAGATCAGCGCCGCTGGGCTTCGTGAGGATGCCAAAGCCGGAGTTCTGTCGCTGTTTGAAGCTTCTGTGTTTTTTTTCTGGTGGTTTGGTGTTTATATAAAAGATAGAAACAGATAAGTCCGGTTTCTACGAATTCTATACCCAGACCTCCGGATCTAGAAAGTAGAAAAATTACGACTCAAGGGTTCTTTATAGGAGCCACCTAAGGGATCGTCTACTTTGTGGATCATTTGGTTGGTATGGGTACCCTAAGCCCTAAACCTTGAACCCCTACTACCTTCCACCGTCCTGACAGATGCTCACAAGCAGGCAGTGCACCTGAGCCCAAGGTTCCCAGAGACTCCAATATCCTGCAAGTAAGGAATATTCCTTCAAGGGTTCCGAAAGGGATCTATCAGGGTTCTATATGGTAATTAACGTAACATACCTCAAATTACAGGGCCCGTAATATGATTTAGGGGATATTCCTTAACTAACTGCATGGTTCTTAGTAGGGAATGGTGGAATGGATTATGGACACTGTTGTTGGGGATCGTATATAGAGACTACTATAGGGATCCATTCCCCCATTCCCCTACTAAGCGTCAGAGGCCCTGAACCTTTAAACCCCAAACCCTAAACCCTAAACCCCTCAACCCTAAACCCCTAAACCCTAAACCCTAAACCCCTAAACCCTAAACCCTAAACCCCTAAAACCCCTAAAACCCTAAAACCCTAAACCGCTAAGAGAGCTTGGAGTCTCTAAAATTCGCTAGGCGTCGAGGATGGAATCCCAACCTTCCCGGCACGGATTGCGCAAACCATGGGTGGTTGTCAAAATTCCCAGAGAGCCCAATACCCCTTAATTAAGGAATATAGCTTAAATCAATAGGGGCTTGATATTATGATTTAAGCTATGTTCCTTAATTAAGGGGTGTTGAGCTCTCTGGGTTAGGGTCCCTTTTTGGATACTCTAAAATAGCACGGCACCTGCTATTTAAGGTACCAAAAAGGGACCATAGTTTTGACAACCACCCACCTGGACCCCCAAAAAACTGCCTTTGTAGGGCTCGCCCTTGAAGATGTAGGTCATTTGGTGACCAGGTACGGTTGATGACATAAACCCTGCATGACCCATAAGGAATATACCAGAATTCCCATAGTTTCCGGTCCTTAAGGTAATGCAGGATTTATATCATCAACAGTAGTATTTAGGCTTTAAATATTACGGTGTAGCATTGAGGGTTTAGGTTCGAGGGTGTGGTGGTTAGGGTTCCGGGCATAGGGTTCGGGGTCTATGTACAGAGTAGCTTGCTTGATATGATACACTTATCCTGCACCGTGGACCCGACCTCTGTAGCCTTTGGAGTTTCAGAGAACCCACTCTGCCACCGAATGGTATCATTCACTGAGCTGCAGGAGCAATGAAGTCCTCTGCAAGCCGTGACAGTTGGCCTACAGATTTTTGATAAGCCAAAGCCATAAACCGTACCAATGAGATGAACCCTAAACCCAAACCCTAAAAACCCTAAACCCTGAACCCATAAGCCCCTTGATACAGGGATGTTGGAATCTCTCGGAAGCGTCCCAGGTGCCGTGTGTTTCTCGGGCTCGCGGCGCCCGTCCACGCCATCGATGCCTACGCCGCGCTCGATGCACAACCGGTCCTTTGACTGTTGGCTTGAAGTTGCGGGTTCATGATTTTGGGACGACTTGAAATTAGGGTCAAAACGGTTAGGGCTGCAATCACCGCAATGAGTCAGGGTCGCTGTCTTTCTTGGGCTTAGGGCTACAGGGTTCAAGTTCAGCGTCGCCTTTTGTAAAACTTCTTGATTTGGGCAGCGGTGGGGATTCTGAGGACTAACCGGCCTGCGACATGGATTGTACCTGAACCCTAAGGAACCGACCTTTTTTAGGGTTCCCTAATATGATTTCTTGATGGAAGTTCTTAAAAAGGTAGGTTACTTGGGGGTTAAGGTATCGCTTACAGTATTGCAGGATTGGAGGCTGGCTTGGAACTTGGGGTGCTTGAGGATTGGCTTTCATGCCGCTCTCTGGTGCTAGCGCTCATACTTTGCTTGAAAAGCAGGCCTCACGAAGGCGTGGACCAAGAGCACCAAAACGCGTCAGCATATTATACTGGGTTCTTGTTAGCCGATTTAAGGTAAGTAATCATATAAGGAAACCACGCTAGGGCAGCTTAAATTAAATCCCTTAACTGCCCTTAACGAGAACCCAGATTATTGCTAAACCGAAGCCTCCCTGGGACCCTAAACCCTGCACTGTCTTTTGGGTGTCCATCCCACGAAAGAAAACGTTACACAGTCGAAATCTCGGGGGCCTCAAAAGGTAGGATGAAGGTAGGTGGGATAGTCCCAAATAAGAGTCCTTAAATATGGGATCCCTAATCCCACCTACCTTCATCCCACCTTGTGAGGCCTCCGAAAATCTAACGCCGACAAATGCCAGTTAGGTCGAGCGTCGTAGATGTAGCCGCTGTGTTTCACCGCAGACGTCCAGGCTGGCAAGGTGCAGAGCACCAAAGTCCGAAGAAAGGCGCTCATGAGGCCGCGTGTCTCTCTCGACACCCTAGGGACCAAGTAGCAACACAACAGCAGCGTCCTCCTTGGAGAAAATTCCTGAATGCACTAGTCCTAGTACGGATATCTCTTAAGGCCTAGAAAAGCCGTGATGATCCGTACGCTCCTGGTCCCGGAGACAACCCTGCAGGATGTGAGCCAAGAAAACGCGGGCTTGAGATCTGGGCTCACGGTTTACCTAGGGTTTGGGTTATGGTTGCGGATGTACTCGCTGCGGTCCTTGTGGTGGGAACTCATGTGGATGCTCAACCCTAAACCCTAAACCCTGACAACCCGTAAACCCTAAACCCTTACAACTCTTAAACCCCAAACCCTAAACCCTGACAACCCTTAAACCCTGAGCCCTTAAACTCCGAACCCTAAATCCCCGCAACCCTTAAACCCATAATCCCTTAAACTCTAAACCCTAAACTAACCCTTAAACCATAAACCGGCGACGAATTCTACGAACTCAACAACCAACGCTCCCGGTTCTGGGTTTAATCCCAGGCTCAGGGTTGAGGGGGTTGGGGTTTAGGGGCTCTCGGTTTAGGGGCATTCGGGTTTCGGGGTTTTGGGCTTCGAGCATACGGGTTAGGGGTTCGGGGCTTCGGGTTGACGGTGTAGAGACAAAGGGCTCAGGGAATTCATTCCCCTTCCAATCAATGTCGAACTAGCTGACCGAAACTCGTAAACCCTGACCCCTAAACTTGAATCCCTGCAGTGCTCTCAACACTAAACCCTGCAACTGTTAACCCCTAATGCACCGTCGAAAGGAGTCGAAACCTCTCAACCCTTAATCTACAAAATCCTGAATGCCAAAAACCATCCCTAAAGCCCAACCCCAAGGAATGTGAGATACGGTGGATGATCTAAATCCTGCATTACCTTAAGGACCCTAAACTATGGGAATTATGGTATATTCCTTTTTATGGGTCATGCAGGATTTATATCATCAACCGTATTACACCCTAAAGCCCACACCTCGAACCGCCAATCCCCTAAAACCCTCATGCCCTGGCAGATCGCTTGATGGTAACTAAAGCTGTTCTGGAAGGCCCTAAACCCTAAACCCTAAACCCCTAAACCCTAAACCCTAAACCCTAACCCCTAAACCCCTAAACCCTAAACCCCTAAACCCTAACCCTAAACCCTAACCCCTACTGTACCCTAAACCCCAGCCTCAACCCAGAACTTCACACGCTAGCCTGTTGTCCCCCGCGGCGGCCGTAGCGCCGCACAGCCCCGCGTCGCAGCGTCAGGAAGACCTTTCAAAGCCGTGTTTAGGGTTGTATCACGGGGGAAAATGGTATGCTTAATCCTCAAGTATGCGTAATGTAGGACTCAGTCCATTGGCCGTACTATATGGGCCTTCATGAACAGAATCGGATTTTGGAGATTAGTTGCTGGTTTCATCAAAAAGGGACAATCAAGGGGTACTCGCACTAATCCGTCGGACCACCATAGTAACCCTAAGCCCTTAACCTGAGGCCCTGAATCAGAGGACCTGAAACTCCAAGAAACAAAGCCCTCCTGAAACCCAAACGGGCTGAAAAGCTTCAACGCTGAACCCTAGGTCAAAACAACACAACATACTCCTGATGGACAAAATCCTGCATTACCCATGATAAGGAACATACCATAACTCCCATAGTTTAGAGTCCTTAAGGTAATGCAGGATTTATATCATCAACCGTAACATCAAAAACCGTACAAATAATACCTCAGAACCTGAACCCAGGCCTGAGTTTGAAGGTCGGGACCCTGATGAAGAGACGAAAACCTGAAGCAAGCTCTATTATGGGTGGTTGTCAAAATTAGGGTCCCCTTTTTGGGAACCCTAGATAATAGGTGCCGTATTAGAATAGGGACCAACCACCCATATGACAAGCTTGTTGTGCATAAGCTCGTCAAAGAAAACATGCCAAACACAAAAACCTGATTCCTAAACCCTAAAGCTCTCAACCTTAAAACCCTAGACGCCCAACCCCAACTCCAAACCCTAAAATACCCGTAAACCGTTATTAATTCCTGAAGCCCTACAGCTTAAAGCCCTAAATCCTAAACCCTGAAGCCCCTAAACCTTTGAACATCCTTAAACCCTCAAGCCCTAAGACCGTAAACCCTAAAGCCCTAAACCTCTAAAGCCTGAAAAGCCCTGAAAAGCCTGGTCCACGGCAGAGCCAACCCGGCCCCCGATCTCTGCCACGGCCCCGGCCCCATCCTCCGCGCGAAAGAAGGGAAGAACAAAGCCCTAAACCCTAACCCCCAAACCCTAACCCAGGGTTAGGGCTTGAGAGTTTAGGGTTTAGGGATTAAGAGTTCGGGCTTTAGGGCTTTGGGGCTGTAGGGCTTTGGGATTTAGGGTTCTTCGGGCTTTAGGGGTTTGAGGGGGAGGAACAGGAGGCGCTGCCACGTCGGACATCGTTGCAACACTTGGGCCAAAAGAACGCTCGAATTACGGAGCCAATTCCGGAAGCTGTTCTCTAGGATGCTTGGGAGGGCCTGCTCTGTAAGAATTAACGAATAAGAATTCGGAATAAGAATTGGGAATAAGAATTGGGGATAAGAATTGGGAGGATCGGTGGACGGATTTTCTGTTGTCGAATTCTGCATTTTGATGTAGGCTGGTGGCGGATCTCGAGGGGACCCTCTTTCCGGTGCCTAATTCTTCGTGTTAGGGTTTGTGCCTGAGGATTTGGGGAATAAGAATTAGCGAATATGAATTCGGAATAAGAATTGGGAATAAGAATTTGGAATAAGAATTGGGAGGATCGGTGGACGGATTTTCTGTTGTCAAATTCTGTTCATAAAAAGTGCATGTTAATGTAGGCTGGTGGCGGATCTCGAGGAGACACTCTATTAGGAATGCGTGTGGTTGTTATTTCAAGCATGAGATTTTAGTGGCGTTTAGGAGCTATTGCGCTTAGGCTTTTGGGCTTTGGGTCGCATACATACTTGAACACGTCGTGGCGGGATTTGGGTTCGGGTTTGAGGATGTTGAACTTCGGGTTCGTGAAAGAAGGTGTTAGAGGTACAAAGAATCGTCTTCAACTGATCCCACAAGGGGTCTAGAGCATAGACCAGCAGAGGATAGTATAGTATATACTAGTATCCTTCCTGAAAGGGTCGTGCTCCAGTCTTGCTTGTTTGAGGGTTAAGGTTGGAGGCTTCGTCATCCTTCTTTGAGGGTTAGGTCAAGAATCTGCCTGTTTGGGGGGAGGTGGGGGTGTTGCGGCTTCGGGTGTAGGAATTTTACTTCTTGCTAGCATGCTTCTGTTCTTCTTTGTCGTGGCTTAGGGTTCACGGGCTTAGCCATCTTTTCTGAAAGCATTCGAGGTTTCACACGGGCTCCGTAAGGGTCTTGTTTTTGGCTTTGTAAGGGTGATGCAGGGGTTCCAGCGGTTCTTAGTAACAGAAGTTTGAGTGGGACGTACAGAGCATGAGTCTTCTTCCGATCATGGGTTCGGGAATTGGGGGTTTCCGAAAATTGGGGTACCTTATTTTGGGGTCCTTCTCATAAGGATCCTACTATTTAGGGTACAATATTAGGGTCCCCTATTTTCGGAAACTCCCAATTAAGTTGTGAACCAGAACCCAGCAACACCCTCTAAACATGCGCTGCTACCGAATCAAGCATCCCATAACAGCCAGACAAGACAGGGACGAAGACTGACCTCAAAAGGATTCAAAAGGTAAGCAACATGATACCACAGAAGATCAAGAGAAGTTAGGATAAACACAAGTAACACAAGAGAAAAGTACAACAGCACATCGCGTGTTACAACTGATGAGACTATCTTTGCTCTCTTTCTTTGTGCTCTGTTCTTGCTCTCTCACTACTCTAATCAGTAAGGTTCCTATATGAGAGTTTCCGAAAATAGGGGACCCTAATATGGTGCCCTAAATACTAGGATCCTTATTATCAGGACCCCAAAATAAGGTACCCCAATTTTCGGAAACTCCCATACTCGACCGAGAAGCCTCCGCGTTGGCCTGTAAATGGACTCCAATCAAGTCGCTCCCTGGCACACGATGGAAACGGTGGATGATATTAACCCTGCATTACCTTGAGGACCCTAAACTATGGGAATTATGGTATATTCCTTATTATGGGTAATGCAGGATTTAAAATCATCAACAGAAGGAAGGCTGGTGGGTTAGGGTTGAGGTGGGAGTTTCCGAAAATTAGGGGTACCCTATTTTGGGGTCCTTAAAATAAGGATCCTATTATTTAGGGTACGATACTAAGGTCCCCTATTTTCGGAAGCTCCCAGGTGTAGTGTTTAGGATTAAGCTACGATGTGTATTGGGGCTTAGGGTTGCCTAGTGCGCAGGGTTTAGGAGTGAGAGTCAACATCTGTAACAACCCTTCGCGGAGAACCCCTCGGACGCATCTTACACATAGTTTCCGAATAGGATCTGGGGTTCTTCGGGGATTAGGGAATTAGGGTTTGGGGTAAAGCTTAACAATGTAGGCCTCTGATGAGTCAACCCCCTTTACAGGCGTTAATATCCGGATCTCTGTCACAGACCGTGTTACGGGAGACACGCTCATGAATCCGTGGTCTAAACTACTGTTGATTTACGAAATCCGGCACTATCCATATTGATGAGGAATGGACCATCATTCCCAAAGGTACAGGTATCCAGGGTACTGAAGGAGTATGACCATCCGCTATCTCGTGGGAACCGATAACTCCACTAAAACCCCACTTCGACAACAACTCTTCAAACCTTCCTTGTCCAGGAAATAAGAATGGAAGAGAGAAAAGAACAAACAGAACAAACAGCTACGATTAGCAAACAAGGTCATGGCCGTTGTGGTGGGTTTGCGACCACAACTCAGATTCCAGTTGGGCCCAGGTATCTGGGCATGGCCGACGTGATCTCGATGTTGTTGAAGAAATTTCGGCTTGACGACAGATCACCGGAAGAAACCCCCTCACACTGCAAATGCAAACTTCCACATCCAAAACTGTTGTGAAGCTGGAATCTTGCAGAGGCCCAAGTCTTCCACCTTGTGCGAAAGAAACCGTCGAAGAAAAAACTGCATGCCAAGATGGTTGGAACACACGAAGCGAAAAGCGCTCTAAAAAACTGCTTAAACCCTGACTGTGGCTTCCCATCATGCCCATGACAGCCCAGGCCCCTCTGGACAACCCTACGAAAAACCTCTGGAACACCGTTACCAGTAAGACTAAAACCCCCAAAACTTCCCGACCAGAACATACACACACCATCAGACCACCCTGCAAACTTCGATACAAAAGCCCCATACACTTGAAAACCTATGAACTTTCTTCAAAAGCCCTTTAAAACCGTCCAAGATCCCAGAGCCCGGCCTTGGAACTGGAGGCCGACGATCCTCAGATGCTTTCAAGGAAGACCCTAAAGAGGCTTGCTTTTTAACATACTATCATTTAGAAGGGCCGAGCAGCGGCCCCTTCTAAACTATCATATACTGCAACGTAACAGTAACATAATATTGTCAAATATATTGAATGGGTTGACCCTTGGAGCTTCGAAAAAAGGACCATGAAGAGGGTTGCTTAAGGTTTAAAGAGTTGAAGGATGGGCATGCAAACAACCCAGCTGCTTCTTCACATCCACGACTTCGTCTCGAGAAACTAACCCGGCAGTAACATGTAAAGCTTGAGCGATACAACTGCACCCCAAACCCTAAACCAAAACCCTTCAAGCCCTCTTAACCGTCAGTCGCAAAACCCTAAAGCTAATCACTATTGCTCAGGCTGCGCGGCGCTGTTTTCGATTATCCTTAACTCAAAACGCCTCGAACCCAAAACCTGAGGGGACTAGTGGCTTAGTGGCTCACCTGAATCCTTTAACACCAAACTTCTTGAGAAGATGGCCCAAAAAGCACAAAGCAAAAGCAATAGTCCTGCAAAGGAAGCCCCCGCTGGATCCAGGTAGGACGAAAATTCTACAACCCCGAATCTTCCAGCTTGTCCGCAACTCTAAACCTTAAACTCTAAAGCCTAAACCCTACACCCTTAAACCCAAAGCCTGAAGCCGTAGAGCCTCTTCTTGCACAGCTTTTACCTTCTGCACGGTTTCCAACCGCCCTAAACCCCTAATCCAACAGCCTAAACCCCATACCCAAAGCCTTAAAACCTACACCTTAAACTAAACCCAAAGCCCTAAACCACAAATCCCAAATCCTAAACCGTATACCTCAGATCTAAAACCTGAACCCTAAACCCGAAACCCTAAAACCTTAACCTTAGGGAGGGGCGTGTCCTGGACACCTGTTTGATGCTATTATTGTAGGTTGTTGGACTTATATAGAAATGATATTAGAGCACAGAACTGTTTCGAAACACGAGATATGTTTCGAAACAGTGATGCAGACTCCCAAGAGGCAACTCTCCAATCCAGGGAAAGGTACATTAGATGACTTGCGTCAGGCAAACATCACATTACTTAGCAAGCCGTTCCTGCCGTCCTTTCTGTTCTTTGACTGCAAGTCAACATTTGAAGAGGTGTATGCAACTGTGTTGAATCAGAAAGATCAAAGCAAACGACATGGCATCGCCCGTTCTTCTTTTGTGCAATCCCGATAACAGGCGTGTGCTGTCATATACTTTCTCATGTACACATTCAGTTCAATTAACGCTTGGCAGAGGGTTACTTCAAGTTTCTGCTAGATGGCCGCTTTGCGACCTTTGCAGATCTACTGACAACGCGTGTTCTGCGTGAAATACGAATTGGGACGTCTTTCAGGTTGGCATTATAAAAGTCACACGCTTCGCGTACCCAGAAACGATGCGAGTGTGGCCTCAGTCCGTTGACAAAGAAGTTCAACGACCTAAACCAGGCATTAAAGGATTCTGCAATATTTGTGCGAACTAGCTTACAGCGTTTCTTCTCACGTGGTGTCCACTTTCGCTTGGAGCAGAGGTGGTTGGGTGCATGAAAAACGTCGACGATGTAGTATTTCACGGAGTCAAACTGTGAGTATCGCCTCTTTTTGATGTAAGACTCGAAGTGGCAGACGTCGTCGTGTATGAACAAGTCAACATCAACGTTGTTCATTTTCATGACATTTGTAAGAACCTTGACCTTGTCGTCCATGTTTTCGTTCACTAGGTGTTCAGTCGCTCCCAGGATCCGGCGACTGTCAGGATCAAGTACAAACTGCCAACCTCCAGTACGTTGGGGAAGAGCGAAGCGTTTGCAGTCCTTCCGACGGCATGAACATGAGCGCTCATGTTCTTTGAGAAACTTGCGTGGATTGCCTGCCTTCATAATGGTTCTCTTCGGCTCAACACCCGGCACCAAAGCTCTGTGAATACCGAAGTGTCCGTCAAATGCAAGAGCATTGACTGGTCGCGGAGGTGGGAACAAGAAGTCTTTTTGAAGTCCACCAAGGTGTTTGGCAGGGTACGCGAGATTGAACTGAACGACTTCGTCGGGAGTTCGCCTTGCCAATGCAAAAGCTTCGAGAGCATGTAGCAGATAATCTCGAGTGTTCTGCTTGTGAAGGAGTCGGCGATCACCCTCATGGTACAATTCCAGCACACTTGCCTCTTGTCCTGGAGCAAGCCCCCTGAGAAGCCTGAGATAGGTCAGGTGAAGGTAATCCATTGCGAAAGCAGTTTTGGAATTGACGAAGAGGACGCCCGAGCTTGCCATTTCGTTGTATGTCATGGTATTGATCTTCTCACCCCTCAGGAACATCATGTTTTGCCTCACGTTTGTACGGCATCTGTTGCATATCTTCAAGATGGAGTCAATATGTCGGTGATGGATTCAGACCCAATGAGAATCGCATCACAGTGCACATCCTTTCCTTGGAAGAGGGCTTTCCCGCATGCTGGGCATTCTTTATGCGGGAAGACGTAAGGCCCCATGACTACGGGATCTACTTTGCCAGGCTTGATTTGCAAGACAAAGCCTCAGGTCACGGCAGTCACTGATTCTGAAGTGCAGTGCACCATGTCCATAAAGGCATGAGACTTTGCAGAGCTTCTTTACTTGTTTCCCATACGCAAACTTCACGTTGCAGTCCTGAATTGCTGTGGCAATACCACAGTCAGACAAAAGCCGAGTGACGGCACTGAAGCCACCACAATGATGATGCTTACTCAGGCTGTTGTGTACTGACCCCAAGGCCCATGCTGCGTCACTCTGATAAAAGCAGACTACTACACTGAGCACGTATCCATGAACAGTATAGCTAGTCTTCTGGATCAGCACCTACCTGTGGAAAGTAGTTGTCAGCTGAGACCACATTCATCTCGCTCATGCTTCTCTTCCTGCGCTTGGTTGGGGTAGGGCTAGGCGAGTCCAAGTCAATGACACCCGGCATCGATCCTGCGAGTACCCCTGGGAAGGAGTTTGCGCTCTCGACCTCCTCCTTCACTTTGATCAGTTCTTGGGGGAGTGTGTCAGTAGGTTGTAGTCGCCAGCGCCCGACGATTCCTCTCCATGTGATTCCCCAAGGAAGTCTGGGCATATGCGACCCGAGAAAGCGAGGGAGGGCTTTATCTCGCGACGAGTCGTTTCGCCTGTGAAAGGAGACTTGGACACTATGGTTGCGGTACTGCGATGTTCGATGAGCATACTGAGGAGGTCGTGACTCCATTGCCGCTTGGTGGTCCAATCCGGAGGTGGAATCTTACATCCGTCCTTCATGAGGGCCATGACCTTCTTGCCCTCTGGACTGATGAAATCATCCACGCCATCTGTGCAGGAAATGCACATCACGTCGTCGTTGGAAGTACCTGCTGGACGTAAGTACACGCCTTGTCGTAGATTGACTACCCAGTGAGACCTTTTGAGGCAAGCCATGATATCCTGCTTGGAGGCTTTGTCGGGGAATGCCGGCTGGATCATGTCCATAAAGGCTTTCAAGCTGACATACCCAGTGCCCTTGCTTGGTTCCGCATCCTCGTTTACCCTGTTGTCACATATGATGCGTAGTTGACTCCGAACAAACCGAGCTGTAGTGTTGAGTCTAGGAAGGACTTCAGCTTCGACACTGGAAGCGTGGTAATTAGTGTCAGGGTCGTCCAAAATATCTGGGCGCTCCACACACCCGGAGTCTCCTCTAAGTTGGTCAAGAGATGCACATAGTCGAAAGGAAGGCTGCATTTCTTTCTCCTTGGAGTTGCGAATGATGTGGTACTCGCTCATGGCCATGGCGATAGCCTGAGCTACCGGTGTCTTACCTTTCTCAGCAAAACCCATCATGACCAAGGTCTTGTTTTGTAAGTCACCAAGTATGTTCACCAGGACGTCATCCAAGAACCACCCGGCAACGCCGTGCAAGGTGAGGTAGAAGTCAGTCTGGGGCTTGGCATACACCTGAGTTTTGGAATGGTTGCGGAGGCATTCCTTGACGAGGCCTGTGCTCCATCCTGACAGAGGTCCATCGGTGCGGTTCACCTCTATCTCGGTCCACTCAACTTGACGATTCCCTATGTTGGTTCTTGGTCCTTCGCTGCGAATGAAGTCAAAGCCCGTCTGGAGGGTACTCGCCGGCTTCTTCTCTTTGGGTTCTTTCGCTTGTGGTTCCAGTCGCCAACATGAAGCAAACCAGTTCGAGATGCGAGTCAGGATGTATTGTATAGCGATGGGCCCAACCTTTGTAGCTCGGAGCTAAGTCTACCAAGTAGGCTTTGCCAACAATGTAATCGTCCACAGCTGACAGACTCATCTTCGCAGTGCAGTAATAGTACTTCAAGACAGTGCAGTGTATGGCCGAAGTGCACTTGATGGCGATCTGCATTTTGTATGGCACCGGCAATGGTTTCTTTGGGCGAACGAAATCAGGCAAGTCATCGTAACGATTCTCCACCAAACAGCTCTGCAGCAATGGTAACTTCACCGCGTCACGATGAATGTTCTCGATAATGTCGAAGAAGAGTTTGGCCTGAGTTTGAGAGCTTGGTTCTTTGAGAGGTAGGTCGGAGATCTCACCGCTGGTGCCAGACTGCTCTAAGAAGACGGGCGTGTTTAACTGCTGCACGTTGAAGCTCTTGATGGCGTCAAGGGCCTGGGAGTAAGCAGTCGACATGACAGGCGAGCGCGATTGAGTGAGTACTATGTGGTGGTTCGAAGCCGTTTCGAAACGTATTTCCGGAAAAGAGTAAATGTCGTGATGATCTTACACCTGTACTTGCTATTCTGTGTCTGTGCTATCATTGTGTGCCACTGCATATGCAGATACTGTGCACGTTCCTTGAACCAGCTCGTACAGCACATGTGCAAGTACTCGTGTGGCAACATCGGCAGTTGTGACCCACATTGGCGTGCTCAACGGCTTTGATGCTTGTAGATGTGCTCTGCTTCGATGTGCGTTTGCCACGCAAAAGTGCCGTCACCAATGCCTTCCCTGCTGATTCATTCCACATACCGAATGACCCAGTGGCATGAAACTTCTGCTTCTCCTGAGCGTGACAGATCATTGTCGACAAGTTGCAATCAGTTAGAGGCTGGCGACTCTCATGAACCATGATTGTGCCGTTGCTGATCTTGCCCTTAATCATGTCACGAATGTTTGTCACTTTCGTGTGTACGTCTGGGGCCCCTGGTCGAGGAGCTTGTGGTGCATCATGTTCCAAGACCAAACTGACTTTGCCACTGGACATTGACACGGTGCCCTTCACATTCACGCTGTACGACATGGCTGTGATATAATGTGATACTGGCTTGAGTCACAATAGCAGTCTCGCATAAGAGAAACGGTTTCGGAACACCGAGACAGTTTCGAAACACATGTGGATGAACTCCTCTCTTTATGACTTTCAGGAATCTTTCTTACGTCAAAGCTCCTTGCAGGCGAGATACGAAATCAGCAAGGAGCAAGATGGAGCAAGTCGCGAAGTCGACATAGGAGACGAGTCTCCAAGTCACGACTTCACCAATTCACCAACTCACCAATTCACCAATTCACCAATCCTCCTCCCCCTGGGGGGGCGAGGCATTGGTGAATTGGTGAGTTGGTGGATTGGTGAGTTGGTGGATTGGTGAACTGTTGAAGTTCGATTTGGATGTCAAAACACCCTGTGCACAACCTACAACCCCAAACGTGTACCGGAACTCCCCAGAAAGACGCATCGTGCACACCGAAACAGGTGTCCACGACACGCCTTTCTGTAACCTTAAACCCAAACACTTACACCCTGAGCCTGACACCCTCCACCAACGGTCCAGAATTCTGCAACTTTCGCACCTTTGCATGCTCTCTCTCTCTCTCTCTCTCTCTCTCTATTTGACTCCCTGTCTCTCTCTCTCTCTCTCTCCCTCTCTCTATCTCAAGATGTGCACAATCAGTTTCTCAACAACCGCAAAAACCTAAATCCTGAACCTGAAGACCTTAACCCTAAATCCGAAGACCTGGGCCATAAACCTAAAGACCTAAACCTTAAACTTGTTAAACCCAGGGACCTAAAACCAGGAATGGGTTTAGGGTTTAGGATTTAGGGTTTAGGGTTTAGGGGTTTAGGGTTTAGGGGTTGGGGGTTAGGGGTTAGGGGTTTAGGGTTTAGGGAGCCCCAAAGACCCAAACCCGAAACCCGGGCCAAAGGTCTGGGAATCGCTGGGCGCGATGAAGCGCGAGCGAGTCATAGCATCATCGCCTCTATGTCGGCCATACTGTTCATGATATAAGTCCTGCATTACCCATAATAGGGAATATACCATAATTCCCATAGTTTAGGGTCCTTAAGGTAATGCAGGATTTATATCATCAACCGTAGTTTAAGGCTTTGGGAATTCGGTTTCGGGCTTGGGGATTAGGCCTTGTTTTGGGGTTAAAGTTCAGGGTCTATGGTTGCGGTTTTTTTGAGGCCTGAAGGTTTAGGGTTTAGCTTCTTGGGTTCGTGTTCAGGCCTTCGGCGCCGTCGTGCTCCCTTGATGAGGAAACTTATTTCGGCAGGAGTTACTATAAGAGATCTTTAGGGGTACTATAATGTCGCGGCCTTGCTAATACGAATAGGGTCTTGGGGTCATATTATGCTATAGTCATGAGGGGAACCTAACACGAATACGGTGTTGGGTCATATTATGCTATAGTCATAAGGAGAACCTAATAAGACAAGGCTTCCCCTAAATAATGGTCTAGTATAGTTATAAGGGGAACCATATGGGGACAATAAAGGCATTTTTCCAACTATTGGTAGTTATTCCGACCTCTATAGTGCAGCGAAGTCAGAAAAGCAGGCCAAGTTTTCAGCTTTGTAGAAACTCCTTAACGAAGGTTCCTTAACCCACTGAAACAAACACCCTGCGGCCGACACTCCAGAATCCCGAAAGAGCCCCTAGAATCCCGCAGAACCCGGAAAGACCCCGCTACAAATGCCCGTATAGAACCCCTAAAAGCCTCGAAATGCAGAGGTCTTAAACCTCAACCCTGCACAAAAAAATCAACAATCCGAAGCTATAGTTTTGGAACCTTAAACCTTACAACACCCTAAACCCTAAACCCTAAACCCTAAACCCTAAAACCCTAACACGAAAAACATGCAAGATTCATCATGGTGGAAAACAAACCGAAATCATGCCCCGGACCTTGGAAGGCCAAGACGTTACACTCCTTGGCCAAAGACTGGGAGGGTTCAGGGAGTACGGTGGATGATATAAATCCTGCATTACCTAAGGACCCTAAACTATGGGAATTATGGTATATTCCTTATTATGGGTAATGCAGGATGTATATCATCAACCGTAGTTTAGGTGTTCATGGTTTAGGGCCCAGGGCTTGGGTTCAAGTCTAGTGACCAGTGTGGGGTGAGGGTTGGGCTTGAGGCTTCAGGCTTCGATGTAGTGATTTGGGTTTAGGCTTGAGGCTTCGGGTGTCAAGCTTAGTCAAGGTTCGGAGCTTAGGGCTTAGAGTTAGGGGTTTAGGGTTTAGGGTTTAGGGTTTAGGGGTTTAGGGGTTTAGGGAGTTCTTTCGGCTGAAGGTGTGTGTGGCTTGTCTTTGGAAGCGGCGCTTCTTCAGGGGAATTCTTGTTCAGGGCACCAGTCGTTTGAGGGGTATCATAGGGATCCTTAGGGGTGTAGGGGGGCGGGGTGTAGGGGACTATATTTCCTTAAATAGGCCCTATTAGTCCTTATTATGGGCCTTAAGGCCCCCTACCCCCCTCCCCCTACACCCCTAAGGATCCCTATGAGGGTAGTCGGGTCGCCGTAATCTCAGAGCATGGCTAAAGCCATAAGTTATATCTTAGAATGCGTGAACTATACTACTCAGTTAAGGGGTGTTTTGCTCTCTAAGTTAGTACATAAGTGGGTTTTCGTCGACTTGCACACATCCTAATTGCGGTTTATTCTACTTACAACTCCACTGATACGCTACGCGCCAAGTCCCCTGCTTCGCTTGGCCCCAGAACCACCTTAAAGCTTTAGGAACCAGCAGTAGCGCACTGATGTGGGTGGTTGTCAAAATTATGGTCCTTTTTTGGGTCCCTATTATAATACGGCACCTCATATTTAGGGTGCCCAAGAAGGGACCCTAGTTTTGACAACCACCCATGTAAAGGGCCGCGGGTCCAAGGAATCCCAGTGCGTGCTGACGAAACAGCACAAATTGAACTTCTACATTGCTTGGGTGCTGCCCCCATACAGTAACAGTCTATAATAGGGCTACTATTCAGGGCCTAATATATCTATATTACTAGTATGAATAATATCCAACTGTTACTGAGTGGGGGCAGTACACAATACATTGCCGCGGATTAACGAAGTAGCCCTAACAGCTTGAAAACGAAATCCCTGCAAAGCTTATAGGCCCTGAACCTTGGTCCTGTGATTACCGCAGACCTGCCCCACCTGAATTGTTGTTCTTTTCGACAATGTTCTGGCAATGTGGGAGTGGTAGGACTGATACTGGCACGAAAGCGGTAACAGATACCCTCATAGCTCTAATCCCGAAGCCTAAACCCTGAACCCTGAACCTTAAAGTGTTAACAGATACTCTCATAGCTCTAAACCCGAAGCCTAAACCCTACACTCTAAACCCTGAACCTTAAACCTTAGACCAGCAACCATGCGGGCTTCGGGATGCTGAGAGGATGCCACTCTTGCCTGCCAGAGGGTCTATGTACACATGAATGTTGGACTTCAACTACTCAGACCCCCTGGACCAACCCCAAGAATCAAAGTCGGGCCGCAGAAGTGAAGAACACCAGCGAGTTGCCCAGGTATTGATACCGATCCTGTTCCCGGAAGTTTAGGGGCTTTGGTTTAGGGTTTAGAAACGGTAGGGTTTTAGGGTTTGGGGTTTACAGGCTCAAGTTTAGGGTTTCACCAGTTTAGGGCTTTAGGGTTCAGGGTTTCGGAAGGTTCGCTCTTGCTTTTGAGGGCCCCTTGTCCACCTGTCTGTGAGTTAAGAGATTCGGGGCCTAGGGTTCAGGATTTTAGGGCTTCAAGGTCTAGGGCTTAGGGTGTGTGGTTGCGGCTTGAAGGCTGTTTTCAGGGTTGAAGGTTCTGTGAAGACAGAGGTCTACGGCCGAGGACTCGAGATTGGGGGCAAAGGGCTTTAGGGTTTAGGGTCTAAGGTGTACGGAATGTGTGTCCATGCGAAGGTGCAGGGCTAGGGGAATCCCAAAAAACCGTGAGCAGTCGACTCGCATGGCGAAGCCCCGGCTTTCCCGAAATACTTAACATAGGGGCGTTAATAAGTAAAATAGGGTTTTGGGGCCTATTATACTAAGATTATAGTAAGGAACCCCCAAAATGATATTGGTAATTATTAGGCCCCTATATTACGGATCGGGATTGATCTGGAGCGGGTCTTTCCACGTGCGTTTTTGGGGTTTCGCACAAGATCACCCCAACGGCCGCCCACGGCGCGACTTCATGTGAAACCCGGCCAACCGGCCGTTCACAAAGCACCACGCACAACATCAACACTAAACCCTAAACCTTAAACCCTGAACCCTACACACTGAACCCTAAACCCGAAACCCCAAAGCCAAACCCTAAACCCTGAAGAATGAGCCCAGACTGAATCCTAAACCCCAAACCCCTATAGATCCCTTACAAGGAACCCCTACAGCTCCTTTAAAGGAATCCTAAGCCCTAAACCCTGAATTCCAAAACCCGAGGCCCCCAGGCCCAGTCACCCTGACCTCTGCAGTAGAAGCCAGAAAAGGGTTTAGGGTTTAGGGGTTTAGGGTTTAGGGTTTAGGGGTTTAGGGTTTAGGGTTTAGAGAACATCATTATCCCCATGCCCTTCAGGTAAAGCATATTCGATCCTACGGTTGATGATCTAAATCCTGCATTACCCATAATGGGGAATATGCCATAATTCCCATAGTTTAGGGCCCTTAAGGTAAAGCATAAGGGATCCCAGCACTAATCCTCCTAAATCCATGTTCCAACTTTCTGGCTTCTACTCTAAGTGCGCCCTGAACCCTGGACACCAAACCGTCAAACTGAAACCCAAGCCCGCAAGAAGGGGTTTGGGTTCAGTGGTTTAGGGTTTAGGGTTTAAGTTTTTGGTTTTAGGGTTCAGGGTTGAAGGTTCAGGGTTTAGGGTTCAGGGTTTAGGGTTTAACTTTTGTTCTCAAGGGTTCAGGGTTTAGGGTTTAGGGTTTCGGGCACTTCGCTCCACTCTTTCCGGTCCTCCGCTGAACGCGTCTCTTGCGCGACGGCAATGATCATCCTAGGATCCCAGAGACTCCAATATCCCTCAATTTAGGAATATTCCTTAAATTATAGTAGGATCCCTAATATGATTTATGGAATATTCCTTAATGAAGTGATATTGGAGTCTTTCATAGGGATCCTTAGGGGTGTAGGGGGACGGGGGGGTAGGGGGCCTTAAGGCCCATAATAAGGACTAATAAGGCCTATTTAAGGAAATATAGTCCCCTACACCCCTCCCCCCCTACACCCCTAAGGATCCCTATGAAAGACTCCAATATCACTTCATTAAGGAATATTCCATAAATCATATTAGGGATCCTACTATAATTTAAGGAATATTCCTAAATTGAGGGATATTGGAGTCTCTGGGATTAGGAGCTGGGGGGAGGTCGTACTACAGGGGCCTAAATAATTACCAATGCTATTTTGGGGGGGTTCCTTTTTATGAGTATAGTATAATGGGCCCCCAAACCCTATTCTATTTGTTAAGGCCCCTACGTTAGTCTTCAACGAGGGTACCCCCAGCAGGCGTCGCAAAGAACGGGATCTGACTGTTCGGGGTCTATACGTGGGTCCCTTATTTACACAACTCATTAGAGCATAATCATCAGGGGTTTAGGGTTTCAGGGTTTGCGTCTAGGTCATCAGTAGTGGTCCGGCTTTTAAGGTCTACAGTATACCCGTACCACACGACTAAAGCGTATGACTGCGGCAAAAGACGTTGTCCGATCCACGTAGATCAAGAAATGCAAGAAGCGATCAAGTAGCCAGTAGCACTGCTCTGGACGAGTAGTGACCAGACGACCAATGGTTCTCAACTGCAAGCTTTGCTGTATGCAGCTAGATGCAGCAAGAAGAAGAACAATGAAAAGAACAGTGACAATAACAGTAACGAGGAAAGAACAAGAGCTAGAAGGAACACGATCGAGAATACGCGCCGGAATAACAAGAAAACTGATAATGTTGACGACATGGACGAGGCCGACACGGGTCCAGGCAACAATCAAGGCAAGAAAGGACCCACAACAAAAAAGCAGCAGTCGAAATCAAAGCCCTCTCGCTTCGAACCAACTCTTGTTCAACCCCTATCCCCCTCAAGCCCCGATCCCTAAAGCCTAACCTTGAATCCTAAACCTCGGCGCCCTGAACCCAACACCTTAATCCCTTAATCACCCGCAACTCACACTCTCTAAATTCCAGATCCAAACCCGAGCGGTTTAGGGTTTAGGGTTAGGGCATGCAGTCTGCACGTCCTGCGTCCCTAACTCGCAAACCGTTGTCTGGGCTTACTGCTTAACTTTGACCTCCGAACCCCACAACCCTAAAGAATAAAAATTAGCGCTCTATCAAGCTGTATAGAAACCCTTCAAAAGAACGTTGTGCACCCTTACGGATCCGGCGAAGGCACTCGTAGGGCTCGGCATGGTGTGTCTGTCTGAGGTATCCCCCTTCCTCGGTGGAGCTGGTTCGGAATCCAGACCGTCGGGCCCGAGGTCTTTATAAACCCCAAGCCATGAAGTCTCGGGCCTGTGGTTTGGGACATGCGGTGGATGATAGAAATCCTGCATTACCTTAAGGACCCTAAACTATGGGAATTATGGTATCTTCCTTATTATGGGTAATGCAGGATTTATATCTTCAACAGTAGTGTTGAGGCCTTTAAGGCTTAGAGTTGGGTCTCGAGGTATTTTACATATTGAAATCGTATACCGTATGAATGCAATGAGGAACCCAGTCCCAATACTGCTCCTAAATCCTACGCCCTAAACCCTCTAAACCCTAAACTCTACAACCTAAGCCCAAACCATAAGCCCTCTACCTCTAAACCCCATGCACTGGGGCATCACGCCTCAGGCGGCCAGGGCTTTGAAGGCGAAAGGCTTGGAGCAAAGCGAGTACCAGCTTAATATCTTTACAAAACACTAGGGCTTAGGGTTCAAAAAAATGGGGTTGAAAGAAAAGACTACGAAATCTTAAGCCCTAAACCCATGAACCCTCAACCCTAAACCCTAAGCCTCATAACCATGTTAAAGCCTTGGGCGCTTATGTAAAAGCCTTATATCGTAGAGGAGCCCTATGAAGTCGAAAAGCGCAAACTGCCTACACACCCAGATCTCTAAGATCAACTTCCTCATGGTGTAGTTAGGGCTCAGGACCAGGGTTTAGGGTTTAGGGTTTAAGACGGTAAAAGGGTTAGGGCTTAGGGATTAAGATGGTATAAGGGTTAGGGCTTAGGAATTCAAGATGGTATAAGGGTTAAGGCTTCGGGATTAAGATGGTGTAAGGGTTACGGCTTAGGGATGGTGTAAGGGTTGGGCCTTAGGGTTTAAGATGGTATGGGTTAGGGCTTGGGGTTCCGGGTTTCGGGTTGAGGTCTTATCTCGAGAATGCACTTGGTACTCTGATGCATCTAACATTTAAACTTGAAGTAACGTCAGAAAGCCCGAGCCCCAAGACAATGCCATTGCCCCCAACAACTCCAAATGCTCCTTATGTAGAGCTCTACAACAAGCCCTCACGGCACATTGCTGAAAAATGGGCCACTTCATTTGGTTCAGGCAGCGTGCCGTATGCTGTTTTTGGCATCATCCGAACCGCAACCGGCGTTGACCTTCGTAGCTCCCATCTGCTTGAGCTCGCTGACAAGCGGTGTGTGAATGCCGTGATTCTCACCGTGATTCTCAGAATGCGCATTACGTGCGCAGTTCAATCTGAAAGGGGGCGAATGTGCTAGCATGATGACCAATAAGTTCCGATGCAAACTCGGAGTGTGGCCAGCATCAGCAGTGATTCGTCCAGGCGCCGAAGTCTGCATCGCTCAAAGGCTTTGCTTTTTGACTCAGCGGTGCAGCACCACCACGAATTGCCAGCTGCGCATCTGCACGCTGGCATGATGCAAAGATGTCGCGAAACCGATCACCGAAGACTCCTAGGGGCGTGCAATCGCTTCAAGGTTGTAGATTAGGGTTTAGGGTTTAGGGTTTAGAGTTTAGGGTTTAGGGTGCTGAGAAAAGCAGGCCTGAAATAGAGTAAACTCCACGGTTAACAGTGAGCAAGCAAAAATCAGCTTAGGCACACAGCCAAAGTTGTGCACCTGGCAGGCGAGCAAGGGCAATTTTAAGTGGCTGTTGTGTTTGGAGCTTCGTTGGTTGCTGTCTTTTGTTGGAGGCAGGGGGTCGGCTTGACGATTTCTAAACCCTAAACCCTAAACCCTACGGAGCTGTCGAAGTGGCCCCGGTATTCAGAGGGAAGGCTTCGATTCAAGAATATTGACATACAAACCGTCATCCACACCCTAATCCCAAAGCTCTAGGCTCTAAACAGCGTAAACCTTAAAACCCAACGGTGCTCTTGCTTTTGAGTCTTCGAGTTTCGGGATCGAAGGCTTAGAGCACTGAATGTTTGAGGCTTAAGGGTTCAAGGCTTGGGGTTTCTACTTGACTATTGCCGCCCTTGTGACCCAGCTTTATCTCCGTTTTAAGTGGAGCTACTTGACTCACAATTGGGTCGAAAGCATCGCTATCGCTGAACCTGGATTATGATTACAGAGCTTAGTCTAAGTTGCCTTACTAAGGAAATCACGTTATGTGCTATAGCCCTTTTGTACGGAAACTTAAGCCAAACCCCCTGATCAAAACCCAGGAACTGACAGTGACGCTCTAAGTGGGCAAGCTGCACAAGGATACCCTAAACCCTAAACCCTAAACCCTAAAAACTAAACCCCAAACCCTAAACCGTAGCAGCATGCATCCGGAGAGTTTTTTGGAGCAGGGGAGGATCACTTCATTGCCATGTCCGTGCACGTGTTGCATCGTAACGGAGAACCTCCCACACGGCAAGATCACCAGCGGTGCACAAGCATCGGGTTCTTGTCCCTGCGCGAAGGGCATGGATCCCCTACTGGGTACTGGCAATGATTGTTGGTTCATACGCCATGGCCAGGGAAAGGACGTCCGGCATCCTGGAACGGCCGGGTAGACTGTCCCAAATATTCCGCGAACATCTCCGGATGCCCGTGGACGTACCACAAACTCATATTCGCGTTTGAGGTGTAGGGTTCAGAGTTCAAGCTAAGTACCATACTCTAGGATTGACGGGGGGCCGTAACAATTAGAATAGGGTTTTGGGGCCCATTATGCTATACTCATAATAAGGAACCCCCAAAATAGTATTGGTAATTATGTAGGTCCCTATATTGCCCTAAACCCTATTATAAAGCTCAGGTTGAAGCCAAGGACTAACCTTAAACCCTTGAACTCTTGAACCAACAACCACACCCCACCACACTCAAACGCTTAAGCGATAAGTGGACCACAAGATGCAACAAGCTCGTTGCAAACCCTAGCAGGCCTTGTAGCCCGCTTCAAGCACACCGAAGAAAGGAGACCCTAAGCCGCCGAGACCTCAACCTTAGTACCTGAGTTTATGGCTCAGGGCCTAAGTCATAAACTCAGGTACTAAGGTTGAGGTCTCAGCACCCCTAGATAAAATCCTAACCCCATATATATATATATATATATATATATATATATCCTAACCCTATATATATATATATGTATACCACTGAAGCCCCCACGCCACGAATCTCAAGTAGATGCCTCTCCCCGACGCCAATGAAGGCGTAAGTTGTCCTTGCAGCTCTGGGATCAGCTTACATTCCTTGATCTGTAGAAATCGTCTCTTCCTTGACTTTCAGCATATTTCCTAACAACACAAAACCCGAAACCCTGAACCTTAAAGGTAAATCCCTCAACACCTGCACTTCACCTTTTTCATGGTATCAGGCGTAGTCATTGTTTTTGCTCCCCCTAAACCCTAAACCGCGGAACCCCCGGCCTTCCCATATCCCTTAGTTAAGACATAGACCTCAAATCATATTTGGGATCCTACTACAAGTCAAGGTATATCCCTTCATGAAGGGATATTATCCTAAACTCTATATCTCGAATCCTAAACCCTAAACCCAAGAACCCAAGGTACCTTCATTCATTACGGGCTACTATCATAAACGCTGCATCTTAAACCCCAAAACCAAGGTATATATCTTCATTAAGGGATATCGGAAGGTCTCCGCCCAAACCCTGAACAGTCGAATTCATCTTTTGCTTCGACTTTGGGCGTTTTGGGGTCGAACTGTAGGGTGCAGGCGTTTTGGGGGGTTTAGAGGCTTGGGGCTCTGGGTTTAGGGTTCAGGGTTATATAAGCGTTCTTTCAAGTTTTTTGAAGAGTGTGGTGGGCCTTTCTCCGCTGCAGCAGGTCTCATTCTCGACCCAATATAAGGGTTCAGGGTTTAGGGTTCAGGGTTTAGGGGCTGGGGGTTTCAATCCTTAGGATTGGGGAGTTTCCGGTTTAGGCTTCGGAATTGGGATGCACCCCTAATTTTCGGAAACCCTAAACCCTAAACCCCTTATAGTAGAAGCCAGAAAGTTGGAACATGGGTTTGGGAGGATTCATGCTGGGATTCCCTATACTTTACTTTAAGGGCATGAGGAGAATGATGTTCCAACTTTCTGGCTTCTACTATATAGAACCCTTATAGATCCCTTTCAGGAACCCTTGAAGGATCCCTTCAAAGGAGCCCGCAGCGGACAGTTTGGGTTTGTGACTTAGGGTTCGCGGCTCAACAGCAGCCTCGGGTCTTGAATGGTTGGACCTGCTCATGTACGAACCTGATTTTTGTAGGGTTCCTTTAAAAGTGGTCTATAAGGGATACTATAAGGGATCTATAAGGGTACTATAATGATATAATGATGTAGGAACCTGATCAAGAAACCCTGGGCCTATAACCCCAAACGGCAACCCCAAAGAAAGCAATCTCATAGAGCCCTCAGAGAATCTTGATGACGACCCCCGAAATTTTAAAGCCTTAGAGCTGAAAAGCCGTTTAAAAGATGGGTTATAGAACTCTTGAAAAGCTCCCTGAAAGACGCCCTTTCCTGATCTCTGAAACCCTAAACCCTGAACCCAGAAACGCGACCCGGAAACGCGAATCCCACATACAGAACCCTACACCCCAAACCCTAAACTAGTAATCCCCACGGCCTTGCATAGGCAAGGTTTTCCAATATAATTAATTCCTGGAGACTGTCTGGGTGAAAGTATGGAAAAAAGTATGGCGCAGGAATGGAAATATGAAAAGAAATGTGATTCAGAGAAATGATTGTAAAACAAAATGTGGCAGAGAATGCGAGGTCTGTATACCAATATCAAATAAGATGTGAACCTTTGTTTCTCCATTGTATTCTGTACATAAAGAATGCACGATCTGACGGAGTTTTTGGCATGTGCAGAAGAAAACACTAACACGCAATCCGTGGACGTTGTTGTGTTCCGGCGGGGCTATCGGAACTCGACTTCTCTCACCCCACCCAAACTTTGCTGATGTTGCCTTCTTGGATTGCATGAACGACCTAGAAGCGAGTCACCAAGGTAGTCTAGATGCTAGATTGTACATGCATCGGTGTAAGCCTCGCCAAGCAAGAAGAACGGCGGCCAGAACAACCCAGCAGCTCAGCGGTGGACGCGTCGGGGCTGCTGCGCGTAGAGAGTCCCAAAGGCCCAGGCAGCAGGGACAGGGGGGCACCACAAGCTTAAGTCCTGGCGCATTTGCCTCCGGGCGGAGTCACATTTCTCTGCGCGGGGTCCTTCCGGAGCCACGTTTCCCATCAGGTTTTTTTCACATTTCCAAGCAGGCCGGCTCGGACCTGGCCCGGGTCTGGTTTTTTAGGAGAGCCTTTGGAAAAATAAGGAAAAAATAAGGAAAAAAACCAGAAAAAAAAGATAAATAAAATGAGAAAAAAAAGAGAAATAAATGAGAAAAAAAAAGAGAGAAAAAACAACAAAAGAGAACAACGAGTGGAAAAAAGGCCTCGCCCAGGAGGCCGGGAGGCGAGACAACCTAAGGAAAAACGAGAGAGCCGAAACGCTCCCGGGGCCCTCCCCGGCCGCTCTTCCGCCCCCCCCCCTACCTTCCCCTTTGAGATGTAACCTGGGCGGGAAGACGCTCGCAGAGGTACAAGCCTACAAACAACGAAGGATTTTCTTTTTTCTACAGGCTCACAGCTGTAGTCAATACTCTGCCAGAACCTTGATGAGCAGCAAGCATGGATCCGTGCATGTAACGCGTGAAACAGACAGGCACCTGGATGTGTCACATTCAGCGACCCCGTTTCATCCCTTACCCCCCACTTCCTTCCCTCGCCTTAGACTCATTGTAGTTATTGCTTGTAATTAGCAGTCCCAACCCACACTTTCTTTTACATCCCGAAACCCAAGCCAGACTTTGATTCACGTTGTTAAAACCCAACCACACTTTCCTGCATACTTTGTTTCATATCTTCCGAACCAAACCGTATTTGATTTGCTAAAGTTCCTCTGAAAATTAATTAGTCAGGGGGGCAAGGCACTATGCAAAGGACGGTGGTTACTACCCTAAACCGAAAAACCTAGCCTGTAAATCCTAAAACCGCGAAGTCCAGGTCCCGTCAGTCAAGATCGAAAGCTCCTAAACCCTACTTGGAGGATCAGGGGTAGTTGTAGGTATCGTTATACGTCCCCTAATATGGGTTTTACGTATAGTTCCCTACTTATAACCCTACTTATAACTACCCCTGAACCTCCAAGTAAACCCTAAAACCCCGAAACTGCAAGCCAAGGAACCACCGCCCAGCCTGTCCAAGCGCTGACGCAGAGCAGAGTACCTGCAAACGGTTGATGATATAAATCCTGCATCAGCCATAATAAGGAATATACCATTATTCCCATAGTTTAGGGTCTTTAAGGTAATGCAGGATTTATATCATCAACCGAAAGCACTGCTGGGGGACCTTCAGCGGGACTTTCAGAGTTTAGGGGTTCGGGCTTAGGGGTTAGGGGGGGATCCTTGAGGGTACACTTTGAGGGTTCTGGAAGGTTCTTTAAAGGGATCTTGAGGGTTTGGAGTTTAGGGTTTAAAGGTTGAGGGTTTATGAGGGTTCTTAGTTCTTCGAGGGTACACAGTAAGGGTTTTCCAGCAGTAGACCCTAGAAAAACCCTAAACCCTAAACCCTAAACCCCAAACCCTAAACCCTAAACCCTAAACCTTAAACCTTAAACCCTTTCCCCCGGATTAAGGACAAGTAGTGCAGGGAGTCCCTATACATGACTAACCCAATAGCCCCACTGCAGGGGTTCAGGGCTCAGGGTTTCGGGAGATCTCTGAGGGGTGCGCTTGAAGGGTTCTAGAAGGGTGTTGAACGGGATCTTAAGGGTTTGGGATTCAGGGATTGCGGTTGCAGGTTTACGCTTGATGGTAGAATGCTGACATGTGAGGGTTAGGGCTTGCGGAGACTACCTCAAAAGACGGCGCACGTGCAGGTTTCAGAAAATAGGGGATCCTTCCTGGGTCGGGGTTTTTAGACACCCGAAACACCAATTTAAACCCAACACCCAAAAGCTCGTAAAACCCGAAATGGGCACACAGACAGTGGTGCTAGTAAGTGTCGGCATCCCAGTGTGGCGAAGCAAATCCCGTCTCAGATTGCCGGGACATCGCCCTCTGCTCCCAAAAGAAGCCAACATCGAGATCTCAGGCTTGACGTGTTTTTTTGGCACATCTTCTTCCACCAGTGCAGCCACAGTCTGTACTTCTGGCAAAGGCATCCTTCCGCAGCGAAAGATCGTGAAGGCTCCGGTGTTGGGTTTAGGGTCTTAGGGGTTTAAGGTTGAGGGTTTGGGGTTTAGGATTTAGGACTTAGGGTTTAGGAGCTAGGATTTAGGGCTTAGGGTTTAGGGTTTGGGGTTCAGAGTTTAGGGTGTGGGGTCGAGGGGTTGGAGTCGGGGGCAGCACGAGCAAAGCAAGGCCGCCGGCCTTGCGCTTTCACCCTCCTCTTTGCATGGCGTCGGGATCCATACTTGGAGGATCATGGGACCTAGTAAGGCTCAGGGGTCCCTTTAAGGGACCTATAGGGGGACTGTAAGGGTTTAGGGATTAGGGTCTACTGAAGGATCATGGGACTTAGTAAGTATGGTTATAAGTACTGTAATGGGGGTGATAAGCAGCTATAAGTATAGTTGCCCTAATAAAAACCTTAGTTACTAAGTCCCATGATCCTTCAAGTAGGGTTAGGGTTTAGGGGTTGGGGGGGATCCTTGAGGGTACACTTTCAGGGTTCTGGAAGGCTCCTTGAAGGGATCTTGAGGGTTTGGAGTTTGGGGTTTTAAGGGTTCAAAAGGAGGACTGCAGAAGATGACTTTCTATTAGCAGGAGCTTCTGGCTTAGTCCTTTTCGTACGCGCTCTTGAAATGGAAATCCTGGGCTATAGTTTTGGGGCCGTTGAAAGTCTAAAAGTCTAGGAGCCACAAAGGGCAATCAAAAAGCTTCCCGAAGTGCCACCACGAGTTGATTTAAGTTACCATGGAAGGGATCAATAACCAATCATATCGTAATATAGTTTCCTATGGTTGGAACATACACTGAAGTCTGTAACAACAATCCCGAAGGATTTCCTTCCGAGAAACAACCTAATGGAAAAGATTGCTGAAAGACATCATACAGAAACCTTCAAAGAAACACACAACAGCAGCCATAACACTAAACATGAACGAAGCAACATCGTGAACAAAGGCACAATGCTGCCGCCATAACTTTAGTTATCAATGAGCAATAGAAAGTTAACCCTAAACTCGAGGCCCGAAACCCCAAAATCCAAACCCCAAACCCAAACAGTAAACTCCCCCTGCAAACAAAACAATGCTAAATAAACAACACGAATAGTCAGAATACTGATAATGATAACAGAATATACAACACTTAATACGAATAAAAAAAACTCACAATATCAATAACAACAGCAATAATGACAACACTCAGAAGCTTCTGATGCCCAGCTTACCTTTGGTTAGTAGGGAATGGAAGAATGGTAGTAATAGTAGTTATAATTAATTGTACCCCATTCCTCCATTCCCTACTAACCAAAGGTATGCCAGCTTCTGAAACCCTAAACCCTAAACTCTAAACCCTAAATCCTAAACCCTAAACCCTTAAGCTCTAAACCCGATAAAACCTTAAACTCAACACCCTACACCCTAAATCCTGAGGCCATAAGCTTCTGATGCCCAGAAGCTTACCTTTGGTCAGCAGGGAATGGAGGAATGGGGTATAATTATATCTACTATTACTACCATTCTTCCATTCCCTACTAACCAAAGGTAAGGAAGCCGGCCGTGCCTGCGCAAGGCACCTCGCCGGCCCCTGTAAGCTCCTCGCACGGGGCGTCGGGCGCGTCCTCGTCGGCCTCCAAGTTAGGCTCCCGAAGGGTTTAGGGTTTAGGGTTTAGGGTCTAATCCAGAAACCCTAATGTAGAGGCCTTAATAATTAGAATACGGTTTTGGGGCCATTATACTATAATTATAATACGGATCCAAGTTAAGCTCCCGAAGGCTTTCCGGGTTCAGGGCTTAGGTTTAGGGTTGAGGGTTGAGGGTTTAGGGTTGAGGGTTTAGGGTTGAGGGTTTAGGGTTTACAAGCTTTGCAGGGCTTATACCGCTTATAGGGCTTATACGGCTTATGGGGCTTACAGGGTGTAGGCTTTAGGGTTTAGGGTTGAAGCTTCTTGATGCCTTCGGTTTGGGTGCTGCTCTAAAGTTATGCTTGATCTGGGTGTTGTTTCGTTGTGTTCTTGATTTGTTACGTTGTGCTCGTCTGTTTGGTGCCTTGTTTCGTTGCTCATATTTGGAGTTGTTCCATGTGCGCGCGTGGGTTTCTAGGATACCCAGTAACCTAAGAATAAAAAGGCCTCTCTTTTTGGTATTGGGTAACTTTATAAGGAACCTAGGACTACAAAAAGGGAATAAGAGTACTACTGGGCATCCTAGGTTTTGAGGGGGCGGACTTAGTGCTTTTAGGGTTTAGGGTTTAGGGTTTAGGGTTTAGGGTTCAGGGTTTAGGGTTTAGGGTTTAGGGTTTAGGGTTTAGGGTTTAGGGCTCCAGGGTGCCAGAATTAGGCAGAGAGTTCTTTTTCATGGGCTGGTCTCTCCAGGCTTTTGGCATGTCTGCGTGGGTTCAGTCTGATAGACGTACTTGGAGGATCATGGGACTTAGTAAGTGTGGTTATAAGTACCCTAATTGGGGTTATAAGCAGTTATAAGTATAGTTACCCTAATAATAACCTTAGTTACTAAGTCCCATGATCCTTTAAGTAAGCCTTGTAAACCCTAAACCCTAAACCCTAAAAGCTTGAAGGGGGTTCAAGCTGCAGTTTTCAGACAGCGCAGCTTCTCCATAAGCGGCCGGCCCCGCAGAACTCGCCAGTAAGGTACGCCCTCAACCCGCGATCTAAACCCCTAAACCCTAAATCACTAAATCCCTAAGCTCTAAACCCTAAATCCCTGGGTTCCCTTTAAAGGGATCCTAAAGGGGTCTAGAAGGGATCTCTAATGCGATTCAGGAGGGGGGTATGGAGCTAGGATTTGGGTTTATGATTCAGTTGATGCCTTGGGATTCTATCAGGCATCCGAACAGGATTCCTGTGGCCTATCATGAAGATATCATTGGTTTATAACCCCCTGCCCGGGCATACTGAATCCCAATCTGCAACCCAAGCCAAACCCCGAAGTCCCAAAACCCTGTACCCTATACCAAGACATCCCCCAGCCCTGGTTGAGGGACATCATGATCCTAATTCCTTTAAGGAGATCTGAAGGAAGTACCGCCACTGTACACGCAGGGCAAAAACCCGGTAGGACGAAAAAACCCTGCCGCGGCGCGGCGAAAACTGGGAAAGGAACCAAACTGACAAGCCCAGTTACTCTCCC
Source organism: Symbiodinium sp. CCMP2592 (assembly GCA_905221615.1). Classification (NCBI taxonomy): domain Eukaryota; class Dinophyceae; order Suessiales; family Symbiodiniaceae; genus Symbiodinium; species Symbiodinium sp. CCMP2592. The sequence goes on from CAJNDT010005990.1 coordinate 256,143, forward strand.
TGTCCTCGATAAAAAGGCAACCCGCAACCGAAAGACCCAAACCGACCAACACCACCCGAACCAACAACAGTCACGGGAGAGCAGCAGGGCAGGCAGCTCAGGAGAGCACCAAGCACGCGGCAAAGGAGGCGCTGCTGCAAGAAAAAGGCGTACAACCTCCACATGCCTTTTCTGAGCTGCAACGTGCAAAGGGGTGTCGCCATGGTCCGTGGCTTTGTCCCTGTCAGAGTTGAACTCCGTCAGCATTGAACTCCAGCAAAAGGCGCGCAACCTCCAAGTGCCCATTCTCAGCTGCAACGGACACAGGGGTGCGGCCTTCATGCAGGGCTTTGTCCTTGTCCGCATTGGCCTCCAACAAAAGGAGCACAACCTCCACTTGCCCATTCTGAGCTGCAATGAACAAAGGGGTGCGGCCATCATTCATGACCTTGTCCTTGTCCGCATGGGCCTGCAGCAACAGGCGTGCAATCTCCAAGTGCCCAGTATGAGATGCAATGTGCAACGGGGTGGCGCAATGGTCCAAGGCCTCGCCCGTGTCAGCATTGAACTCCAGCAATAGGCGTGCAACCTCCAGGTGCCCATTCTCAGCTGCAACGAACAAAGGGGTGCGGCCATCATGCGGGGCTTTGTCCTTGTCCGCATGGGCCTGCAGCAAAAGGCGCGCAACCTCCACTTGCCCTTCTTGAGCTGCAGCGAACAAAGGGGTGCGGCCATCATCCATGACCTTGTCATTGTCCGCATGGGCCTCCAGCAACAGGCGTGCAACCTCCAAGTGCCCATTCTGAGCTGCAACGAACAAAGGGGTGCGGCCATCATGTGGGGCTTTGTCCTTGTCCGCATTGGCCTCCAACAAAAGGAGCACAACCTCCACATGCCCATTCTGAGCTGCAATGAACAGAGGGGTTTTGCCATCGTTGGACTTGTCCTTGTCCGCATTGGCCTCCAGCAAAAGGCGCGCAACCTCCAGTTGCCCTTCTTGAGCTGCAGCGAACAAAGGGGTGGCGCCAGCGACTGTGGACTTGTCCTTGTCTGCATCGGCCTCCAGCAAAAGGCGTGCGAGCTCCAAGTCCCCCTTGTGAGCTGCAACGAACAAAGGGGTGGCGCCGCGCTCCGTGGCCTTGTTCGTGTCAGCGTTGAACTCCAGCAAAAGGCGTGCAACCTCCAAGTGCCCATTCTGAGCTGTCACGAACAAAGGGGTGCGGCCATCATGCGTGGCTTTGTCCTTGTCCGCCTCGGCCTCCAGCAAGAGACGCACCACCTCCAGGTGGCCGTGCTCGGATGCCCCGAAAAGTGGGGCCGGATCACCCAAGCCTGGGTCTTGCGGCCGTTGTAGAATAGTCTCCACTGCCGATGCCTGGCCACGGCTTGCAGCGTCCCGAAGAGCTTTCACTTGCGTTTCAGATGTTGGGCAGAAGTCTAGAAGTACGGCCTGAGCTTCTCCGGGTCTCAAGATGTTGTCGTCATCTAGCATCACATTGTCATCCAGAAGTACTAGCCTTTGCCGAAACCTTGCCAGGCCACACACGCTGTGCAAGTGCTGCTTCAGGGCCTGGACAGGGCGCCTTCCTGCAGGAAGCGTCTCCAGAAAGCTCGCCACGTCAATCGCAACGAGGCCTTCGCCCGAGACTGTGCGAATCCGCAGCATTGTAGGGGTGCAGAGTTTAGGGTGTAGGGTTTCGGGTTTTGGGGGTAGGGTTCAGGGTTTAGGATTTAGGGTGTAGGGTTTAGGGTGTAGGGTTTAGGGAATCGGGTCTAGGGTGTAGGGTTTAGGGCTTGGGTTTAGGGTGTAGGGCTTAATGTCTAGTGCAAAGTTTTGTGTTAGGGTTGGTGTTTTGGGTTGAAGGGCCCATGTTTTTTCTCGGGTTGGTGGCTTCTGCGGATCTGAACAAACGCCCAAGCAAACACACCTCAAGGAGCTCTCAGCTAGGAGGGGCCTTAACAATCAGAATAGGGTTTTGAGGCAGACTATAACAAAACTAATAGGGAACCCCCAAATTCCCTGGGCATCAAAATAGTCCAAAGGCCTTACATAGTATGGTCTTTGGGCCCAAACGCCTTAATTGATGAGTCCTTAGATGCCCTCGGGAAAATAGTATAGGTTAGAAGCTGCCCCCACCCTGTAATTGTGACTATAAGGATTAGATAGGATTATATTAGGGCCCTAATATATTCCTATTATACCACTATTACAGGGTGGGGGCAGCTTCTAAAGTATAGGTAATTATGAACTCCCCTGTATTAACCCCTCAACCCGAAATCCCTCAAACCAAAAGTCCCTGAGTCCCAAAAAACCTAAGACCTAAGAAAAAAACTAATAGCAAAAAAAACCCACCAAAACTGGGTTTAGGGTTTAGGGTTTAGGGCTTATAGAGTTTAGGGTTTAGGGTTTAGGGTTTAACTCTCTGAACCCTAAGTCCTAAACCCTAAAAGCACCCTAAAAAACCCTAAGCCCTAAACCTGTACATCGCGGGTGCTTGCAGGATACCAGGGGTTGAGCATTGCAGCTTCCGAGAGATTCGAGTTTGGGTTTAGGGCTCGGGTTTCGGGATTTGGGGATGTAGGGTCAGGGCTTGCAGATGTAGCCATGACAGCTTAGGGAGCTTAAGGCTAAGTGTCCTGCCTAACTTAGGGACCTAAAAAGCCTAAAAACTGTGGAGTGGGGCTTCAAAGTCGATTATGCCACATCTAGAACAAGGAGCCCCCAGAAAGAGTACTACGAACTTCTCTTAAGCCCTATACCGACCCCTGCGGTCCTCTTCCAGAACGAGGGAGATGTCTGGAACCGGCTGGTTCTGACCTCTGCCGCCATGGATTTTGATACTGTTGATGATATAAATCCTGCATTACCTTAAGGATCCTAAACTATGGGAATTATGGTATATTCCTTATTACGGGTAATGCAGGATTTATATCATCAACCGTAGCACCATTTTCAGGGTTTGGGATTGAGGGTTTCGAGATGCAGGGGACCTTGTCGGTTTGATACAACTTTTTCGGACGACACGAGAGTCTTTCAAACATCTTCAGAGTGTCTGTAGGCCTCCCGGTACCTGCGGCGAAAAACCATCAAGCTCTAGTGTAGAGCTCCTTTCTAGGGCAAGGGACGGACGCAAAAAGGCAAGGGTGTAGGATTTGATTAGCTGTTAGATTAGCTTGAGGATTTAATTTCAGTTTCGATCGGGCCCTGACCTCGAGCGCGGTTTTGCTAACAAACGGGGCCTGAAAAAGACTGTTGTCAAGCAATGTGAGGATGTTCGCTTTGTCCGTAAACACCTAAACCCTAAACCCCAAACCCTAAACCCTAAACCACTAAACCCTAAACCCTAAACCCTAAACCTTAAACCCAGACCCTAAACCCCTAAAGAGCATGGGAGGCCTTGTCTTGCAGCGGGTCGGTTGAGACTTCGTGAATTTGGCAGACGCGCCCAGCAGCTTACTTTATAGGGATCCTTAGGGGTGTAGGGGGAGGGGGGGTAGGGGGCCTTGAGGCCCATAATAAGGACTAATAAGGCCTATTTAAGGAAATATAGTCCCCTACACCCCTCCCCCCTACACCCCTAAGGATCCCTATGATTACTGGTTCCCAGCACTTAGACTCAAAAGGGTGGCTGTCAAAATGAGGGTCACTTTTTGGGTACCCTAAATAATAGGTGCCGTACTATAATAGGGACCCAAAGAGGACCATGATTTTCACAACCACCCTTAAAACACCAAAAGGGGTCTATAAGGCATCTATAGCAGGGTCCTATATTAGGTGCCTTAATACTTATGCGTGGGGATTTGATCTCGATTGTGTTGCTGCTCTCCCCACCAGAGCTGTAATGAATGTAGGTGTGGCTGGCTTGCACTCTCCACGGACTGGACCCTGTCTCTCTCACACTTCCACACGTGCAATCCTATGCAGGCAGAACCGGCGGCCGTTCCTTTTGCACTCGCTGCCGGCGGCGGTTCGTCTGTGCACGGGACAGCTCTGATTGCTCAGGATAGAAGACACATATAGCACTTAGCTATGGGCATTGACTTGAGCCTTGAGCCAAACGTTGCGTGGGCGGTCACATAGAAAGGTAAGGAGAAGCGATGCGGTGTGCGCAGCACGTCCACAAGCTTACTCCTAGAGTCGAGGGACGCGTAGCGTGCCCCCTTAGAGTCGAGGGACGCGTAGCGTGCCCCCTTCCCTTGCACTTTACATGGTCTTGCTCACAGCTCTTATAGTGACACCTTAGAACTTGACAAGGCATCGCAGTCCGTTCGCACCCCCCATGAGTTGCGTCTCCGACGCTGCTCACCCGGAAGATGGCACGATAGGACAACAGAAAATGTTCCGCCGCAACGTTGACATTGAAAATCAGAGCTTTGCATCCCAATTAGAAACGTTGTGACACTCATCTACGTCAGTAACGATCCCCTGAAATGGCAAACGAATCAGGCGTCACCGAAGAAAGAAGCATTCGCGATGGCATTCCATGGGCGAAGCTCAGAGGTCACGAACTGATAGGCGAGGAAGACCAAGCGTTGATTCATCTCCATCTTCGCGTGGTCGCAGGATCGCGGTCCCAGGGCCGGAGGTTTTCCTCTGGATACTGTTCCCTTTGCTTTCCTTTGTCCTTGCCTTTGTTTCGGCCTTTGCCGGCGGTGTAGTGGTAGTAGGAATTGGAGTTCCAACCTCCATGCTGTTCACCTCCGGTTCTCTCACGCCCTTTTGAAGATCCCTTGGCCGAAGAAGCGCTTGCACGTTCCTCCGTAGTGACAGGCGTGTCCAGGATGGAAGTACCACCTGGAGGGAGATAGTCAGCGGCCGAGATGTGATGTAGGGCTTCAGTACGTTTGGTCGTCGGATTTTGCTGTCTCTCAGCCTTGGATCTGACCAATCTGTCCATGAAATGCGCAGGCATTTGCACATTGTGATCCACCAGCAATCCAATGGTCTGGACTGAATGATCGGCATGAGTCAGCAGGATACCGACGGGGTCGATGTACAGGAAGTCCACCGGTCCAGTTGGCGTTGGTCGTAGCACTGAGAATTGTTGGTGTCCTGTCACCATCGGAATCACCTCGCACAGGACGTTCAGGCAACAAAAGTGCATAGCCTTCACATCTTCATCCCTGTTGCTCTTCAAGTACGTAGTAGGGTTGAAGTTGTCCCTGCCAATTCCCATCATGTTGGCTCCCCGTGTAAGCAACGAAAGCATCTGATTCGTCCGGAAGCGCTTCAAAGTGTAAGTCCCGTTGGGATCGTACTGCTTGAGGTTCTCAGGCTCCTTGGCAAAGCGAATGATCTCCTCGTCAGTTACATCCCTGCTCACACCCGTTTCCCTGTCCACTACAGCCAAAGATCCCCATTTTCCGAGCACATCATAGCGTTGGCCAAGTGCGAAATTCTCCTTCATCTGGAACAACGGCATAGTCGCCCACTTCGCGAATCCTGACCAAGCCTTGTAGATGGTTCTGCATACCACGAATGCCATATACGAAAGAGCGGCCATGTTGGCGTCGATGCAATGGGCATTTCGCTTTCCTGAGTAGTAGGATGGCTGCATGGCGGTACGTGCGAGTTGTAGTTCAGGATCGATGTTCAAAGACTGGCCGGCGATGAGGACGGGACGTCGTTCCTGTGCAACTGCATCTGGTACTGCGTCATCAAAGTCCTCTCCTGGCTCTGTGTCCATTTCTTCATCAGGTTCCTGTTCTGGATCGTCCTCCGCGATGACAGATGGTTCTGGGATTTCCTCAGGTTCCGCAACGGTCTCTATCTCCATGGCTTCCTGCTCCTCGACGGTCGCCTCAGGCACTGCTGCTGCCGCAGCTTCCATTGTTTGAGCAATGAAGTCACTGGGGATCTCCGTAGGAGTCTCCCGTTGTGGAGAACCTTGGTAGTATCCGCAAGAAACGAATTGTGACCAGCAGGACGTGCATCGGGAGAAGCATGCTGGAACGATGTTGTAGCATGCCGGGCACACCCTCATTCTCCTTCCATCCTCGTCTCTGCGTAGGTCTTCGGGTCGCCAATTCTTGATGACAAACTTGATCCCTTTGTCCATGTAGTGATGCCGAACCGTGTTCTCCCTGTGGGACTCCAGGACAGTCGTAAGGTCTCGAATGATCTGCTCCTTGCTGGTGTCGTGGGGTCCAGGAGGCATCTCGCAAAGCAATTCCATGATCTTGCTTGGTGTTCGGTATCTCTCGAACTCAGGGAGCAAAGGTGATGCATTGTAGTCCAACACCATCTCTTTCTCCAACCGTTCATCGTAGATCTTTTCCACCAGAGCGAAAGAGTGTGTATCTTGAGGATTCGGGACGCAAAACCATACCTCCTTGACGAACTGGAACGGTATCGTTCGGCCAACGATCATGATGCCGCTGTCTGTGATACGTCCATCTTCTCGTGCAAGGTCCTGCGATGGGACATGGAGGACCGCCAGCGGCATGTGCTTGGCTTGTGGTCCATGTACCCGCATCTTGGTCGTCGCATTCCGGTGATCGAACGGTGCGAATACCCCCCAATAGCTGTGGAGTCTGCCGCCTTGGTTGCCTCGAAATTGGCGCCTATGGTCGAAGTCCCCGTCGGGGTCCTCCGAACCAGGCATGATGCCTTGCGTGACAATGGAATCCAGGTTGCGGCATGCCGTAGCGTGGAACGCGCCTCCAAGACGTTGCAAGAGGGTCATAGATGGAGATATTGCGAACCTGTTCTTGTCCAACTGAAGCAAATTGTTCTGGGGATCTGAGTGCGCAGAGTGACCACTCGTAGCCCGAACTGCCCATGGCTTCACCCAGCCGTTGCAAACGTTCAGGTACCTCTGGCTGTGCCGGCAACGATCATTGTTCTGGATCTCTGTGATCTGGTCAGGAATCGATACCAACATGTTCGAGCCTGCGGATCCAAGAGTCTCCGTGCCGGGGTCCTTCACTCTCACTCCCAGGAACTGCAGCCGAATCTTGGCCTTGTGGCGTCTCGTGGCTGCGAGCATGTTCCCTTGGAACAATAGCTGGAGTCTTTCATTGTACACTCTCTTCCTCTGTTGATCATCGGTCCTTGAGACCGCTTCGGTGATGCGTCTGCTGTCATGGGTCCATAGTTGCTCATGCCTCACCAAATCCTCGATCAGCACCCACCCTCCTTCATCACATCGAATGACGCTGCTGAATGCCACCTGGCACCTGTTGTCAAGCCATTCCGAGCCTGGGCGCCTGGCGATTCTGTGACGCAGGTCAGATTGAATGCATGATAGCGCCCAATCCGCGTTCCTTCTTCGATGATGGGTGATGTTGCGAAGGACAACTTCGTTCACGATGTCCCATCGATTGTGGATGAAGCTTGCACCCTTGGTTGGGATCAGGTCGAGAATCCCGCATCGGATTGGCCTTCCGCCGCCGATGCATTCGTAGCCTGCATTGGTGTAGCCCTGAATAGTATCATCATATTCAAAGCTAGGACGGTCTCCTCGTTGAGGTAGGCGTCGGTCGCGATGGTCCGAAAGCTGCTCAATGAGGTCCACCACCCGCTGGCTATTCTCTGGTCCCATGTCCTGCAGCGGTACACCACAAGCATCATGTAAGCCCCGACGGTTCTCCACATCCGTGCAGAGATTGTGTTTGTTCTCGTAACGGATCAAGACCACATCACCCCGTACGGCTTCGCCTCCGCGTCGCGGTCGGGCTTTGGCCTTGGGTCGTCGGTCCGAGGATGCAACACTCACATGGTCTGTGGTGTCAACGTCCATTGGCTCATCTTGCTGTGGAGGTATTCGACGTGGATATCGAAGAAGGCTTTCCTTGATGATCTGGATGCTTCGAAGTATCAGATCCCGGGTCGCAGCATTTTCCGTGCAATTGGACAGATGGTGTTGATCACTGCCACAAGCGATACAGAACGTGAGTCTATCGCTTCCGACCGACATTTCGCCCTGAGCGAGTACTCCCACATAGTCCTGAAGCTGCGCGACAAATCCTTCACGAATCATCTGCCTGGGATCAGGGTCTTCTGCACCTTGTTCTTCTTCGGGTTGTGCATCCACATCTACATCCTGTGCAGGTATTGGTGGAGCAACGGAGAACCCTGGATCGTCCGTGACGTTGTCAGCGGCCTGTGTCTCGTCGGTCCTTGCAATCTCTACGGGGTAGATATCGCCATCGACGATCACTGTGAAATCAATCACGAGGTCAGCGGACATGTTGTTGACGATCTCAGCGACTTGCTCATTCTTCTTGGGCGGTGTCCTCTTGCGCGGGGAGTCAACCGTGATCAGCTCGATAGCTTCGGCCGACGCGTAGCGGAAGAATGACCTTTCGATCCCCCTCACGCACGCATTTGCCCCCTCAAGGCCACCCCAATTTGGAAAATGACTTGGGTGTCTCATTGCAATTGTAAGAAGCCCGAGTGCCAGCTCCACCGTGTCACCCAGGAGTTCCTCCTTGGGCAAGGCTGACCCTCTGTAGCATTCTTGGCGCTCCTCCGGAGTCAAAAGCATTCTCATGAAACCAGCATAAGCGCAGTTCCCGGCATCGTAGTAGCAGATGTAGCATGTCTTGCCTTCGGAGTCGTATCCTCTGTCCCATGCCAACTGTTTGGCCTTTCCCCATGCCGCGTACTCGATGGCCTGACTGGCTGTGATTCGGAGACCACCGTAGTGAGAAACCGTCTTGCCAATGTCTTCGTAGACCACTTCCGCACAAGCTTTGAGGAACTCCTTGATGTCCATGCGAGGGTCCACAAATTGAAGCCTCAGGTCATAAAGGTGCTTTGCGCAAGCCAAGGTGTACTTCTGGGACGCGACCAAGTCATTGAAGGAGCTGATTTGATGCTGCATCTTCAAGGCTGAAGTATGCGCGCACCCAATGCAGTGTCCAGGATACCCGTTTCCAGTCGGCTTGAAGAAGGCCTGTGCGTAGCACTCAGCCAACTTCATTGCGTCACATCCAGGGCAATAGAACGTTCTCCCTTTGACATAGCCGGTGTTCGGGGTCGCGTAGGTGTCGATCCGGAACCAGTAGTGCCTGTTGTCGTAATAGGCTTCGGGAACGGTCATGGCGATGTCAAAGTCCTGCCAGGTGACTGCGGACGATTCAGCGACCGTGTCACCCTGGGCACCCGACCTGATCTGTTGCTGTTGTTCTCCCGTGAACCATGTCTGCGAAATCTTGGTGGACGTCTTGACTTCACTCTTGTCCTCCCAAATCTCGACAAGCGACGGGTGAGCGACTGTGTCGGCGCGGACAGTTTCGTCCCATGATCGGATTCTCGATGCCTCAACGAAGCAAGTGGATACCATCTTCTCGCAGAACAGCTGCTTCTCATAGATAGCGTAGCCCAATTTGAACCTGACCCGAGAGTCCGGTGCTGGCACCTTTTCGGCTGACAGTGTATGCACGCCTGATGACGCATGTTTCATCTGGCTGTACATTCTTGACCAAAACGAAGATCCATGAATCACCACGCATGCTCGGGCTCGCAACTCCAGTTCAATATACATTCCCAGCGCGTGGAAACCGTTGAACAGAGAAGCTTTGTGCTGAAGGTAATTGCTAGCTGCTCCAACGAACCGTAAGTCGTGGTTGATGTTGACAATTGGAGGGCGCGTGGTACGCTTCCCTGCTGCAATGATAGGGTCAACGTACGTCACCTTGAGCTGTCGCTGCAAGTCAGTACGGATCGCTGCTCCGTCTCCGACTTCACTCATCGGAAAAGACATGTTCTCGATGAGGATTGCCTGGAGAGACAGATGGTAATGCAGTGTGACGGTTGCAAGCTGCTCTTCAGTCAAGCCATCCAATGTCGCATTCACAGATTCCAACGATCCTTTTGTGACTTGGAAGTTGTAGTTGGCACCTGTGGTGATCGACGGGCTCACAATGTAGATCTCGCTCCACCCATGCATGCCGAGGTTCTCTCTCAACGTGTGCGTTGATCCCCTGGTCCTTGCAACCATGTCAAAGTCCTGGACGAGGATTGTGCATTGAGAGCGCATAGTCGCGGCATCAGGTTTGCCACCCATACCCAAACTATTGCGAAATCCGTTCAGCGTGTTCATGGTGTTGATCCTGGCTTCTTCCGGAATGTCATCGTTGTCGACAAGATCGCGATCTGCCTCGATCATCACTGCCGAGGTAAGCATTGGAGGAGAAGGAAGATGCACGCATGATACCAATGCCAATGCATGGTACAGCCGTGAATACATCCGTAAGCCACACCTTTGTACTCAGCTTCACGTAGACCTTCAGGTTGAGACCCTTGTCATCATTTTGTGAGACGGAACGAATCCTTGCCAAATAGGTCACCAGTCTTCTGACGTAATGCTGAATCGGTGTGGTCCCCACGTCGTGGTTGGCCACAAACTTTGGCGTCTCATCAATGGCAGGTGGGTACTCGTCGTGATCACGGGTCGTCGTCAGCAAGATCGAACGACAGCCCTTCTCATCGATGTTGACATAATGGTACCAACTTTCCTGAGCGCCAGCGGGGATTGGAGCTTCCTCCCATGTCGGTTGCGATGGTTCCTCTTCCGGTTGCGAAGGCGGTTGTTGTGGAGGAGGTGCCGCAGAAGATGACGACGCCGATGCCGTTGCCTCGTCCGTCCTTGCCCTCTTTGGTCCGTGGCTAGGGGTGGCTCGAGGTCCGGCAGCGGATCCTTGCGATTGTTCCGGCGTTCTTCCATGCTCAGGGTGCACGATTCCTTCCGGTTCGAGGTTGCTTGCCGTAGGCATCGCAACTCTCCCCGTTGAGTATACCCAGCTAGGATGCCGTTGAAGGTTGGGCGGAAACAGGCCATCATCTTGCATAAGCGGACTTGGTGCCCTCATCTGTTGGAATTCCGCTTCCCATATGCCCAATGTGGCGCGTTTGGTAGAGCAGTCGACCACGTACCCAGATTCAACTCCGCATTGATTCCAGGTGTAGCCACGGAACGCATCCGGCAATTGGAAACCGTTCTTGTCCTGAGCTGCACATACGGCATCCACATGGTACTTGAGGAAAGCATACGTGGTGTAGTCGGAATCGGGGAGCACGTCATTAGACCATCGATAATGCGGGAGTCCAGTTTGTGGATCAATCCATGATACATAGGAATGAAGCACGTGGAGACAAACACTGAACGCCTGGAGTGAGTTCATCGCAAAGGCGAGCGGATGTCCCATGCCTTGAGGCAATGTGCGCATCATCAAAGCCAGCTGGTGAACGTTGATTGGCGTAGCGCCATCGTTGCCCGCTGCACATTCCTGGTTGTAGGTCCGAAGCCCATACCCAGTGTGCTTTGCGAACATGTACATCAGCTTGCACACCCTACATAACGTAGGCTCTCCCAACAGGTCGGATTGGTCAGGTGCTCTGCCTGACATAGGCAACTTGTGGTAGTAGTCCTGATTCACCGTATACCATTGTTGAATTCTCGTGTCTGTCACGGCCTGATAGGGCGTCTCCACGGAATTGATGAGAACGGCGAGATTGTAGTACACGTCCGCATTGACGATGTTCCTGGTTGCAGTGTTCAAGTCGAACCGAACTTGTTTTCTTTCATGTTCCAGTTCAACCACAGCCAACTTTGCATCATCGCGGATCACTTCCTCATCCACCATAAATTTGTGATGGCATGAAACTTCCCTCCGTAGTCAGCAACAATGTGTTTGAGACCTCCACCAAACTTGATGACCATGGCGAGGATCTCCCCATAGGGTTTGTCCATGTACTCCTCCGGGGCGGCAAATAAGCAAGCCTTGAGGATTTCTCGGACTCGAATGGAAAGATCCCCTCCTGGCGACAGATTTGCACACGTGAACAGCAAGACCAAAGGAGGTGCTTTGAAAGCTGCCCATGTGCGAATGAGATCATTGTCGACCACTTTGTCTTTCGTAATCTTTGGCGGGAGCGAAACGCTCTGCGACGAGTCCTCAGAATACATCTGCAGAAACTTGTGGAACTTCAGAAACGTCCGCATCATCCCACCAGAAGGGAAAACTTCTTCATGGTCCACTCCTTCGAAGGCCAGCTCGTAGGCATTGTAGCTTTCACCCATGGCTCGGGATTCGGTCCTTCCTCCGTAGGAGAGAAGTACCTACACCCTATCGACTTCACGGTTCCGGGTGCTCTGTAAGAGGCACCCTTCCCCGATCCGTCGGGTCAGACCTTAGTTGTTCCTTAGTTGGGGCTGTGTTATAGCCCCTTCATCAGCGTCTATACACTGACGTTGCTGCCATGCAATGTCCTCAGATTCATGTGCATCATGACTGACACTGACATGAGCTCGAACAAGGCTGCGAACATTCCTCGCAATCGACCGCCATGACACATCAATGCGCTGCGACAAACTGCTCTTCGATTCATGGTCCAAGCAATCATCCATTCTCACCATCAAACGATCCGCTTCAGGCATGTTAGAGAACATGATCCTGCGTCCACCACCATCGCCACCAGCACCAACATGGTCATCAATCTTAACCTTCGTCACCTTGCCACTTGAAACAAGAGCATGCAACTCTGGCCAAGACCAACATGAACATGAAGAAGGCATGTCAAGCGAAAAATAGACGTCGGAAAATTCCGCACACTTCTTCAGCAGGCGTTTGAGAGATTTCAAGACACTTCTGAAAACCTTGTACTTCCCACCGGAACGTTTCTCACCCCCCACGCAAGCCCCTTCACTACTTCCAGGACCAACACCTGATCGCAAAAGCGATGCCACGAATAGCACAGGTGTGCGCAGGTCATTCCGGCACGCGTCCTTCATCGCACCGATAAGGCTGTCCTCATCGGCCTTAGAGCCAATTAGCTCCTTGCAAGTTATGCGAGCGCATCCCTTAGTGGACTTAGGCACGGCGTAGCCATTGCCCAAGCCACAGAGGTCAACAATCATGCGGTCAGGCTTTCGTCCACCAGCCTTCGACGGCATTGCTACCAATCTCCCATCGCCCGTTGCCTGAAATTTCAAGGCTTTAAGCAATCTCCTGGAGATTTGGCTAGTCAACTCGCATTTATCAGATCGATCCTTAGCGTCCGAATCGGTCATGTGCAAATGTTTGGACGAGCACACGTCAGACGACTTAGGATGCAACGCGACGTTTGCGGCAATGTACTCCCATTCATCCTTGCAGTAGCCGAGCTCAACGGCGGTTCCGGGAGATACAGGATCCCGAAAGGTATAACGTTGCCCGTGAGTGCATCCTTGGATCTTGATGCTCTTCCACATGGCATCTTCCTGAAGTCCCTTGTACTGCTTGGTTTCCTGGACTGGTACTCGAGGAGGTACTTCGATGATGATTTGGAACCCCCATGATGCCGCTCTGCGCGCAATTCTTTGGACGACCTCCCCCCATGGGTAGTCTGTCCGCAATTTGGCCCTTTCAGGGTTGTCAGCGATTTTCCGACTCAGCCACGAATTCTTGCCCAACACCCCTGCGCCAATGAAGATCACGGAGTTAGGGTTGTTTTTCCTTGCTTCCACCACATCGAAGAGGTAGGCACACATGGCGTCGTCAACTTCTCGCCCCATACTCAGAACATTCACTTGCAACCCAGGGTCGTAGTGAGAATCGGGAGCATGCTGCGCAATGCAGTCCTTGCCAGGAGCATACTCATTCCACCAGTTCTCCTCATCGACTCCTACCAATGTCCACACCGTCACTGCCTTTGGAGCATCTTTGATAGTGATACGGTATTTCCAACGGCTGTAAGGATTCTTGTAAGTATGGACCAACCCTCCATCGTGGTCGAGGAATTGGATCACCAGGCCCTCCTTGGGTTTGTTTTCGGCGAAATTGACCACGTGAGGCACAATTGCTCCATCATATCCTTGATATTCCCTTTTCTGTTCAGCCGCATCATGCCATACATCCTCGTACACTGACGACCATTGGTCATAGCCGAATTGGGAGGCTTGACTTTTGGACTGGCCGTTGAAACAAAGAGGTAATGTAAAGCCCTGGTACCCCCCATGGATGGCACGCGCCAGTGTGACAACCACCGCTCGCCATTTGGCGGGCAGGGCGCGCACATAAGACTGGCCCAAAGGCGGTTCAGGAGGAGGCAAAAACGGCGGCGCAAGGACGTCCGCAATAGCGGCTGGGCGCAAATGCCCCCGTACCGGATGGTACTGAAACACAGCACGCTCCACATAGCGGTCGAACTTGCCCGGTTGATCAAGGATAGCAGCACGGTCCTCCATTTGGTGCCACTGCCCTTCACGAAGAATCCAAGTCGACCGAAGGTAGCGACCAGGCGGCAACGCGGAAGGCGGCCCCCGCAGCATGCGCGGGAACTTGACAACCAGGATGGGGTCCACACTGTCATGTTCTTGCAAGCCTTCCTTACTCGACAATCCAGCGCGATACAACACCTGAGGGAGGATCGGCGTCTGCGTGTAAGGAAAACAAGGCACCTCGCTCTTGAACGAGTAATGCTGTTGGCCCTTCTCATCCGTGCTTTGTGTATGAGTAGGGCGCATCAGATCCATAATCTCTTGGGAGCCAATGAGGGCCGGCGGAAAAATGTTGATGAGCTGACACGCATGTGTCCAGGACACAGAATCCTTGAACGACTTGGTGTGTATGTCCGCTGACATCTTGGCAGTGACCTCATAGGCAAGAGAAACGTAACCTTCCTGAAAGATAGAATGCATCCATCCAATGCAGATGCCGTGGGTACGTTCCAAGTGACGCATAGTCGGATTCTTGCCCGTGCGAATCACCCCGATCATGGTCTGGTTGTCGTCGTAGAAGACGAAGTTGGGGTCTTGCCCCCCAAGCTGCTGCCACAACGTGATAGCAGGCAATCCAAGACGTGACATGGCAAAGTCGGCCGCGACAATCTCGGCCTCAGGTGTGGAATGACTCAAGCACCCCTGCCTTTTGCTAAGTCCCGCCAAGGGAAATCTTGTGTGAGAACCTTGAATGTGCAAGTGAGCACCGGAGGTAGATTTCAAACTTTCTCCACAACCTGCATAGTCCGCATCTGCAAACAGCCCGATGGACGAGTCCTCCAAGGAGTTCCCGACCCATCCAATCATCATGTGATGTTTGGACTGGTGCACATAGGCCATGAGATGATGAAGAAGAGCATCCTCCTTCTTGGTCCATTTCGTGATCTTGCGTGCGAGATTGTTGATACTGCGCAGAAGATCAAAGCGGCAAATGCGCGCGGCATAAAGCAATTTCATGAGAATGCTTGCTGCCTGCGGAGCAAGTGCACCGCGATTAGCCTCGTTGATCTCCTCTTCCTCTGGCGCCTTGGGAATAGGTGGAGGCGGAACAAGCCGACCATCCTTATCAACAGGCATGGTGTGTCCACACCACGTGCATCGATGGCTTTTACCTGACTGTGCCGGAGCGCGAGCTGGGTGATTCTTAGTCTCCTCAGCCGGACTCGGCGATGGTACCGTCTTGAATTTTGTCGGATCGAACCCAGTCACGTCGCAGTACTTCTTGACTGTCATGTCCAGGTACGTCTCCATGTCGTAGGTAACGGTCTGCACCTTCGTTTTGTCATGCAACGTTGCCTCGCCCTTGGAGATGCGACAACCCAGATACAAACCTAGTGGCGTTTCCTCTTCCAATCGAAGTTCTTGGCGCAGCATGTCCCAACCCTTGGGCAGGTTCTCTTTGGGCCCTGCCATCTTGAGATCATCCACGTAGATGACAAGTAAGAGCTTCATCTGCGGGTGGAAATACAATGATGGCCATTCGTCGCCAATCGGCTTGAATCCCACTTTCTGTACCGCGGTATGGCAATGTTGTTCCCACATGGTTCCTGCATCAGGATGTCCATATAGGGCTTTGATCAGGCGACACACAGGTCTACGGAATTTATGCCTTTTCGCAGATGGATGCCAGGCTTCATCAGGCAGTTCAACCCAACATGGAGTGCCCGATAGTCTCGCCTGAATGTATGCTTGGATAGCATCCGCCATCTGGACATCGTTGCCAGGAAGGCATCCGTAATAATCTGCCCACCGTGAGGCGTCAAACGTAGCCGGGGAATTCCCCAAATCCTGAAACAATGCGGCTTCCATGTTCTGGTCTTTGACCTGATCACCGAGTAGTACACCTCGCCCTTTGAACTTCCTGGCAGGATCGTCCTCTTTGAGCTGATAGTTCTTCTCGTATATCAGTCCATGTACTCGCGCCATATGTACTTTCTCACCTTTCTTCTTTGCCTCAGCGACGACGTCGTCATATTCACGCGTAGTTGAGAAATCAAACACCTCTTGGTCCCACAATCCCTTCCATTCTTTCATGAAAGCTTCCATGGCCTTGGGGTTGTTGACCATCTCCTTGCGTGTGACGGGTCGAGTGACCATGGCATTGAAGCATGATCCTCCTGCATGATTCTTTTCCCGATGTACGTTTCTGTGAGAAGTCGTACACGGCATAGACGGAATCCAGTTATCATCCATGACCATATGCGCCGGAACGGCCGGCACGACGTCTGCCAAGAATTGTTCTTGTGTGTATTGATCCACATAGGACTGTGCCCAGGACCATCCATCGTCGTCGTCAATGGACACGTTGAGTTGCAGATCAATTTCTTCACATGGAACAATCTTGGGAAAGATCATGTTGTCCAAAATCTTGGTGACTATCTTCTTTCCTATCACAGCCTTCTTCCGGTCTTTCTTGGCAACTCGAGCTTTGTCTCGCTTTTCTTTCTTGTACGCTGCCTTCTTCTCCGCTTCGCTCATTTTCTTCCATGCTTCCGGAGAATAGGAATGGATAGGTCGCCGTGTAGGAAGGTTCGTCGACCGTCGCTTCGGATCTTGTATGGAACTCCCCTTTTATCGATCTTGCAGGCTTCACCATCATCAGTGAGATATACAATGCCGTCCCCTTTCTTCCCCGTACTCCAATGTTCAATCTCCTCAGGAGCCAACTTCTTTTCTTTCAAGATCTTAATGATCTCTCCAGGTTCTTCGATGTCTCCTTCGGGGATGAGTCTACCGGTTGGACCGACTTCGCGGGGCGATCGTCGATCTTTCCCAGTGACCTTTGGTTCAGAAGGAGGCGGTGCTGCACGTAGACCTAGCTCTTCGTCTAGTTCTTCGAGTCTTTTGTCTCCTATAGCATCAATAGCTTCATGTTCTGCTGACTTGAAGACTTCGCCAGACGGCTCCGTCTCTATGTCAGATGGATCTATGTCCTGTAAGTCAGGATCTTCTCCGGGATCCGGTGGAGGAAGAAGACCATCTTGATCATCATCATCCCCGTTGCCACCATTTCCTCCAGGCGGACCGTCATCCCCGTCATCGACGTCTTTTATCTCCTTGCCAGCGAGGTCAACGTTGTCCCTGAGTCCCTCAATGGTTGAGTTCATCCTCTCGTACTCGGCTTTCAGGGGAAACGTTATCTCCTCTGGGAAGTAGATAACTTCTGTCTCGTACGGTCTCATCAACTTCCTGGGAACAGATGCGTCCATCGACAAGTTCGCATTGGCAAATTCCTTCATGTCCCACACGCGATACTTCTTGGACCATCCTTGACCAGCAGTGATGATGTATCCGGCAAAAATGCCTGGGATCCCCTTTGGATCGAACTTGTTGCCATATGTCTTCGGCCTTGTATCCGTCGGCTTGAAGAAGACTTTGGCCCCAAACGGTATGGCTTTTCCCTCGAAGTCCTTTCCAGTCATTCGTTTCCATGCTGAATCACCATCGCCCTCCACGTCTTCAAGTTGAGGTTCTGCATCACGCAATTCAGCGCAAAGGACCAGTATTGGGCGGGTAATCCGGCGTGTAGCATGGATGCTGCGACTGTGTTGATCACTTCTTGATTTGATCGTTCAGCGAGTGAATTGTTACTGGGTTTCCCTGGAAGGGAATGATCTATCACGATCTTCAACTGCGCCATAGCTGAATCGAACTCTGGTGCTTCATCACTATACGCCATATGAATCTTGCGTCTCCCCATTAGGCGTCTGATGGCCATGACGACCTCGTCAGTATTCCTTGAAGCCGTGGGAATTGCTGCGATCATTTTGGTGGCGATGTCTCTGATGACTAGAACTTCACGTGCTCCATCATCGAGTCCGATACCTGCTTCGGCGGCCTTGCGCATATCGAGGAAGTCGAACGTCACAAGATCCCCCCAGTGTTTGATCACACGTTGAAACGCACCTCGTTGTGTCCGCAAGTGCTTCATCTTCGCGCGTATGCACGATTCGCAATATGGATTGCGGTAGCGATGAGTACACAGATGTGCCAACGTCTTGGCTTCGGCTTTCAGTGTTCCGACTCTGGCCTTGCGGCTCGGCGCACCGTCGCCTTCCACATCAATGATCACCTCATCGTCACCGTCCAATGGAATTTCACCCACTCCTTTTCCTTCGTCGTCGTCCGGAGGTCGTCCGGCCTCGGACTCTGGTACTTCTTCTATAGGAGGTTCTTGGGGTTCAGGATCAGGAGGTCGTTCATGATCGTCACCTTCTTCTTCTGCTTCAATCTCGCTCGGTGCAGCTTCAGCGGCAGCTGCGACACTGACGTCAACATCACCCGCGGTTAGCACACCCTTGAAGATTTCGGTGATCGCTTTGGCCTCCGGATCATCATGAACCAGTGACTTGGAACTCCCGGCGCGAATGTACGGGATGTCACCGTTCACGAACAGAGATATTCTCTTGCCCTGCGGGTTGATCATGAATGGTTCCCTTCCGGGTGGCCACACAAACCCGTAGTTGAAGTTCATGCATCTTTTACCTATGGAAAGCACCGACGGTGTGTCATCCAACACATAAGCATTGATCGGTTCCTCGAACGACTCAGTCTGGAAATTCGACACGAGATCGGTATCGGTGATTCCATTTGCTGTCTGAAATGATATGGGCTCTGGAGTCACGAGTGTCTCGAGACTATGCTTCTCGATCTTCTTCTGAGATATGAGGTCATGGCCACACCCAGTGTCCATGAGAAATTTGATCTTCTTCTTGAGGATGACTGGTTGAACCATGCATTTGAATACACCTTGATTGATGATCCGTTTGCTGTGCGCAGCATCGAGTTCACGCTCAACGATGGAATCCTCACCGTCGTAGAAGGAAACTTCTTCCACCCGAGACGTTCCTGGGATTCGTACGAATGAAACTCGATCTCCGCATTGATCATCATCGTCGTCAACCATGTCTCTCATGATCTGTGCCCTCAATCTCGCTTTGTGCTTGGCGAATTCCAAATTCACGGCGCGATCCTCATTGTTGACAAGCGCTTCCATGTCGACGTACTTCACCTTCCGCTCCTTGTCCTTCTTCGATCTTCTAGGACACGAAGAAATGAACTTCACGTCATCGGCGAATGTCACATTACGCTTGATCTCTTTTCGGGTCGACGTAGTCGGTCCCGAGGATTCGTCGTCTGTTGAACAATCCGAATCAGCGTCGCTGTCAACGGATGGACAATCTGACTCCTCCTCATCTTGTCTTGAAGATCGCTTCCATATAGCCGGGGCTGATGGATTCCACCTTCGGCACAATCTGATGGCGGGTGCCGCAGGGAGTGCCTTGGCCTTGGCATTCGGCTTCGCTGGAGCTGCCTTTGCTTCGGATTTGGCTTTAGCTTTTGCCTTTGGTTCCGGAGCTGGGGTAGCTGCTGCCTCATGCTTGAAAGGACAATTCTCTCTTGAGCACGAGCCTGTGTTCTTGAACGAGTAGCATATCCTATTTCCTCCTCCTCCAGACGGACTTGGAGTTCTCGTCCTCGGCGTAAAGGGTCGCTCTGGAGTCTTCTTCGAGTGACTGAATGGGCACTTGTCACCATTTCGACACCCTGCATCTGTGAAATGGAACTTGCAGCGGATTTGCTTCTTGCTCTTGTCGCCTCTGTTGTCCGCTGACTCACTCCTCGTCTTCTTCTTGGGCTTTGGCTTGGTCTTCGCATGACTCTTCGCTTTGCTTTGAGGTAGTACAGGTGTTGCTTTATCCGGCTTGGTCGGCGAAGCCTTGACCTTTGCGGATGGAGCTGCGTTAGGCGTTGGTTTCTCAGGTACCTTGGCCGGTGCAGCGAGCAAATCCTTGCCCTCAAGCATCTGGCGCAAGCCAATTTGGGTCTGAGTGAGATTTGATTGTTCTCGTCTCCGCATGATGGTACGGTCGATGATCTTCATCAGATTGTCGTACGATCGGTCTTCATGATTGTAGGGCAAGTGTTCGTAGTGCATGCCCAACTCCATCTTCATTGCGGGCGAGTCCTTGATCTTGCTGTACAAGCAATCACGGAGAGCTGTTTTGGATGGTATGTCTTCTGGCCTCATCCGTCCCAGAACTTCCAACCACGTCTGCTTGAACGTATGAAGTTTGTTGTCGCCTTGGTACTGGAGCTTCACCAGATACTCGAGAGTGATGATCATGTCGAGACGATCGTGCGTTCGAAAACTTTCATACATCATCGCAATGATTTGTCGTCCTTTGATGATCTTCCCTTCGGGCCTGCTGATGTAATCGTTGGCCTTCCGGTTCACCTCCAGGTACAGATCAGCAGATTTGTCACCACCAGCGCGTAGCATTGCGACCATGGCGATCCCCAATTTGACGTCTACGCTCTTGAACTTCTTGTGTCCTGAATCGTTCAGTGCTTCGACATCAGGGAATGGGTTGAACGCTGGTGCCAGCCATAACATCCAGTCCTCATGATTTGGGTCGGCTGATGCTCCTAAAACATTGGCCGTGCATACGGATCGCCAGTTGTTGAGGTGAGTGAGAGTAGGCCATGGAGGAACGGTCACTTTATCGGCTTCCCTCCTGGAAATTCTCACCTCTGTGACTTCAGGATCTGCGTCTCCATCAGGATCACGCGCATGAGGGTCAGGATCCGGGTCAGGTTTTCCTCCACCGCTTCTCTTCTTATCATCATCGTCATCATCAGGCGGATCTGGAGGATCATACCCCGTGCCGGCTCCTTCATCATGCTCTCCCTCTCCGTTCTCGTCGCCAGCTCCATCACCGTCATCGTCTCCATTGTCTTCCTGAGTCGTTTCAGCAAATAATCTCCACTCATCACGATCAGCTCTGAGACGTTGTTCGGCTTTCTGGGCCTTGAGTACTTCGCTTCGCAGATCGGCAATCTTCTCTTCGTACCGTTCCGCGACCTCTTTCTCGATCTGACGCCTCCTTGCCTCATGGATAGAATCGTCATAGGCGACAGGGGGACCAATGAGGTCGTTGCCCTTCGTAGATGCGATAATGCCGTCGATACCAACAGGTCTTGAGGAGCTGGCAGATGCTGTGGACTTCGATCCCAACATCCCGCGATCCTCCAAGAGTTCGCGTAGCTGTCGATCACGCACGGCTGCCGCATCACTTTTCCCATGAAATCCGCTTGGTATGCCAAACAGAGTGGCTGCACTAGGCGTGGAACGCGCAAGTGCTGGGCTGCTAATACCTGGCACGTAGTGCTCGGGCATTGCATCCGCCGCCACGATTGGCGTTGAATAGGATTTATTCACCTCACCTTTGATGCGGCCAGTGAAGAAGTGTCCACCGGTAAATGGAATTCCATCCATCGCAAGGTTCTTGTCCTTGTCCGATTCCGAGAATGCGAACTTCTCTTTGGCGACTGGACTAACTTGACTTGGGGACCGTATTTCAGGGGATCGTACCTCACCTCCTACGGAAAATGCAGGCACTACTTCCTTTCCTACGTGCTCCCAGCCAGACTCAGTAGTCCTCGAAGACATGGGCATGCTCGAAGGCCGTGTCACTCCGCCATGGTAGTTGGAGTTCCGTGCTGCCTCCAATTCGCTGCGTGTCCTCGCTTGAAGATCTTCTTGTGCTTTGAGTGTTTTCCTGAGTTCACTCAGCTCATCGTGCAAGGTAGGCAATGCGCGCCTTGCATGATCTTCATTCTGATGAAGTCGGTCCTCTGCATCTTGCATCCTCCTCACAGCCATTTTGCGGTACTCTTCCTCTTCACCAAGACGTTCGCGAAGCCGAAGTCGTTCTTGATCAATGGCTGCGCTGTTCCCAGCTAGCCCTTGGATCTCGTTCACGGCCCGCAACTCCTGATTCTTGACCAAGTGGAATCGTTCCTGCATTGCTTGTAAGGCTTGTTCCGAACTTGCTGTGTTCGACCGGAGGAACAAGTTCTCTCTGGCTTGTTCATGAAGTTCATGAGTCAGACGCTCATACTCACGTGCCATAAGCTCACCATCGCCTTGCGCTCTTGCCTCCAACTGCACAAAGTTAGTGGCTGCTTCCGTGCGAAACACGTGTAGCTGCTGAGCCAACTCCTCGGCAACGGCGTGTGCTTGACGTTGTTGAGCAGAGTTCTGTTCATCCATGCGAAACAAAGCTGCTTCATAGTCTCGCTTCATCTCCTGATTGACATTGTTGATGTGCCTCATGGCTAAGCATGCATGGTCACGTTGTCGTTCCAATTCTTCGATGCGAATCCCAGATCCTTCATCTTCTTGTTGCATCTCCTTGATCTTATCCATCAGGGTCTGGACAACTCCTTCGTACTCTTGCATCTGACTGCGATAGTACATCTGCTGCGCAAGGTTCGATGCTTCGAGCTGTTGCGAAATCGTCAGTTCCTGATAGGCATTCGGACCATCGGCTATGGCTGGCGTGGTCACCGATGACGCATCACCACGTGCAGGGATAGTGTCCAGAGTCATATCCAGATCGTCAGCATCACGTGGTTGATTGGTAACCATCCGATTCCATGTCATGGACTTGTCACGCCCACGAGTAGCCGAAGTCCTTGATCGTGCTGAAGAGCTTCTCGAAGATGATGGTCTCGACTTCTTTTCCAAGGTCTTCACTCCTTTGTCCTTGGCCCTGGACGTAGTCCGAGGTGCCTGAAAACCAGACGCTTCGGCTCGTCGTTCTGGAGCCTTGCCCGTCCTCGAACCTGTGGATGTCGGACGCGAAGGCGTAGATGCTCTTGGTAGACTCTTTGCTTTCACCTTGGGAACTGCCTTTGCAATGGCAAGCGCAGAAGATTGACCTTTGTCATCTTCCGTGGAGCTATCAACGGATTGCACCACTGTGTCATCAGCTGTTGACTCACCAACGGCTGGCGCTGCCACATCGGCACCGAAAGTCATTGTCGTATCTTGGCTTGATCCCGAGTTCATTGTGGTCGTAGTAGATCAAGTAGTCGTTGCTGTAGAAAGGCAGAGCCGCGTACGGCTGATAACCTGCGTGGGGATTTGATCTCGATTGTGTTGCTGCTCTCCCCACCAGAGCTGTAATGAAAGTAGGTGTGGCTGGCTTGCACTCTCCACAGACTGGACCCTGTCTCTCTCACACTTCCACACGTGCGATCCTATGCAGGCAGAACCGGCGGCCGTTCCTTTTGCACTCGCTGCCGGCGGCGGTTCGTCTGTGCACGGGATAGCTCTGATTGCTCAGGATAGAAGACACGTATAGCACTTAGCTATGGGCATTGACTTGAGCCAAACGTTGCGTGGGCGGTCACATAGAAAGGTAAGGAGAAGCGATGCGGTGTGCGCAGCACGTCCACGAGCTTACTCCTAGAGTCGAGGGACGCGTAGCGTGCCCCCTTAGAGTCGAGGGACGCGTAGCGTGCCCCCTTCTCTTGCACTTTACATGGTCTTGCTCACAGCTATAGTGACACCTTAGAACTTGACAAGGCATCGCAGTCCGTTCGCACCAAGGATATACAGCCGTGCACTGATAGTGCACCCTTGATTTTAACAACAGAACTCTGATAGATCTTGACTTCTGAGGATAAAGCCTTGGACTGATGGAGCGTACTTGATGTTTGCATCAGAACTCTTGGTGGGGCGTTGGGCTGATGGAGCACCCCTGATGTCTTAATCAGATCTCTTACAGATGTTGAACTCCGAGACTTGGGCGTTGAGATCTTGGACTGATGGAGCGCCCCTGATTTGTAAATCAGAACTCTTACAGATGTTGAACTCCGAGACAAGGGCCTTGGATTGATGGAGCGCCCCGTATGTTTAAATCATTTTCCTATAGATCTTGGACTCCAAGGATATAGATGGGGCGCCCCTGATTTTAACAACAGAACTTTGATAGATCTTGACTTCTGAGGATAAAGCCTTGGACTGATGGAACGTCCCTGATTTTTGAATCAGAACTCTTATAGGTCTTGAACTCCGAGGATGAAGCCTTGGACTGATGGAGCGCCCCTGATCTTTAAATCAATACTCTTACAGATCTTGAACTCTGCGGATGGGGCCTTGGACCGATGGAGGGCGCGCCCTTGATGTTTGAATCAGAACTCGTATAGATCTTGAACTCTGAGGATAGAAACTTGCACTGATGGTGCACCCCTGATTTTACCAACAGAAGTCTGATAGATCTTGACCCCTGAGAATAAGGCCTTGGACTGATGGAGCGCCCCTGATTTTTAATCAGAACTCTTACAGATCTTGAACTCCGAGGGTGGGGCCTTAAGTGATGGGTCGTCCGGTAAGTAAGGCAGAGCCTTTAAACATATTGGAATCTTGGACTGGGACATATGGACGCCCTTGATTTTCTAAATCAAAGCTCTCATAGATCTTGAACCCTGATTCCTATTTTAAATCAGAACTTTTACAAGCAGAGAACTCCGAGGGTGGAGCCTTCGATTGATTGGGCTCCCCTGATTTCGATACCAGAACTCTTGCAAAGCTTGAATGCCGAGGATGGAGCCTTGCACTAGTCGGGCGCCCCTCTTTTTAACTCAGGACTCACTAAAGTTGAACTCCGAGGATGGAGCCTTCTACTGCTGGGTCGCCCCGGACTTTTAAATCAGACCTCTCACACACCTTGAACTCTGGGGATCAAGCCTTGGACTGGTGGGGGCGCCGCGTATATAATGAGCACGCCTACAGTACGTCTGACCGAAAATACAGATTGAGCCATTTCCATACGTGCTCCTCCTTTCAATAAGGAGCACGTATGGGATGTAGTTGGGGTGAGTTGTTTCGGTCATGCGGGCCAAACAACCAAGGTTGGGCGCACACCATCTCATAACCCGAAGTCTTATACAACTGGATCTCCCAGGATGGAGCCTTGGACTGGAAAGCCCCTGATTTTAACATCACGTGTCATGCGAAACGCATGCTCAGTCAACTGTCATGCGAGTCATGCATGTGAAGCTGCCCTCGCATTCTGCTCGTGGCCCTTGTGTTGTGAAAGCGGCTTCGCAACGTGTCTGCGCCTTCCTGGACCGTAGCCTCGACGTGTGTCTCCTGAAGCCGTCTTCGCCTACCTAATGTGCCTTCAAAAATTCGTCTTCGCCTATCCAATGTGTCTTCGCAATGCGTCTGCACCACCCAATGCGTCTTCACAATACGTCTGTGCCTGCCAATGTGCCTGCGCCTTCCAATTCGTCTTCACCCACTGCGTCTGCGCGTATTCGGCCTTTGTTTGACGAATGCGTCTTCGCAATGCTGATGCGTCTTCAGGTCGTTTGCCACACCCCCCCAAGACGCCGCAATGTATATATACATATATATTTACATGTGTGTTTGTTAGTTTATTTATTTGTATGTACGTATATGTATGTATGTGTACTTGTTTTTGCAATCTTCAATCAATAAACTGTAAAGGAGATTTGGAGTTGGTGTAGGGCAGCTGATGGTTTACGAGGTCCTACCACATCTTGTGGACTTTTGAGAGAGAGCTCACCCAGCTCAAGCTCAGCCGGACTTCTGTGGCAACATGTGGCAACTTCCGGTCTGACCTGCGTCTCACGCGAGACGATGGAATTAATTGCCTGCATACCGCAAAGGACAAAACCTCACAGTTTTCACTTGAGTATTGCCATATCGTAACCAATAGCGAAGCATAGTTTTTCGCTCATCTTGTCATGCACAACGCTTCGGTCTGCAACTTCCCAAAGAACCCGCCCAATCCAGGCCCCGCCATTCTCTGTGCCTTAACATCGGTGAAGAAGCTCAGGGGATCTGCACCTTCCAGTAGCGACGTCGCACGCTGCAGGCGGACAACCCTCTAGCCGGTCCGTGTGCAGCTTGCCCAAGGAAGGGGGCAAACCGAGCCTTCCTGTAGCCCCTGTGGCCTCAGTCGTACGGCGAGCGTGCGGGGCCCCTCCACGAGGCAGCAGCGCGCTTCAGGGAAAGTCCCGGCTGGCATCCACCCTCATCCTAGCCCACTTGAACGGGTAGCAAAGCGCAGCGAGGAATAGGCGAACTCCCCGTTCCCTGGCGTCCGGACCCATGGACTCGAGGTCGTCGGCATAGAGTATAGCAGGAAGCTGGGTCCCAGCAAGTGGTAGTCTGGTAGTTCAGCCTTAACCCGCATGCCACGATGTTTGCCCACCGGTAGCTGGTGCAGCAAGTATAGCAAGTTCGCCGGTACCCACCAGGTTCACAGACTGTCTGGCTGTCGGGGTCCACCGGAATATGACTTCCTCAGTGTTTGTCTAGCAAGCGAGGTAGCCGTGCTCGTTAGCGAACCTCCAGTGCGATGTCTCCCACCACCGAGAAGGCCACATGTGCTCACGGAGATTCACCAAGTAGTTGCTTCTTGTCTCTAGGCACCCGTGCTTGTCCGGGCAGCCACTAGCGCGTCGATTGTTCTGTGCTCGGCATAGCGCTTCGTAAACTCCCCCAAAGACATTTTAGCCATGAGCCCCTCAGCCACGTCCTCCTCCAATTTCTTCCGAGCGAGTCCCGATGCTTCTCGTTTGAAAGGCCGCTAGCCAGGGTCTGAGCCAGCTGTTCGAGGATTGCCCGAATCAGGTTGAGCTATAGCGGTTGGCCCGGGCCACATCCAGTAGCCCTAGCTCAGAAAGGTCTTGGGCCTCGAGCCAGCTCTTCCAGAGCTGCCGCAGATCCTCTTGTAGCTGGGGGTTCGCTAGCATTGCGCATCGAGGCGCACCCTTCTCGCCCCCAGCTGCCATATTGAAGGTTTTGTTTCCTGGCTGCATCTCATCAACCGCGCATGCCGCATGCGGAGGTCGGGGCTTCATCATCGCTCCATCGTCTCAGCCAAATTCAACACAACCCGTAATTGGCCCAGCACTCAATGCATACCATAAATACCCCACAACAACGGTGGCACAGAATGCAATGCAGTGATTAATCAAACCACTACCAAATCCATGCTGTCAAAACTTGCCTCTGGCGTTGCACAAGTCGTTGTTCGTTTTTTGCTTCCTGAGTGCTGGCCCTCATTGGATCTCGTTGGCACGTTCCGACCCTCGCAACAACCCCCCGGGGCATGAATATGGTCAATGCAGGTGCAAAATGTCTTTCGTTCATGTTTGTGGCATGGGCTTCCCCTTTGCAGTTGAATCAAGTGGGTATAGCAGCGCCAAGCGAGACTTACAAGACAAATCCTGGACTGTGTGCAACTTGCTCCCTGCCGTACGGAATACTTGCAGAATATGCGAAAACCGCACACCGCATGCGTTGTTTGTTGAGCCAGTCCAGAGGCGTGGACTCTGTCACCGCGTTCAAGTCCATTGGCACGCGCGTCGCGCAACCTGAGGCTCGATCTATTTCCCCACTTCAAGGACATTGTTTGCCTAGGGGTACTTGCGAAAGGAGGAATTCGCTGGAGGCTTCCACACAAAGGTGGAGGCAGCTGTTGTGCTCAGGGGCTGTGGTTTGCCGTCGATGGCAGTTGCTAGCCTTGGGGCTTCGATGTTGTAAGACTGGGCGGGTCAAAGAAGCTCTTCGATTCGTGAGTACTAACACGATCAAGGTTACACTGCTACACTGCCTAGACGTCCTGCATTTCAAGACTCTTGTATCTGCCAGTGCGTCATGCTGACACCTACAACGAGTAACTATAACCTACTATAGCTTCAGCGCACTGCTCTGGGTCCTTGTGCCTGCCTCCCTGCCTGCTGACTGGCCTCCCTCCTTTTGCCCTCCTTCCACCTAATTACGTGCCTACCTACCTGCCTACCGACCTACCCACATAAATCCAACGTTCATCTGTGCCAAACGCACTGACAGCAGAAACCTCCACACATGCAGCCACCAAACCCTCAATCCCAAACCTTGCGACTAAACTCACCAATTCAACTTCACATCTGACATAGACACTGGGGGAGCCCGACAACTGAGCCTAGCTTCCTTGGATATGTTCGTCGCAGGAAGAGAAGATGAACGTCGGCTTGGCCTTCTGTGCCTGGCTGCCCTGAGTTGTCCTGGACTACAGTCTACAGGCCGTCCAAGGAGTGGGCTCGCTAACATGGACAAAGAGGTCGCCAAAATTGGAATCGTCCGGGGCAATGAACCCGAAGCCCTGTGACATGGAGAGCGAGGGCAAGGATCAACCAATCAGCACATCAAGAGTTAGCATTGCCTTCTCCTCAAGCCAGGTGGTCACCAAACCTGTGGGCATCTATCCTCATGGCACCCAATGCCTCCAGAGCCTCACTATCTACCCTTGTGCCGAAACAGGTCGCCGCAAAACTCGAGGATGCAGGCCTCATGAACTGGCCCATGATACTCATTGCTTGTGGCTGGCGCGGAAAGGCTGATAGCCGTGCGGACATCTTTTGAACTTCAATGTGCTCGAAACGATTTATGTCCTGCATCATCATCGGTCCATGCTCACCTAGAAACTGCAGCTCCACATGTTAAAACCAGATGCCCCGAGGTGCTTGTGCACTCTCCTGGCAGCCGACTATTCGCTGCCACTGTGGAAGTAGGCTGAATTTGAAATCTGCTCAGTTCGAGCAGTTACCAACATCTGTTTGCGCTTCAAAAGGCAGCAATACGTGGCAATGGCTCAACTTTGCAGGATTGAAGAAGATTTCGGCAAGTGCTGTAGGCTGATCAATCTTTGATCTCGTCGACGCCCTCAGACACGATCCGCTCGAGTGGCGCGAAGCTTTGGGGCAGGTCCAGCCTTGGCTCGGCTAGATTTCCGCCAAATGAAGAGACGAAAAGGAGGGCAAGCAGGGCTTCCGGCTTTTTCGTCGATTTTTCGCCAATTTGGCTCCATGCTCTGGGAGTCAGGACCTCTCGTCGACATAGAGCATCACTTGCGCCAATCTTTTTGTCTCGTGAGGCCTCCGAGTTCCTACTCGCAGATCGGGCGAGGCGATACTTCGAGCTTGGCCTGAGATGGCAGCGAACACTTGCAGCAGTGTCTATAGTCTATCGCTGAAGATATCATCAAGCTCCGGACACGTTCACCTTGTGCTTCTCTCCATCCGTAGAGAACCACGGGTGCTGGAGGGCTTGCTCTGCAGTTGCTCGTTCGGAGGGGTCCTAGTCGCAAAAAATTCGCATCTGCTGGTAGCATTAATGGTCACCACGATTGAAAACAAGCTGTCCAGCACGAGCAACTGCTGCAGCAGTTGCAAAGACTCGGCTGATGCCACCTTCAATTCCGTTGCCGCCAGTGCTTTGGACAGAACCTGCACCAACGACAGACACTAGGTCATGCTTGCGCAGAACTTGGTGTAGAACGTGCGCAACCCGGCAAGCTTGTGGAAGCGACCCTCAAAGCAACACAGCCTACAGATGGTACAGGCATACAAGGAATAAGCAGGAACAGAGGGCTCCAAGTGCTGGGCCAAGCCGGCTTCACTGCCTCCACGGCCAAGTCTCCGCACCTGCAGGTTCGGAATGGTGCACATGGCACCGATCACAATCATGACTCGCAGAGGCTGCCTGAACACCGAGTGAATTGGAAGACCGCAGGACTACCGCGCATGATTCACAATGCTTTAGGGCTGCGCCGTGTGAGCCAGGTACAATTTCTCACATGTTCTATCCAATCATCTCCCCGGCTCGAGCTGCTTGCAGGGGGATCGACCTCTTTGCGAAGCCGGCGAAAGAAGACGGACAAAGGCGGAGTCGGTATACGAAATGAAGTGGACGCCAAAACGAAAAGGCGTTGGACGTCAGATATTTCGGATCACGGTTTGCTTTGTCGCGGTGCATCAAATGCCTAGGCCTAGGCTGAACAATGCGAGAGACAACTTCCTCGATTGCAAAACTCACGGCCCCTTGCGCAGTAATATGCAGCAATACTTTATTTAGGCCGAACTGGAGGAATCTTTTGCGCTTCAGCTGGACAGTATATTGACTGCCACTTGCGAGGGAAATCAATTGTTCTGCAACTTCGACCATATAGGCTTTGACCTGAAAGCCTTTCCGGTGCACAGGTTGCATGAATCACTTCAGCAACGCCAAATACCATTTCGAAGGCTGCTTCAAGTGCCTTGTTCCAGGTCCGAGTGTTGTTGAGATTCGGACGCTGCGCTCTGGTGATTGAAGTGTCCAAAGGACCGGTCATGCCAGGTCGCCAAGATTCGCCAAGGGCAGAACAACGGGGATGAGGTTCCTTTTTCGTGCCTTTCCCGCCCGACCCCGTGTCCCACGGACTGCCGGAGCTCCAAAGAGAATGCTGAGCAAAACTGGATTGCCAAAGTGGCATGAACGTCTCCCACGGTCGCCTCTTCCTCATTCGCAGGCCTCGGAGGGTCACTTAAGAAAAATGAAGTCATGCTCACGCGTTTGATCTCCGCAAACTGCAACTAATCAAGCCCTAGTACATGCCATTGACGTTGATCGCGCCCGCTGAGCCTCGCGCGAATCCCCCGTGAGCAACACGTAAAGAATAACGCCGGCCTTGGCAAGGGTCACTCATCGTTGAAGAACGGGACACACTGAGGCATGCAGCAAACATCAGGTGAAACCCAACTTTGAGCCGGCATCCGACATGATTGGACGAGGTGCGGCCCACAAGTCCATGGCTGCCAGGTAGGGTGCCGAAGCTCTGGCGCCCACCACCTGAAGCACTTGTGGCACATCCCAGGGATGCTGGAGTGGTGCTCTGGTAGCTGCACTGAAGCCTCTGGCGCCATGAACATCAACGTCCCACAAACTGCGCCATCCCATGCCTCGCCTCACTTTTCTTGAGAACCATGCGGCACCGCCGAAGCGAAATGTCAAGAGCGACCACGCTCTGCTGTGACTGGCACCGAGGCTCATGGCGAAGCCGAAGTCCAGCAATGCAAGGGGAGCGTTTTCAGCCTGTCCGCAAAGTGGGCCGCCGGGGCCCCAGCTCTCTCTCTCCGCAATTGTGCCTTACTTCGAAAACGGAAATTCGAGAGCTTGACCTTGGCTTTTGCCACAGGCTTCACTCCCATGTTTGTAGTTTCGATCTCGGCTTTGCCATGTTCGGAGAGGAGCTAGTGCACTGCCGAGAAAGGGGGAGCCAATCAGATCCGCAGCACCATCATGCAGCAGTCTGATCTGACTGTTGAATGTGTTGATGTGTAGATCCGAGACTTGTGCAGTGTCTTGCAGGCAAGACATACTGGCAACATATTCGTGGAATTTACTTTCAGAAGCGCTGTTGACGCTGCCGTTATTTGAAAAAGTCAACCGCAAGCACCTTCTCTAGATGCCTTCCCTGTTCGGCAGCATGTGTCTCCAAATCTCACTAGATTCTTGTCTTTTTTCTCTTTGTGTTTCGGTCGCAAGGGACAGGGACCGGGGTTGCCCCCGGACCGCGTGCTAGTGCGCACCCCACCTGTTCCGGAGAGGCTTGAGAGAAAGCAATGGCTGCGTCCACGCTGCATGCCGCGGGAGTAACAACTCCTCTGGAACGTCTGGACATAGGTACAAAGTGACCCGTGCAGGGGATGATGATCGGAATGGGGTTGGTTCAACGGCCCGTCTTATTGTACGAGCCCTAGCTTGGGCACAAGGCGATGGGAAGAGAAGACTATGCGATTCGAAATGAGATGTGGCTCACGAAACATCTCGAAACGTTAGTTACTATAGGAATAAACAGGCTAGCTCAGCCAAAGGTTTGCAGAGGCTCTGTGGGGGTTTCCCCGCTGTGTCCACGGACCTCAACGGTGCCACTACTCGCCGACCCAGGGGGAACCACCACCACAAGGGCATCGGCGATCCTACGCCGAGAGTACCTCGACGATAACTTCGTGGCGCCGGCTACGTGAAGTACCAAATTGTGATTAACGTGCAGCCTGAGAATGGCCACAGCTTTGGGAGCTGCAATCAGGTGTTCGCAAGAGGACAGTGCCTGGGCAGGAAGCGGCAAGCGGGGGCGGTCCCGGATGCCGCCGATGGAGGGCCGTCTTTCCATGGAGGCCATGATCGGGAAGGCCCAGAGTTGCCTGTACGGCTGCGATGCCACCAACCACATTGACATCCAAGCTTTTCTCAGGAAGAACGCTCGGCTGGAGGCCCGCCAACAGGATGGCAGGGGCGAGTCCGCCCCAGCCAGAACCAGGCCCGCACGAAGGTGCCGAGATCGCAAAACTTGTGCGAAAGATGTATTCGAGGGGCATCTTTCCACAGCAGACATGACCGAAAGGCCCCGAGCTGTCTCCTCTACGGCGCGGACAACGTGGACAAGACTAAGGTACAAGAGCACTTGCCAGATCTTGCCAGCGATCGGGGAGGTACCCCGCGCGGTCCAAAAGCATGTAGTCGACGAGGAAGACAAGTTGTGTCTGACTTCTGTGCTGGCACTGGTTTCGGTTGTCCACTGGGGGTTATGTGGTGGTCAACGGTGGTGGTGGCACAAGGGCTGCTGAAGCACTGGCACATGCTCTAACCGGGGTGGAAGGACCTGCATGTCGATCCCCTTTTGGCTTCATGGGGATGCCCAGAACATCGCTCAGTGGCTCCAGCAAAGGGTCCTCTGCATCCATGTTGTCGACGATGGTGGTCTTAGGGGCCTTTCCACGCTTGGTTTCGAGGACTGCTGCTAGGGGTCGCTGAGGTCGAGAAACTCCCGGACCAGATCAGCAACCACCCGATGCCTTCGCCTTTCACCTCTTCTGGGACCAGACACGAGTACAAGAAGCTCCTGGAGCCTTGTAGCCAAGCCCAGAGGCCTGAGCACGCTGGCCGTTAAAACGGGAGACCTGGCATCAAGACCGCACCAGAGGGACCCCAGAACGCGAGCATGCAAACCCGCCCGCCGTGAACGTGACGACCACGGAGGAGCACAACAACGAGCCCAACGACATGCAAGGCAACGAGGACGACGAAGGCTACCCTTAAAAAGAGACGCGACGCCCAGGAATCCTTTGGTCCTGCACACCCGCCAAACCAAGGGTTGCAGCCAATCTTTGATATCTTCGACGATTGTTCGAGAGCTCGAGTGAAGAAGCGGCCAAGATGGAAGCTGAGACCGGGGAAGCACCGCAAAATACCCCACATCAACGTGGCAAACGCTGCACATCCTGAACCAACGAGGAAGCCTCCAACCGTTTCGAAAGGCAAACAGAGCGACTCCTTCAACGGTACCACCACGGGGAAGTCTCCCGGGAGACGCTCAACTGGAGACGGTACAGAGAGCAGTGCAAGAAGAGTACACAGACCATCGGAGGGACAAAGGCGGCAGCACGACTGGCAGCCCCACTTCAAACATCGACGAGAAGGGGGTCAGTGAATGCGGGCAAGTGAGAAAGGGCGGCAGGGAGTGATTTCCAGTTGGAACAGGATTTCCTCTCTCCTTTTTCCGATTTCTGAATTCGTCCAAAAGCTGCCTTTCGTGAAGCCTTTCCAGACCCGTACTCGTCGAGGCGGGCCTTCGGCTGGGTCTGCGCAATGGATCACTATCTTCACCGGGAGCAATGGCGCAGCTACACGTGTTAAGGAAGTGAAAGGGCCCCTTGAACTTGCGGCTTCGGCGACGGACTCAAGCCCACCTCCACTCAGAGGGACGCCCACCCAACAGGCTTGCGGCGAACAACAGCAAACCCAGAGGGCCGCCCTCGAGTGCCCCCAGAATGGAAGCGGCAGAAATGGCTACTCTCTCTGTCTTTCTTTCCCAAGGCTTGACGGCGAGCCCCCGTGGGAGCTGCCCGTTCTGTTGGCTGGGTGTACGTGCAACAAAGGTTCTGGCACCCCACGGGCGGAGCTTGTTTGGCTAGACTAGTTGGTTCTGCTCCGCCTTCTCGTGCCGTGCTTTGTGGGTTTTCCACTGAGTGTGTCTTGCCTCGCCCTGCTCTTTCAAGACTTCTGCTAACAAACCCATAGCAACACAGTGAAACTTCTCCAGGGTTCGGGGTGGCTTCAGCAGTTTGTGGAGGCACTCAACTACAGGAGCCGGCTTCTGGACACAACAACCGTACTAACACCTGTTTACAACACTGATTAGAGCTCTACGCTCCCTCGCATGGTTTGTCACCCCGATGTGTCACCGAAAGGCGCTCTGTGTAGCCGGGGTTGCAGTGTAACTCTGAGGCCCCAGCTGTCCATGCAGGAAACAATATGAACAAACACTCTCTGGCCTACTTGCAGGTACACCTCCGGGGCCTCACTCCGAGTCTCTAGGTCTAAGCAGGCCCCGCTCTTGGGTCAACAACAGAACTCTCTTTCTCGCGCTTTCTTTCGTTGTGGTGCAGGGGTTACCCCCTACCCCTCTCTCTCTCTCTCTCTTGCTTGCTTGCTTGCTAAGGGGTGTAGGGGCTGCGCGCAGCCCCTCGGCCCGAAGGCCTACCCCCTCGCGGCGCGCCACGTCCAAGGTCAGTTCCCGAGTGCCCTCAGGCCATACTTCTCGACCACTAGACGTCTAGGTTCTGCCCCACTGCGACTGTGGCACCCAGGCAGTCCTCACTCCCAAGGGAATTGTCGGCTTTGTAGCCCTGTGCGAAAGCTTGTCGGCAGGCTCCACACCCCGATGAGCTCGCAACTGCGAACCTCGCGCAACTGCACTGCCTTCACCTGCCCGCCCCCTCCCTGAACTGTGCAGCTGTCTCCTTGCCCCCGTTCCAAGCGATATCACATGACTGCCATGGAACCCATTCAGGCGTGGGTCTGTCAGACGGGCTTGCCGCTGGTCGTGTAGGCCCCGTCAAGGTACTGGCCGCCCCTTCACCATGATCTCTGTGCCCGTTGGCGTGTCCGACAGAGTCTGGCTGTGCCAAGTGGAGCGGGCCCAGGTCGTTCTCCCCCACCAGTTCCACCTCCTCTACGCAGTGCTGAGTTGACCATGCGACAAGCTCCTGCAATGCATGGTCCACTTGCTTCCGGACCTCCCCCGCCAAGGAAAGGAGCGAGGCGCAGGAGACGGGCTTTGGCTGCATAAACCAGACGAGAGTCTGGTGGGCTCACATCCCCCTTGTTCCATTGCTCCCGGTCACCTTGTTGCAGGCCAATGACGTTGGCCGGGTGCGTTGCGAGGCCCAGATTCTCGGCTCTCCCTTGAAATCCACTTTGCCGCCTCATCCAGCAGGTTCCGTAGGGTGGCCAGGTGCATTTTCTTTCTTTCTGCCGGGCTTAGGGGTCACTGTCGTGACCCTCAGGCTTTCAGCCCGCCCGTCCACCCCCTGTGTTAATGAGTGGGCGGCATTGGGGTCCCACTGACCGAGGCAAAGAAAAACAGAATATGCCCTGAGCATCTGAGCCTCATCGGCGCGCCCTTGTGGCAACCATTCGCCGGGGTGGCTGCTCGGAAAAAGTGGGCAAACCCCCCATGCAGCAGCTGTGGGAGGGTCAAGACTCGACCTGAAGTACGGCAACAACCGAGACCTCCGTATCCTCTCTCTCTCTTTTTCTTTCTCTCTCTCTCTCTCTCTTTCTTTCTCTCTTTCTCTCTTTCTCTCTCTCTCTCTCTCTCTCTCTCTCTCTCTCTCTCTCTCTCTCTTCGCTTCGCTTCGCTGGGGTTAGGCTCCAGGAGCCCGCTCTCTCTCTCTCTCTCTCTTCGCTTCGCTTCGCTTCTCAGGGGTAAGGTTCGCACGCGAACCCGGGCCCAGGCCCCCCCTTCCCCGTTTAGGCGGTGGAAGAGGCTTTGGGGTCTTCAGTGGTCGGGAAACTTTGGCCTGGTGGAAGGTGCGGTCGGTGAAGTACGGCTGGCGAGGAACCCATCCCTCCCTTTACACTAACGCGCGTCCCGGCCTCGTCTCCGCGCTCTCTTAAGCCTAGTCCTTAGTCCCTCGCCAGCCAGGCACTCCCCCACGCAGAACCACCGCGGCCGGCAGACATTCCCCCTATGCAGCAACACGGCTAAGCACAGGACGTTGAGGGAATGTGGGGTAATCAGTGCGCAGAAGCGTGCCACAAGTACAGGCTCGTTCCCCCATCGGCCAAGTTAGTCAACTACTTCGGGTCCCCCGCATGGGCAGTAGGAAGCAACAGCTAGAACAAGGAACCGTGCAGGTGACGAAGACGGCGGATTCCCCTTACAGGAGGTAATGTAATAGGAGGCAACAGTAGGGAGTGATAGTCCCCCCGTTGGGGTCCCCCGCAAATGTCGCCCCTTAGAACTCTAACACGAATTGCTGTGGGTGTGTCCCCTCAAAGTTTCTGTTGAATTTGGGCTCTCGGCCCATGCACTGTGGTGGGTTATGGCTCAGCGGCCCGTCCTATTGCTTAGGTAGCAAGTTGGCTTCCCAAGATCATGCAGGCTAGGGGGCCAGCAGCAAGCACGAAAAGCCCTAAGTACAACGCCCCGCACTACACAGGTAGACTCTTCACTGGCAGTCGGCTCCCTTGCAAAACTGTGACGCACACGCTATTGAGCTATTGTTGAAGGGTGGCAAAATGCCTTCCCCCCCTGCTCAGTGTTTGGGCTCAGTACGATGTAGTCCTTTCTCTTCCCTGCGTGCTTGCCAGGCCAGGTTGGGAGTGAGGCGTATAGCGGGCATCTCTCCCCCCCTGTGTGGCTGTCGGGGTCCTTCCGCAGGTTCGCTCGGTCTCGTCGTGGCGGTGCATGGCCTGGGGCTCCCCCGCTGGCTCGTTGGGCTTTGTTCCCTGGCTTCTGTCGGACGGTCGTCCTTTCGGGCCCCATGGCCATCCGCCGGATCCCCCGAACCTGTGCCTTGAACCACCCCCTCTGCTCGCGTCTTGGTTTGGCTTGCTTCCCCCGAGGCGCTCGTGGATCTCGCTCCCGTGCGCTTTGTCTTCATTTGTGCCTTCATCTTCTTGCGGATCTTCCATGCCTTTGCCAGCATTTTCTTGGTTTGGCTGGGATATCTCATCACATAATATCACATACGCTCGGTTTTCGTCGGCAACCTTGGGCAAGTATTTGTCCACGATCTTCACGAGGCGGTCTGCCATTCCCCCCGTTCTATATCTTTCGACAGTCCTTTCGAGAAACTGGGTATATTCGGTCTCCTCCTCATTGTCGAGCATCTGTTCGGTCTCCAGGTTTTTGTATCCCCCCTCACAGGGTTCCACTGCTTTTCCAATCCACCTGTCCATTGGCGCTGGGTCGTATAACAGGTGCAATCCCCCGTGGGTGACATATGCGGTCTTCTGCTCCAAGGGCGTGCTGGCGCCTCCCCCTGGACAAGGCTGTTGGCGAGGCACTTGCAGTCCCGAACTCGCACAGTAGGCTGTAGAGCGGCAAACTTGCCGAAGACGAATATGGCGCTACCTTGCCCCACTTAAGCAGAAACGCGGCAGGTATGCGACTCAAGCGCCGCTGGGGAAGACGCACAGGCTCTCCTGAACGCACAACCTCAGGCCAACCTTGCGACTCCCCCCCGTGCCAAGGAGGGTGAACAGCCCTCCAGGACAAGGTGCGGACACTTGAGCCAAAATGGCTCTCTCTCTCTCTCTCTCTCTCTCTCTCTCTCTCTCTCTCTCTCTCTCTCTCTCTCTCTCTGCCATGCCAGGGTTAAAGTTCTTCCCCACTAGCGGTGCCATGTTGCTTGGGCTGAACTTTCATCAGCAGAGTTGTTCGGCTTAGCTTGCATGTCAAGACTAGGGACACACAAGGAAAACCACGCACGAATTCTGATAAGTGAGGTACGAAATGGTGCAAGTGAGCGGGCGAATGAGGAAGCGAGAACAATGGCAAAGAAAGAACAACAACAAGGAGCGCAAAGGAAAATTCAGATGAAGTCAGATAGAAAAACTAAAACAGCTTCGTGTAAAGAATCGTAAGTAAGGCGAACATGGCAAGACTACAACAATCGAGCGGCGATGAAGACAAGTCATGTCCAAGCAGCAAGGAAAACCAGTAACATGCAAACACACAATGTCTCAGGTGCACAAAAGACAAGGGGAGGGATAAACAAGCAACATACAAGACGAGTCGCAACTACAAAAGACTCAATCGTTTATCAATTTATCGAGCAGCCGGCATTTTGCATGTCCGGCTGCTTGCGGTCATTTGTTGAAGATGTCATGCTTTCAAACAAAAACAAATATTCGGGACCGGAAACAAGCAAATCAAAAAACGAGTGGTTGCGAATTGGGGTTAACCAGATTCACAGCAGGACACGCGTCGTCGATGAAC
Source organism: Symbiodinium sp. CCMP2592 (assembly GCA_905221615.1). Lineage (NCBI taxonomy): Eukaryota > Dinophyceae > Suessiales > Symbiodiniaceae > Symbiodinium > Symbiodinium sp. CCMP2592. Next base: position 294,247 of record CAJNDT010005990.1, read on the forward strand.
CACCCATTCCACGTAGAGTGTCGTGCCGGACGGCCACCACATGATCGTTGTCCACGGAAATTCTCCACGGTGCGCATGCAGTTACGGATGTTGTTATGAACATCCGCAGAAACACTTTGGAAAACGCCTGGGGCTACATAGCCACAAACAGGTCGTTTACACGGCCAATCTGGGTGGGTAAATTATATTTGAACTGGATTATACTAAAACCATGCAATCCAAATCAACCTACGATGAACCCGATGCTAATATCACCTAAAACCCCCTACGTCCAAGGGCCCGGGGCACTCTGTACACACACAAAGGGCCTGACCATGCATTTCTCCAAATCCGTGCTTCGTTATTCGAGATTTGGCAGCAAGTCTGGCACTGCAACCGCGACCCGACGAAAGTTTGGTAACAGGACGGTGTCAAACTCAGCCGCCAGCAACTTTCACAGATATGGGAAGATGTAGGAAGCAGCGTTCATCGCCGATCGCTCAAATGATCCCGCCAAGAAGGCAGTCGCCCCGGGGGCTTCCGCACTCATGCAATTGCTACGCATACGCACCCTCGCCGCCAGTTGGTGAAATTGACTGATTTGGTTCAACCTGGAAGTTGACATCAACAGAAACTCGGACAAGAAAGCAGTCGGCGTAGCACAGCATCGCACCTTTAAGGGATTCCGGGCTGGAACGAAGAGTTGAGTGGTTTTTTTAACAGTGGCACCTGAACTCCGCATCAGGGCCCAAGCCTTTCCTCACCGCATCAGAGCATGTACAACTGCTAGGATTGAAATGTTGTTGTGTTGGGCATGTCTCTCAAGTCTAAACGATACTGCCATAACAATCTCACATCCACTCACACGTTTTACTCACTCTCGCATGTCTGGAGCTCGATCACCAGCAGCATCGACGGCAAGACCTGGGCCGAGATTGCAATGTTGGCTAGCTGATAAGCGACGGTTCTGGTGTTGTGGCGAAGCTGAGGCTCGTTTCACTGTTGAATACTTTGCTCAGTGCACGAATGGCAATCCAGAGTTGCAAGCAACAGATCGCCCTGGCATGTTTTGGGCGAGCATGGCAGCACATCACGCAAAGGCTCCGAGTGACAAGGACATGCCATGTACTTCTGCAACAGCAACTTCTGCATTCTTAAAACGTCACGGTCTGGAGTGCACCACTCGTGTCGCAGAAGGACCTCGTGCTGTCACACACTCTCCCTTGCACCCCTTCCCCTGCTGGTCCCGGCTCCATCTGGAGACTGACAGGTTCGTCAGCGGTGGTCTGCATCCGGCTGGAGAGGCCACATGCTAACATGGACAAAAGGAGAACTCCCAGCCACTGTCAAGCAAAGGAAGGCAGCTTCAACCGTTGAAACCAAATAAAATGCACGACATGAATCTAACCTAACTCAAGACATCCGCGACACTGCACCAACTACTTTGCCTATGCATCATCCTGCGCTTGAAGCAGCGGCTGCTGGGAACTACTGTGCTGTGCTACCTAGCTCTGGTTTGCAGCCACCGGCTCTGCAGGCGGGACTGGCTGCTGGGACTGCTGAGCCTGATCCGCCTTCTCGCCGGGCTCGCCGGCACGCTGAGAATCCGCGCCGGACTCACCGGCACCACCATCCTGAATGGCCGCTGCGGGCGCCGCTGCCGGCTCTGGCACATCTGCCCCCGTCTCGGACATGATTTTGATGATCTCGGCAAGCAATGGCAACTCCAGGGCGGCCTTCTCCTTCATCTCCGTGCCCTGCTCCACGTGCTTCTCCATCTCGCTTTTGCGAGCTTTGGCTGCTTCCATACCATTTGGATGTGAAGCAGCCTTGGGAATGAGGGGGACCCGGATGCCGATCGTTGCCTGTGTCACCAACTCCCCCTGCACGAAGCCGTACGGCGTGTAGAGGAAGTCACCATCAGCAACGGTTGCGGCCCAAAGAGTACACACCGAGGCATACTCGTTGAGAAGCTGGGCATTCATGGATCGCAAGAAAACCGACATCCTCTGGACGGACATGACCCCACCAATGCCCTTTCTCGTCATGAATCCTTGCAGCTGAAGCATCTCTGTCATGACGACGGCCCTCGTGCCACGCAGGCACAACCTGCCCGTCGCCACACTAAGCCCCTCTGCACTGACCTTGTCGTAGTTGACATCCACGCCGAAGATCGACATGTCCATGTACTTCAACAGGCTGGTGGACATGGTTTTGCGAGGCACCATACCCTGAGTGCTCTTGAAGATCTCCGCAACCTTGTTCATGAGCTCGGCGCGGCTCTGGTCCCCGCCCATCTCCATCGCCTTCGACATGCGAATGCCCTTCTGTTTGGCACGTGCCTGGTCGAAGGACTCCTGAAACTGATCGATTTGAACACGTGTTCCAGATAGCTCCTTCATGGCGTGACTCACCGCCTCATCCAAACGGAGGATGAAAGGCCTTGCCAAATCACGCTGCTGAAGCACTTCATCCGGGGACCGTCTGGGGATGCTCTCGGCTTTCTCAGCCCCAGTGTCGAAAAGGGCCACGGTGGGATTCTCAACCTTCTTGGGCTTCCGAGCCTCTGCCAGCTTCTTCTGCTCCTGCTTCTTCAGGCTTTCGATGGCACTCTTAAGGAACTTCTCGGCACGAGCAGTGAGGCTCAGCAGCTCCGCGATCGGGGCACGCAGGGTGGTAATCGATGCGGTGACTTCCTGATGGAAAGAGGCAGGCAGCAGGAATCTATGTAAGTTTGGGCGTGAACACAAAGCGCACAACAGTCCTTGACATGGGCTGGCTGGGTGCAGTTGTGGTACTTCTCCACGTGCTGCAAAAGCTCCTGCACCGGCCTGAGCGAGGCATAGCTGGTGCTAGGAGGGGACTTCCCAAGCTCCACAGGAGCGGCATCCTTCATCGACTCCTTTTCCTCGCCAGCCGCCGCCACGGACGGAGCACACGAAAAGCGGCCAATGTACTCCTGCAACTGCACCAGATCGTTAGCTACCTGGGCAGCTGCATCCACAAGTCGCTCTCCGAAAACAAACAAACGACGCAAAGACACCTCAGATCACAGAACAAAAAATGCGGCCAAAGAGCAACGACCAGCTGGAGAGCATGAACTCGGTTCTCCAGGATCTTCAATTCACCCTCGAAGTTCTTCTTGAAAACCGGGTCGCTCTCGGCCTTCTCTTGGATTTCAGACAAGGCCTCCTCGTGCTTCTTCAACGAAGCCTCCGCCTTGGAAGTGAAAACTTTGATCTGCTGGGTACTGGACCGCACCACGGCAGAGATGACTCTATCTCGCTCCACCCAAACATCCACCTTGGCTCTCTTGTTGGGTCGCTCTCCATCTCCACCACCTGCGGCCTGCGAGCTGCTTTTATCCGCAGCAGCAGACTCCGTGCCCTGCTCATCTGGCTTCTTGCTTTCATGCTCAGAACAGAGCTCGAAAACATCAATGAGAAACCCATCGTTGCCCTGGAAAGCCGTCTCACCGTTCGCCATGAGGGCCTTGACAACATCCTCGTTGTCCTGCAAGGCTTCGTGGTTTTGCAACATCTTGGACCGCAGCCGCTCTTCATCGGCCTGGGAAGCCTTCTTCAGGCTCTCGCCTTCATGAATGATTTCTTTCTCATTCATCATGCCGCTTCGGAAGCGGACTTCGTCCATCGTATGAATCCACACACGAAGGGCCCCACCGTCTCCTTTGAAGTCGTGGAGGCGTTTGAGAGTTTTAGCCTCCGCCTCAAGCTCCCACGTGCGCCACTGGCTGAGGGCATCCACGTCACTCTTTCTCCCACCTCGAGCTGTGGCCGCAAACTCCAGGTACACTTTCTGGGGCATGAGCTCGCCGACCTTGTCACGGAGAATTCCCGAGGAGGAGACAATCTTCTCCTGATACTTTGTGAGGTTCCACTGTCCTCTCTTCTTGCCTCTGGTGTTGCTGCCTAACTCATTCATGCACTCTGGGCAGCTTTCCTTGTAGTTCGCAACCATATCCTTGCACTTCTCGGGGTCGTCGCGCTGCTCCTTGACGAAGGCGACTGCTTTGGCTCCCTGCTTGGACGCCAAGCGGGCTATATTGTCGAGCGCCCGCTTACACGGTCTGCAGCCTGGGAAGTTGAGGGCACAATCCTCACATTTGATCTTCTCCCCGCACCCCTTGCAGATACGGAATCCCCTGTCCCCTCCTGGCACTTTGCGCTTCGTGCCCCTGCGAAGTTGCTCTGACGAGCCAGAGAGGGATGGTGGGGCTGGCGGTGGTGGCACATCATCATCCCCACTCTCATTCCCGGCAGGTCTGGCCCTGCCCTTGGCTTTGGCCTTCGCTTTGTTCTTCGCAGAAGCTCTGGGTGGATCCGGATCTTCCGCCCCGAGCATCAAACCGATATCGACATCTACCGAATCATGCAAGGATTCCATGTCGAACATTTCTGCAGCGGAAGCAGAAGCTCTAGCGCACACAGCTACAGGCAGGCACGGCAGACAACCGCACAGTCCCAGTGCGTCCTTTGCACAGACGCTGCGAGTTCAAGCGTGCAACATCGGACGGCAAGGCACTGACATGTCAGCTGTGCACCTGCTCACATGTCCTATGCATGAGCAACAACTCTCGAAGTTAACTGAACAAGCAACACGACACACATGAGGACAGGGTTGCACGGCGACCAGCAGCACCTCCAGTCACACTCCGGGCCCCAGGCTCCCCGAGCTGTCCGTTCAGTCGTCGCTGAGATAGCAAAGCAGCTGACCTGCCAAATTCTCAGACTAGATCAACAGCTCGACAGCCGGCCCTGCTCTGTCTGTCGTGGACTACGACTAAGACAAAATGGACTACTCCTGCTCCTCAGTTCACTGCCGCAAAACTCCTGCCACTGCTCGCTACAGTCTGAAGCTTCAGGCCCCTTCGATCGTTTTCGTTGGGCAGCCGATCGTGCGACGAGCGATCACTTCCCTCCCCTCGACCAGCTTCATGTGCACACACACACACAAAATGCGATTCTGCAGCACTTCCAGATCCAAACTGATTACATGAACAAGTCCACATGAGTACATGTTACGAGTGTGACGCAGCAAGCCTGGAGCTCAACCAGTTGTGACATCTGAGTGCGCAAGACAAAACAAGCCGCACTCCAACAAGTCTTGGCGAGTCTCGGCTGCCAGTCTTACTACAGCCTACAGGTGTTCATCTAGAGTACGTCTACTGCACAATCTACACAAGTCTCGGTGCAAAGAAGTTCATCAAAAAGGCAGCTTGATTCACACACGTCTACTCTTCTGAGCTCTACCAAAGACCTGAAGTAACGCTTCTCACCCGACGCAGGGCACCTTCGGTGGCATGCTTCGGCTTACAGTGTTCACGCACTACACTCACTCATGCAGCTCAGTCCTGCTCAAGCAGAAGGCCAACAGCAATCCCGTCAGTCGGACATGCATGGCATTGCCCGACATCCTGACGATTTGACTGTGCTTGGTTGTCTGCAAGGCCTCCAAAGGCCAAGGGCACTCGGAAGCCTCTTTGTTGTCGAGGGCCGCCATCATCGGCCACCCCATCGCTAACAAAGTCTCCGTAGGGATCATTGCACGACCGTGCTTGAGGCTCCATATGATACTGTGGCACAGCAAGGACGGGAGCATCGACATGTGGGCCAAGTCGCCACCAGGCCTCATCGGCCTTGCCTGCACGGACTGGCTCACATCGACGACGCATGGATTACCACTCCCTGAACGGCTGCTGTACTCCATCAAGCGAACCTTGCCAGCAGCAGTAAGAACCACATCGGGCGGAAGCTTGCCCGCGGTCTGGGACAAGTCCAACTTGGCAGCCTCGCGCAGATACTGCTGAATGAGCTCCTCAGACGCACAGAAGAAGTCATGGCCCTCGCATAGCACTGGCGACGAAAACACGGCTTTGAAATCCTCTTCGTCGCACTGTCCGATGTCGAAGAAATTTGTATTGACTGTCCACGAAAACTTTCTCAGTCGCTGCATCGGGACACCGACATCACAGCAGCTGACTTTGAAGACGTTCGTTTTGAAGCCATCACCAAAGGCAGCTTCAAAACAGCTTTCTGTCGGGAACATAGAGGAGCACTCCTGCAACAACATGTGAAGAAGACCCTTCCTGCCTCTGTCAGCCGACCGGCAGAGCCAAAGGGCAGTCGCGACAGAACTCGGATGCAGCCACTGCTGCCGGCTTCCTTGAAGCGAGAAGCCGACGCAGGAATTGCCGCCTGCTTCCAAAACCACTTCTCCGGCCTCTGGATTCGGGAAAAGCTTGCAGTACTTCTTGTGCCGATAACAGTAAGCCTCCTCCAGGAACAAGCCGTGAGCAGCAGCCTTCGTGCCTATGTTGATCAGCTTCCGCATGCTTCTTTCACTAGCACATGACACATCGCCCCTGGTGCCTCTGGCCACGCGGTTGCTCAAAACTTCCACAGCCGCATGCATGTGCTTCAAGACTTCACCGTCCACTTGTTCTTCCAAGTCGCCAAAGAGGTGCAAAGGACAGTGGGCCGACTGCAGTACAAAATTCCTGCAAGCTTCGTCGCACTCAACACCAGACCAGAACACCACATCTTGCACGGACCCAGTGGCAGATGCGAGACGCTGAATCACGTGTTCCACTGTGCCCAGCCCCATGTAGCTTGTCGTTACATACAAGCGCTTGATGGGAGACTGCTTGTCTCGGCTTGGAAGGAAAAGCGAGAGGGCGGACTTCGGACTCGAACTCGGATCTTGATCTTCTTGTGTGCTTTGGAGTACGGCATGCTGACGCACTAAGTCTGGCCATTCGAGAAGCTTGGCCACCTGAGCTTTGTTGACAACAGAGCAGCCCTCACTGCCCAAGCCACCACCTTCCACAGAGTTGTGATCGAACACGTCCGTCCCGGCACGGCGGAATCGCTTTGGAAACGGTTCCTCGGCCATTGCAAAAGTGCCCACAGTTGGGCAGGTCCTCCTTTAAACACACTGCACAAACTAGGTGGATGCGAGCCATGCGAGCCCAGAGCACGCTTGTTGTAGGGCCTGTTTAAAGCATTCCCAGGATTTTGTGGTGTTGGGTATGTTACGGTATGTTTAAAGCAGCAATCCCAGGATTTGTTCGGCCTGGCTTGGAAATCAAGCCCTGACCCAGCTCTCGCTTGTTGATGCTACGCTGCAGACACGAGCAAATTTGGCCCAAACCCTAAACCCTAAATCTGTCCGACTGTGAGCGCCGAAACCCTAAAGCTCCACGTGGCCAGCCTTCATGAAGCGAGCCGTTGCCCACCAGCAGTAGAAGTTCACAGGGCTGCAAGAGCCCAAGCCCAGACCTCGAAGTAGCTTCGTATTAGTCTTAGGGAAATAAAGGGTATAGGGAGGGGACTTCGGACATGTGTGGAATCTGTGGGGCCCCAGAAAGGTCGAGTGGGAGGTGCTTCGATGGCTGAGAACGGCTTTTGTGGCCTGCAGGCTCGCACCTAGCACTAGGAAGGCGATTTCCAAGTATTTTCAGCAGATTGGAAGAAATCCTGAAATGGAAACCAGAAACACAGCACCGGAACGAAGTGTCACGGGAATTCTGCAAAAAGCTCTCGAAATGCCCGAAACTGCACACAATCCTTGACCAAAACCAGCCCTGTGCAAATTCTGCATGTTATTGTGCTCCCGGGAGCAGAACAAAGCCAAGAGTGAATCGCGCAGAATCGCGCAGGCATCGCGCAGTATCGCGGAGGGTCAGGGAGTATCGCGCAAGTATCGCGCAGGCATCGCGCACTATCGCGGAGGGTCAGGGAGTATCGCGCAAGTATCGCGCAGGCATCGCGCACTATCGCGGAGGGTCAGGGAGTATCGCGCAGGGGTCTGGGAGAATCGCGCAGGTATCGCGCAGGCATCGCGCAGAATCGCGGGGAATGCCTTATAGGCACTGGCTGCAGAGATTGCCCAAAACCAAGACACATGCAGGCTTTAGCGTCCTAAACCACCGAAGTCCATCAATTTCCTCACCCTATGGCGGAATTGCAAGCATCTGCCACAGATTCCCGAATCGGACACCAAAAACTGCCAAAAACTCCCTGGGCCGGCCACCCAGCTCCGGTAACGACGGCTTTCAACCTGGGCGCACCATGATTCTGATTTGGGACCCCGCAATTTGACTGGCTCACGACCAAGCTCAAGAAAAAGCCCAAGCCCTCTCAAGCCCAAGCCCAAAGCCCCCCAACCCGAAAGCTGGAATAATTGAAAAAAACCCTCGCCCAACCCCCCCCTCGGAGGCCCCCAAATGGGGGGTTGGAATCCCTGAAAAACAGCCTTTATTGTTCGAAATCTCGTGGCAGGACCCAGCTTCTGCGGAGGTTCCGGCAGAGGCACCATCGGTTTGCTACACAGCAGTATCAAAGAATAAAACCCTGGAAATTGTTGTGCCGGGAGCAGGGTTCTCGCGGTACTAAGACCCCAACCTCAAGAAAGCGTAAAACCCCAAGGCCCGGAACCGAAGCCCCGCAAAGCCCACCGACTCCTCGAGCCCGGACCGAGCCTGCACGAAAAGAAGTCCCGGCACCTTCCATGAAGACGCCTTGCGCAGCAGCTTAAAGTGCGAATTAAACCACGATATCCCCGGGAAAGCTTCTCAAAGCGATGCACTGCAACGATTCAGGCTCGAAGCTGTTCCCGCTCCCGCCTCCAATCGAGCTGAAGGACACACGCCACCTGGCACCGGCACCCGTGTGAGGGGATTTCTGTCGTGACCCAGCCCCCAAAATTTTCCGAAAATTTAGGGGCCTGGGCCGGCGACCCGGGACCCTGAATTTTCGCAAAATGTTGGGGCCTAGGTCGGCTACGTAGCGACAACTTAAGGCAACCGTGTCTGCACCATTATGCCACGACTCAGAGCACTGACTGCGAAGCATGTGATCCGAACGTCGGCTCGGGAACTCCTTTTAACTCTAGCCACACTACGGCATCAATGGTGAATACGACAACTGAAACCTTCCAGCACTGGCACATGGCCTCCATCACGAAGAGCTGCTCGAACTCGAACTGGAAGACGATGAGCTCGAAGATCGCGAACTGGACCTGGCATGGGGCACGGGAGGGGGTTAGGTAGGAGTCGTTACGAAGGTCTAGAAGGTTTGGGGATTGACATTCGGGACCTACAAACCGAGACGGTGCTAAAGAATCGACAGCAACAGCAACTGCACCGTGAAGACCGCAAGTAAAGAGCCCTGGCTGCACACGCACCGTCACGCACCCGCCCCTGCCTGGAACTTGAATCTGCAGCAGCTGGGGCATGCGGAGCATCGGGTACATCGGCTGACCCTCTGGCTGCTGTGCTGGGGCTACGAGCTGCCTTCGCCTTCGCCTTTGGTGCTGCCGCTGCCTTCCCTTTAGCTTTAGCCTCGGCCTTGCCAGCTGGTGTACTTTTCGCCTTGGCCTTCGCCTTCGCCTTTGCTGTCAATTTCGCGGCCGCCTTTGCTTTCGTCTTCGCAACAGGAGCCGATCTTGCTGCTGCCTCTTCTCGGTCCAACTCTTCGTCTGTTCTTACTGGAACAGGAGGGTTTTGAGCAATCTGTTGGGCCTGGACTACTTCAGGAGAGGGGACATCTTCGGGGGCCAACGGCATGCGAACATGGTCTCTTTGCCGTGAGAATTTCAAAGCTGAATTGCACCAGTGTTGCAGCGTTGTGATGACAGCTGCACGGCCCTCCTCAGTATCATTGGGCAAGCGCACGAAGCGCTTGCATCCTGTCACGTTGCTTCTTTTGTGGTATCTGCAGATCGCCTCATACCCGCCAAAAGGCGGTGCACTGCGGGCCTGCTTTCTGGAGAAAGAGAAAAACCCGTACTTAGCTGCTGCCTTGACTTCCAAGATCTGATGCAAATTTGCTGGGTCAACGACAGCATCTGCACCACCTTCTGCGGGACGGGGCAACGGCAACGGTTCCCCCTGAGGCATGTTTGCTGGGTCTACAGCCATAGCATCTGCACCACCTTCTGGGAGACGGGGCGGTGGTTCCGCTACGCTTGCATCATTGGCATCATGGCCGTCATTGGCATCTTTGGCATCCACGGCATTAATGGCATTTTCTAATTCTGCAATCAGCTCCTGCGAATCAACCTCTGAGGCCTCTGAGTCAGCCTTTGAGAAATCAGGAGGGGAACCAATGCCACCTGCGAAATCTAAGTCTGACAAGCCTCCCTCACCCTCCCCCTGCTCGGCTGCACTTTGCTGATTAGGCACCGGTGCAAGCGCTGCCAAAGCGGATTGCTCCCCAATCTCGCCCAAAGCACCACCAACCTCACCTATTTCAACATCGATCTGCAAACGACCCGGATCCTGGATTTCCCGCTTACGCTTCCTACGTTGATCCTGAATGGCACGAATAGCTTCAGCAGGCTGCACCCCAAGGAAGATCTGTTCATACACATCAGTTGACAAACCATGAGGGATCGCACTGATGCCGTGTTGAGTCTGCAGTCGGTCTGCATCCAGCAAACAACGCATATAGGAAGCAGGCACTGTAACTCCGACCGTGCGCCAGACAAGGGCCTTTCCTGGAACGAACTCAAGTTGATCCCGATCTACCTTTTTGGCAGGCAATTTTGACCAAGTCCATGACTTGCTTTGCAGAACGAACACAAGCTCGAGTGTTGACATGTCACTCAGAGGCTTCTCTCCAGGATCTGCAAAACATGTCGGGTGGCTCAGCTCACGAAAAAACTCCATGCTCTGCAAAGCTTTCTGAGTTAATTGCCACCCTGCTGCGGAATGATCTACATACCCTGATCCTTGAAGCATCTGCAAAGACCCTTCCCTAGCACCATCCTGCACTGCCAAAGCACGCCCCTTGCCCGGCACAGCACCATGATCCAGCAATGTTTGCAGCAAAGTGGAAACTCCTCCACCCAACAGCGGCAAGCAATACTTCAAGCCACCACCCCGAGACCAGACACGGAGTTCTTTCACGAAAGAATGCATGTCATCGCAAGCTGCGAGCAATTGCTGCATGGATAGTGTCTCTGTGCTTCCTGCAGACATGGCATTCACAAGCGGTCTTTCAACAGATCCACGATTCTCACAAACAGTGACAAGCATGTCAGTAGGAGCATACTCGTGCAGAGTACATGGGGCATGCACAGGGCGACGCAGACCAGATGGATTCAACAGGACTGGCGTGAAAAACCTTGTGCCTTGGTCTGGTCCAGCGTGAATCGAAAACATGGTGCCGGGCTGCTCGTGCGCTACTTCGCGGATTCTGTCTGTGATGGCACGTCCTACGACCACAGCTTCGGAAAGTCTCACTTTGTTCTTGTGGGGTTTATGGGCAGCCTCTCTCTTTTTCACTTCGGCCTTATGGGTCTCTGCAGCCTCCTTGACATCTGCAAACTGCAGCCTCGCATCACGGTACAAAGCTTCCCTGACAAAACTTTCAAACTTTGCAGATTTTCTTTTGCCAGCCACTGACAGCATTTTGGGGTGGTTTCGGTAGCAAGGAAAATTGCTAGTGAATGAACGCAAGTGCCGGGACTGTTCGAAAGCATCTACGAGTTTTGCAAAGTTGCCTGGGTCCTGCCACAGATAACGGTCAAGCTCAGGCAAACGCATATTGATCGAGAGTAGATTCATACTGAAGTTCTTGGGCCGAGATTGGCCTAAGTCTTTGTGAGCTGCCTCGATCAACCGCTCAGCTACTTGCACAAAGGACAAGGGGGCAAAAAACTGCTCCAGTTGGGGAAAACTTTCTATGTCGTCGTCTGATGCCAAAAAAGCCACCAGCTGCTCACTCAAACCGGCATCCTGAAACAAGCCTCGGACAAGCAAGTGCTGAGATGCTTTGGCATCATCTGGCAATTGCTCCCACAACCGCAAAGCTTTTTGGAGACCCTGACGTGCTACGTTTGCCACAGGATGTGCCCCGGAGAGAAGCACCCAAGGAAGACAAGTGTAAAACTCCAACCGAAGTTTGAGGTTCTCAATAATCACAGAAGTCCCATGCTTCCACTCAGACAGCAAGGTGCCCCACTCTTCTTGACTGAGCCGCTCATGGCAGTCTGCAACAAGATGGTGCGAAGACTCTGCCAAACGCTTCGATAATGTTTCGAGGTGATCACTGGCCAAAAAGGGAGCTTGACAACCCATCATGGGACACCTACGGGGCAACTGCCGTGCAGAAGTAATCTCCATATTCAGAAGGCTTTGCAAGGATATGCTTGACTTCGGGTCCTCCGAGTCGTCTTCATGGTCACTTGCACGTCGACGAGGGACTTTGTGACAGCTGCACCCTTCTGCCCATGACATGAATGTGCTCAACTGACCCCGGAGCTTCAGCTGCATCCGCCAGTATGCGAAAAAGTAGTTGTTGCTCAATATGCTGTTCAGGTCCGTTGGAGCCCAGCCATCATCTACTGAAGCCGCATTTTCCAAACCCTCCAGGTACCGCACATGATCCCAATGTGAACGCAGGAACAAAGCCATGGGAAGCGTTTCACGCAAACAGTCTGTGAAGGCATTCCAGCGCTTCGTGTAGAACGCCGGCACCTGTTTTGAGAAGACTTGTTTGGCTGTTTCATATGCAGGAGAACCATACATCACCACTTCCACAAATCGCTCTCGCCGCTGCTTGCTGCTTAGGAACTTGTCTAAAACCTTATAATGATCAACGAACGTCTCAAACCAATGGAACGCTGTCTCCAAAGTCTCTGTGGCATTGTGGATGCAATGACAAATCCCGGGCATCTGGAGAGCATGTTGCATCAAAGGCTTCGTCACAGCTGCATCTTCATTCACCACAGGACCGTCTTCAACAAATTCCTCTCCTTCTACAACATTGGCTCTTGCAGGCTGCAGCCAAGGGGGCAAGGTTTTCTCAGCCCCTTGTATGCCAAATGATGGCAGACCTGCCTCTACTCCCATATCTGATGTCCAAGAGATATGATTATCAAAGCTGGTGTCAAGATCTTGCAGGCTGGAGCACTCTAGGAGGCTGGCGTGGACATGCGCCGATACTTTGTCCGGCAAGGTCGTGCGCTTGCTGCCCAAGAGTTGCGGCATCATGGTGTGGAGATGGATGCTGTCATGGAGGAGTTGGGAACACTCAGCTCTCTTCCGTAAGATCTCATCATCTACCTCTGGACCCCATGGATTGTTGCACAAATACCGCCAGGCACGGGCAAGCTCCACACACTGCGACTTCTTGAACCATCGGTATCGAGAATTGTACACCTCCAACCCATACTTAGATGATGCATCCCCCCAGGCGTATTTCAATACACCGCCACTATCTGACAGATTTTGACGATGCACAAGCTGCATGGCCACGTCCAGGAACAGCCTACCTCGCACAAGCGATGTGGCACTAACAACTTGTCCCGACATCCAGGCATCGAGCAAGGGGCGGAATACTTTTGGCAAACAAGCGCAAAAACGTTCTGCATGACGCTTCAGCATACTCTTGTCTTTCAAGTCCAAGCTTGCCACAAGCTGTTGCACGAAAACATCTGACGGGATCCCACCGCGGAAATGCTTTGTGTGATACACTGCATGTGAAACATCTAGGGTACGCCCGTGAGCACGCAACGCCCTCAGACAGCTCTCCAAATCCATCTCCAACCCGACCCTTGCATCGTCGTCCAGCAAGGATGGCAACACCTGAGCGCCCAAACGCCTCATCAACCCCATCGTGTTCTCAACGTGATCCAGTGTGAGTAGCTGGGTAGACAATCCATCTTCAGGCGAGTGTGCCACTGTTGTGAGCCATTCTTGGGGCAAGGAGGCAGTAAGGGATGGAAAATGCGGGTGCGTCCAACGCGACAGCATAACAACCTCGTGCCACAAACCCACGACAACCAAAAAGGCAATCATGCGAGGCAAACGAAGCACGGGAAAATCTAAGCATTTCTCAGAGACTGCATCGCCTAGAACCTCACGGAGGCAGCGAAACTGTATGTCATTGCTGGAAGGCTCAAACAGATGAAGCTGCAATAATTTCTGTTTCAGATCAGCACCAGATCTGCTTTGCACAGGAGCACTGGAACCTATGCTCGCGGCTGTCATCAGGCATATCAAGGACTTCTTGTGTGATTTGTTTTCGCTACACACAGGAACATCCTCGATCCACGAGTAATCTGCCGATGCCGATTTGTTCACTTTTCGAATGTTGGGGAGAGTCACGCAGTTGGCATGCACGGGGTCTTCCCACAGAGCAAAGCAAAGCCGCTTCTGTACTTCCAGCGTGTATGCATCTAGCGCAGCATCATGGCAAATTTCATGCATGAAGAAAGCTTTTTCCGACCAACCTGGAGAGAAATGACCTGCATACTTGCTGCCTACTTTTATCTGGACAATTCCACGCACTGGGAACGGTTCACTCGGACTCGCACCTTCGTTCACTGGCCTACCTATTTTGAAAGCCTGGGCAAGCTCCGGGTGCTGCTGACAAGCAGCATCACACAAACGCTTTACGTGTGGTGGACAGCTCTCGGCTTCCAAAGCAGGCTTTCTCTTGCTGCGGTGGCTTTGCCAGTCTTCGAAGCAGCTAAGGTAAGCCCAGCTCGTGCCATCATCTGCCATGGCCAGCTGATCTCCATAACACTATCATAACACTACAGTAGCCCCATACATGCAAGTCTTTCGACAATCTTGGGCTGGCTGCCTTGGCCGAGGTTTGGGATGTGTGGATCACATGTCAAATATAAACGAAAATGCGTCTTCGTTCAGGGCCTAAGCCTAGGCACTGGCACTCTCAGCTAGACCCGGTAAGCTGAGCACGGAGCAGAAAGGCTACCCGTTTACATACAAAGACTCGAGGACTGATTCGGCTAAGTTGTTCAGTTCCAAGTGCAGGACAACAAGAACTTGCATACACCGAAAAGTTGACAATTGACGACAGTCTGCCACAAACAAGCGGAAAGCATCATAATTTTTGCCAAACTCAAAAGGCCAACAACAAATCAAAACCGATGGACCTCAGATCAGCTGGCAGTGTCATGGTGGTCTGGTCTGGTCGTTCTGGTCGCAGTCGCAGTGTCGTCGTCGGTCGTGGCGCTCCTAGCACCTACCGCCGATAATCTGAACTTTAGCGACCAGTTATGGCTACACCCCCCCTGCTGCTAGTTTTCGGCAAAGCAAGCAGCCAAAAGCACGTGCAACTATCCGGACAAACATGTCCGGACTTCCTTTGTCCGGCGGCGACCCAAATCTACCTCTTGGAACAAACTTGGAGTTGGTCTTACAACTAGCTGGTATGTTCCATGGCAATATCCGAAGCACAACTCTGAACTACTTGATTTTCTAGCCCCTGCATAAGAATCGCAAGGACGAAGTGCTCACATTATAGCTTAGCAAGCGACAACTGGCACGTGCTTTCTCAGCCTACGCCCAGACTGTCTAGTGTTTCAAACAACTACTACCACACTGGCCTGGGGCAGGCCAGGTTGGCTGGTTTCAACCCTCAAGCCCATTGAAATCTTTCCAAAGTGTCGTTTGCGGTTTTTCATAGATGTTGTGGAGATCTGGCCACTTGTTTCTCACGGGTCTAGAACTGCTGTTCGTCAACCCTGCTCTCCACTTGGGCCCGCAACCCGAGAAAGATGAGACGAGAGGCCAACTGAAATGGATCACGCTAGCACAGCAAAAAATGGCACCTACAGAGTCTTGCTTCGTGTCGGCAAGTCCAGTGATCTTCAGCGCAAGCTAGCGGAAGCCATGTCCAAACCCACTGCACTTGAGTGCTGGACGTCTCTGTGCAGCAGCCCGACGACATCATGAAGATGCCTTTCGCAGTTCACTTTTTCATGCAAATTAGCGGTCAAATTGACATCCTTTCGGGTTGCAGCCTCGCCAAGTTCTTCAGTTCAACCGACCAGCAGTGACAAGCATGCATGCAGTAGGCATTCGGCGCTAATGCTCGCAAAATCTCCACCATGACCTTTTGCAGGTAGGCCTCGCAGCTGCATCAGTGGAGAACTGTTTTCAACTGGAGCTGTCGTGCCCTTGCAAAAGGCCTCGGTCACCGGGAAGAGCTCCTGCTCTCGAGAACAGGGCTCCCATGCAGAAACACACCCGAACCTATTGCGCGTGTCCCCGCGCGAAGACTTGGACCACCAAAATTACTAAAGCTTTCTGCTGCTTCGCTCGAATCTAGGGCCAGCAGGTAAGCAACAACACTGCCAAAGCCCTCATCCTCCACTTGGTCCATCAGCTCGGCGCCTGTTAACTCCTGGACAAGGCTGCATGCCTTCAGCAGAATCTGCCATCTCTGTCCTGTCTCGAGCGGGTCGCCGCGATTTTGATGGGGTGCAATCGGCAATCTTTTGCGAAAGGCAAGTTGGCTCGTTGACAGCACTCGATCCCCAGCCTGTCCCATTTGGGAAACACTTCAATCCTGGCGCAAGACCCAGTCATTTGCCCCGCCAAGTGGGCCCGAGCTCCTTTCATATGCACCAGGTTGCCCGCTCGTGCATGTTGCGTTATGGTCTTGTGCTCCAATTGCTGCTTCAACTTCCTAGAGCCAGCATCTCTTCAAATCAGCGCAAAGTCATTCCTGAAGCATCAGCACCATGAGGTTTCGACACCGAAGCGTTTCGGGTTCCCGACTCTTGAAAGCATGTCAGGTGTTGGGGGATGTGGGGGTTTCTGCGCTTATGTTTCCGTGCGTGCGGCCGGGATCTTGATAACATCCCCCAAACAAACAGATGCTTAGTTCGACTATTTGCTCTCTTGGCTATGGAGACACCTTCCCGAGAAAAGAATCCTCTCCCGTTCGAAACGCAGCCGCAGCCTGCTTTAAGGCTCTTGTTCTGTTGATGGCGGAGCATGTTCCTAGCCCGGTTTTATGCTCACACTCGGCAACATCAAGCCTTTCATTTTTTTGTTCCTTAGCCAGTACGAGCCGGGAACAAGACATGGCTTTTTAATGCATAGGTAGCAGTGGCTGCTGGGAGCACAAACCAAGCTGTACAGGAACAGCTGCAGTGCTGGCAGCTGCAAAAAGAACGGAGAGATTTCCCTGTTCAACTTTACTTCTCGTTCCAGGGCACCGCATGAACAAACAGTATTGAATGCTCTCTTCACCGCTGCTTCGTCATTGACGCTGCCAGTCGGCGGATCCGACTTCGATTTCTTGCACGAGAACACCTGGGCATGTCTCGTGTCACAGTCAAGGTAGGTCCGGTAGGTGTGAGACCCCTTCGAGGAGGGGTGGGGGGGGTTGTTGTTCGTGGTTTTGGGGAAGAAGAAGCCCCCCCCCCCACGGACGGTGCGGCGTGAGGGGGGAGGGGAGAAGAAGAACAGGGGGTGGGGTTGTTGTTTGGGGTGGGGGGGGGAAGAAGCACCGGGGGGGGGGGGGGTGTTGTTTGGGGGGAAGAAGAAGAACTGGGGGAGGGTGGGGGGGTTGTTGTTCGAAGAAACAGGAAAGGAACAGCAACCGGGGGGGGGGGGGTGTTGTTCCAAGAAACAGGTAGGGAACAACAAACAGAGGCGTTGTTGGGGGAAAGAACAAGAACAGGCGAGGGGGGGTTGTTGTCTGACGATCTAGGAGGGGAACAACAACAGGGGGGGGCAGGGGGCGGCTAACTGTTCGAAGAACCGGGGGTGGGAGGGGAACAATAACAAGGGGGGCGGTTGTTGGAAGAAACAGAGAGGTGGTGTTGTTTATTTCGGGGGGGGGAGGGGGTGAAGAAGAAGAACAGGGGAGGGTTGTTGAACAACAACACGGGGGGTGCTAACTGTTCGAAGAATGCAGGGTGGGAGGGGAAAACTAAAAAGGGGGGGGGGGGGTTGTTGTTCGAAGAAACAGGAACGGAACAAGAACCCGGGGGATGCCGCGAAGAAGTGCAAAAAAACATCCTTTCCATCACACATAAAGGAGAAAACCACACGAAAACGTTTCGTGGGGTTAAAAGTTAAAAGTGAAAATAGAAGAAACAGGCATACAGGAAAAGTCTTCTGAAGGCGAAAGCCAGACGTATTAACGGGATGTAAAGCGAAGAAAGAACCAAAGTTCAGCTTGGAAAGGTTTGTCAATGGGGGGGGGGTTGCGCCCCCCAACCCACCCGCTCTTTTTTTCAAACTGCAAACTCCTCGCTCCTATGCCGCGAAGAAGTTCCTAAAAACATCCTGTCCGTCACACAGAACGGAGAAACGTTTCGGGGGGTTAAATGTGAAAACAGAAGAATAAGCATAAATGAAAATTCTTCTGAAGGCGAAAGCCAGACGTATTGAACGGGTGTAAAGCGAAGAGAAACAAAAGTTCAGTTTGGAAAGGTTTACAAATGGGGGGGGGGCTACGACCACCAGGACTGGTGAAGAAACCCACCACTGCTAAACTCTAGACTGGGGTTGCTTCTTTGGAACTCCCTACAACGATTTATGACGGTTTCTACAGGATTTATAACACAGCGCTACACGGGTAGCTCTCGAAACTAGAGTTCGGCATCGAAGCGAGCACTACTACAACAACTATGCTGCTACTCCTTCTCCTACACCGACTCCGACTCCAATTCCGACTAGACGGCGACCACGACGACTAGCAGTACCACTGGCACCACGACTACCATGGAACTCCAGACAGCAACTTCGAAGATTCCGGCGACTCCATGGGAGGGAAACAAGAAGGGGTCGGCGGAGGCTGACGTGGGCACGGGGGTGGGGGGAAGAGCAAGGGGGGGGGGAGGGGTTGTTGTGGGCTTAAGACAAGAGAGGGGGTTGTTGTTCGACTCAATGGGAAGGGAACAACAAGGGGGGGGTTGATGTTCGAGTCATTGGGAGGATAACAATAACGGGCACCCCTCTGTCGAAGGGGTATGGTAGGTGTCTTGCTTCGTGTGCGTGTGTGGAACCTTGTTCTAAGGGTGTAACAAATCATTGCGGGGGTGCAAGGCACATACTCGGGACCTTGTCCCAATGAGGCAACCGACCATGTGGGAAGGGATAAGAACGTATGCTCCTCTCCTATACCTCCTAGAGTTGCACCTTGATGTTGCACCTTGATGCCAAGGCGGATAGGATTTTATGAACACCTCATCAAGCCTTGAGTCTAGGTTGGCACTGGACAGGTTTGATGAAGGCTGCGGATGAATGCACAAAAGAGTGTGCGTGTGTCTACCTCCGCGGCAAAGGAATTTCATTTCAGTTGCACCAGCAGGGCGGCCATCCAAGTGCGTGCGCAACCGTCCAGCGAAGGGGCAGCAGCAAATGCGGATATCGGGACTGATCATCCCGCCGTTCCTGCCTCTTCACCTGTAATTAAATGCAATAGCCGTGAATCTTGCAGGCACGGTGCAGCTGCAGTTCAACAAAAGCCACGCGATAAACGCGCCTACCAGCCCGTGAGAAGCTCCGGCCATCCGGGCTCGTTCTCATCGCGCACACGCGCGCGCGCGCGTGTGTGTGTGTGTGTGTGTGTGTGTGTGTGTGTGCGTGTGTGTGCGTGTGTGTGTGTGCGCGCACCTTGTGTACCAAAGGATTTAGGATGTAACAAGCTAGAATGTGGTGCAAGAGTTGTGCAAGTGCAGTGCGAGTTCGTCCTCAGAATAAGCCGGGGCATGTCCCCACCATAAGCCGCGGCATGTGGCACTCATTTCCTACCACATGCAACGAAGCTGTGGACATGAATAAGAAACGACAACCGAGCGCTTTCGTGTACCTGCAAAGAGTCGCTCATGGGCTCGGTATTCGCGGATTGTCGCATACTTGAGTGGGGTACCCAGAATTGAATTCGCTGTTCTGGCAGAAGCTTACTGCTTGCTCCGCGGTCCGGCGCCGTTGCCTGCCCCAGGCGTTACATGTGGCTGACGAGGGTGACTCGGTGGCTCCAACAGCTGCGGCTGCTGTTCCGATGCCGGGGGCCCGGGAAACAGTAGAACAAACACAAAACAACATTCCCACGCAACACGCTCAGTAGCTCAACAGGATTTTGTGGTGTGGGTCGCCCGCTCTGATGGTATTGAACCTGCCTGTTGCTGGGGATGCTCAAGCAACATCCGGCAGCCTCCAGCGTGTAAAGACAGGCGTGCGCCTCCATGATGACATAGAAGTTCATGGCCCCTTCCAGCACGTCGAGGTACACGGCGATGTTCGGATGCTTGGCCTTTGCACACAGAGGTGGCCAAGGGTGCGGATTCAGTGTTCGCTCTTCTTCTTTCCGTCCTCCTTGGACATGTGGAGCAGCTTCTCACCCAAACGGCGGTCTACAAGCAATGCGCGGTACCTTCATGCTTTGACGGAAAACTATTCAAAGTTTCATGCAGCAAAGATGCGTCCTTGTCTGTGATGCGTCTCAAAAACACTGAGACGAGATGCCGTTCTCCCGCGGCATCCTTCCGAACCGTCTTGATGACACACTCTGTGCCTGTGCCTGGCAGACAACTGTGGAGTCGCCAGTTTCCATCATGGACGCACATATGTACACATATCTATATATGTATGTATGTATATGTACGTGTATATATATATATATATACCTATATATACATACATACATACATACATATGTATCCACACAGTATATACATACACACACACACACACACACACACGCCGCCCCCAAGATCTACCGCAGGGTGCACAAAGCCCTGATGCTCAAACAATTCCAACATGTGAAACGTTAAAACACACGAAACCTTGTAATGCTCAAAAGAATCCAACAATTCTTGCATCTTCGGCGGGGCGGTTGGATGCGGTTGGCAGCTTTGTCTAAACTGTTGGAATCTTTCGAGCATTACTGTGCTTTGTGAGGTCCTGGACAGGAAACCCTGCATTGCTCAACAAATTCCAACATTTCCAACCCTGAAGTTCACGAAACCCCTTACCAATCCAAAAATTCGCGAAACACAAATACTATTACCATAACCAATGCTAATACCATTACCAATACGAAGACTAATGCCAATACTAATTGCAGTAACCCTAAACCTAATGCGCGTGCCGGGCGCATGACCCTCTTTGCACTGGCACGTTTGCCAAAGACTGCTTAGCAGGCCCGACACGTAACCCTAAACCCTCTCTCTCTCACACGGACTCGAGTCGATCATGCCGCGAAGAAGCAAGCCGTTATGTCGTTGTTCGACGGGTAACCCTAAACCCTAAAGCCGTCAACCCTGCGATGCTAGTGCAAATGCTAATCAATGGACTTGTTAGATGCCAGCACACATGACGAATGCACGTGCATGGTACTAACTACTAACCACAATTAAACCCGCGAGCCGATGCGCGAGGGTCGTAAGCTTTATTTGTCTTGGTGATCTTGATGTTCGCGTGGTGCATAGGCGGTGCAAGATTACGAGGATTCGCACCTGACGCCCGCCCCCGTAAAGCCCTGAAAGCAAGAAGATAACAAGTTTACCAGGATGATCGGTCAACTCGGCCGTTTGAAAGATGACCAAGATGACCACTTCAATAGGAGGCTCCAGTTCGTCGGCGCGATGTCTTGCTTCGTCATACTGTAGACTGTAGGAACCCTCTTCCAGTTGGCTGTCGTTATACGTAAGGTAGGGCCGTGGAGCCTTCCTATGCTCCTGGAAAAAGATACCGCTTGCTATGCCTATGGCGTTGCATGGTTGCTGCTGTAATAGTTCATTGAACAAAGCACTGCATAAAGACGATCTCTCAACAATCTTCAGGGCAGAGTAGGTACTCCCTAGATCTTGTCAACAACCAAACCACTTGCTTCGCTGGTGTATGTTATGAATGGCTGTCGACTTTGCTTCTTGTCTGCACGCACAGGAGACTTCTGTTAATTTTCATGGAAGCTACCTCCATCACATCCTGAACAAAAGATACCAATCGCCATTTGCCATGGGTGTTGTTTAGACCCAGCCATAGTTCGCATGACAAGATCAAAAAGAGCATTCTTCAGTCTGGATGGAATGAAGGTGCCATGTTCTGTTCTCTTGAAACAGCAAAAATTTTGGATACTGGTGCTTGATAGGAGGAGGGCCCATCGTACCCTCATTTTACTTCATACCGAACAGCTTAGGAAATCCTGTACATGAAGCCATCCTTGTGGGATAGTGGAGCCTTCCTGTGCTCCTTCCTGAAGCAAGGGTATTCATTCAATCGTATTCATGCTGCCTCATATCCTGAAAAGATGTATCGATCGTTATCCATGCCTGTCCTCTTAAAAGCTGTCATAGGTCGTATCACCAGATAGAAAACAGCTTTCTTGAGGCTGCAAGCAAAAAGTGCAATCTGACGTTTCTCTGCAAGGATAAAGAGCTCGTAACTTTTGATTGACGAGTATCAAGAGGGCCCCTCGTATTTAGCCTTGCTTCATTTGGAAGGTTGAAGGAGCTCTCTTACTTCATGCTATCGAGGAACCTTCTTATGCGCCCTGTGAAAATGAAGCATTCACCTACTCAGGAATTTTCCTGTTTCTTACGAAAGAACAGCTACTGTACTACTAGAGCTTGGACTAACAAAAAGAAGTCCTCCTCAATGCGTTTCCATTTTTTGAAAGGGTAAAGTCGCTCTTTGTGCCTTGCCTCATTACACCAAACCGTAGAGCCACGAGTCCGTAGTCCGCATCAGGCGGAAAAACAATTGCGGCGCAAAAAATAGCCCACACATATAATGGTCAGAGAAGATGAAATATTTTTGTTGCGGGAAGAGTCTTGTACCACAGCACCCAAGAAAAAGCAAAAAAAACGTGGGTTTTGTATGGTTTTGTGATAGCATATCAAAAACGTTCGACACTTTCAGTTTTCCAACACATTAATTGCCATTCACACCAGGTTTATGCACATGTCGAACCCACGACGTATAGCAGTATAGCAGCACGGTTTGTATACACATAAAGGACGGTACAAATATGCCGTAATCTTTAAAGCGTTTTCAGCATGTCTGAACCGGGTACTTGTATATGGCAACAACTTGTAGAATCGACCGAGCAGGCGGAGGTAGACCATTACATACATATATAGAGAAAGAAATACATATACATATTGCGTTTGTGTATACATGTCTATAAAGTAAGTGTTTGCAAACGGCTACATGCATACATACACACATAACCTCACACATACCTCTGAACATAGATTTATGCCGAGGCCATGAGGCCTGGAAGAAGTTCGTGTTCAAGGCACACGTGTCACTTCATGCCCTTCATGGTTCTGGAATCCTACGCACTAGAGATTTGATGGTTCGACAGAACATTCGTGCTTTCTACTTTCTAACTCCACGGCAGTCCGGAGAGTACGTTCTTAAAGGTCTTCTCTTCCAGACCTCTGAACAGCGACGATGGAACAGATGCGTCAGTCACGTCAGGTGAGTCCGTCGCATGCATTCATAAAACATATATTCGGGCCGATCTCGCTTCCTTATTCTGGTCTGGTTCTGTCGAACAGCGGCGGAAGTTTGATGACGATCAGCTGTGGTCGATATTGCTGCAGCATCTGCTGCCAATGGAGCTTCTAGATCAAGCAGCAACAAAACCTCTCTTCGGCAACTCCTGGTTAAGGCTGCCTGGAGCCAACATGCGCCCTTTGGGATAGCAATGGTCACAACGCAAGACACTTGTCGGCACCCTGACTTTCAAGCCAAGCTTCAACCACGTCATGCGACATCTACCCGTCGGCAGGACTGCACGAAAACGAGTCTGGCCTTTGTGCTTACATCGTCGTACGATGCCAAAGCTGCCTGACCCCACAGACCTCAGCTGTCACGTGCACTTCATTTTTGCGATTTTGTTTCGGTGTTTGTCCAAACCGTTCAAGCAAAGAGCTGGTCAAGGATATCATACAAGTCCTCCAGCAAGTTGAGATGAAGCCCAGGCGTTGCTCACAGAAGTCAACTTGTAAGGTCTGACCGAGCGCTTGCAATCATGCCTGCAGCTTCGTCTTGTCGTCGGGGTCCCGCAACTTCAAGTCGATCCTGAAAAGTTGAAGCCGCAAAACATGGCTTGCAGCTGACAGCAGGCTGCAACTATATCACCAGTGCAAAGTACAGTCTCGCAGCCTCGCATTGTTCATGCTCGCTTTCGGCAGTGCAGGTATCGACAAAGGGCTTGAATTCCAGCAACTTTCCTGTCCTGTTAGCTTAGCCAGCAGAACGTGCAAAGACAAAACGCGACCAGAAAGGAACGTGCGATCGACCGTCAAGCCGACGCAACTGTCATCAGCATGGCATGTTTGGTGAGACGACTTGAGTCTAGTTTCTCATCGTAACAGATCCGGGAAGGGTGGCAAGTTGGGTCGATTTCCGACTGAAAGTGGCACATTGTCCCCTCCGGGACCGTCGCGCTTTGGTGGGACAATGGGCTTGGAGCCTCCGGCTGCATGAGCCATGCGGCGACGAGAGCCCACGACAGCAGACTCAAAACGTCGGACAATTCGCAAAGAAATCTCATCCAGGCCAGCCACCATGCGCTCGCTCTCGGCAAGTGAATCATCCATAAGGTCCATCTTCGTCGCAAGTGCATCTGCCTGAAAGGGCACCCTATCCCCTAGGCTTGTGTACAAAACATGTACTCGGTGCATGCTTAGGCTTTCTCACGTTTGTCGACGTGTAACGAGTTCTGTATGCTGCTGCGCAGGAGACTGTATCACATACTTAGCTCAGCAATTTGGAAACTAAATGCCTGCGCCATGACTGCCAGCATGTCCTTGCTCATTGCGTGGCCCTTGAGCTTCGCACAGCCCTGGATGAAGTCGGTGTAGCTGAGTGTTTGTGAACCATCTCCGTCGAGCACGCCAAACAGTTTAACTGTTTCGGCAACCGGCAGCTCGAGCATCTTCATTCGCCACTGCACCTCTGGATTCTTCACGGCTGCAAGAAATTCATCTCGGTCCAGGCTGTTGCTTCCGTCTGTGTCTGAAATCAAGAAGATCTCCTTGATACTGTCCAGCTCGGCACGCTGGGCCTTCTCCTCGCGGACTCGTAGACGCTGCTTGTTCTGGAGTGAAGCTGCTAAAGTCTGCTCCACAATGACACTCACCAGGATGTTCATGATGCCGAATGTCGTGACAAGAAGAAAAACACAAAAGAAGGCGATCATGTACCACTGATTCACGGCCACATGTCGCACCACCTGGACAGACACGAGGACTTTAAGCCAATCGTACGGATAATTTTGTGTCATTATTTGGCTTCCGTCTGGAAATATGCAGTCTCGTTTATGCACATGGGGGGATAACTGCGCCTGCTTGTTGCTTCTTCCTGCGGGAGCAGTGGGCGGGGGGTGAGGTGATGACTTGCTGTGTTTCAAGATGCACTATGAGCCGTTTCAGCAGGAAGTAATAAGTTCAAAGCAACACTGGCGAGCATGCCGAACGTACGCCTGTCACACGAAACAGGGCTTAAGATAGGATTGAGAGTCTACTGAAACAACCCGTCGTGTGATATGCCAAATCACATCATCATATTGTCCCTCGATTTCATTATCTCTCATGTCATATCCTATCATGTCATCTCCTGTCATTTCAACATGCGTATGTATTTATATATATATATATATATATATATATATATATAACAAATGGTAACTGTACAGTTGCCAGGCACACACCTTGGGGATACATATGTGCACATACATGTATACAAAGACCCGGGAAGCGTAAACCCCCTGAAGCTTAACTATTACAGTCGCCGCCGCGATTTGATCCGGTTAGCGAGTGAAGCCGAAAGTGGTCTTGACGCGTTAATTTAATTCGGTTCACCAAAGCCGAGCGCCTGAAATGCTCCTGACGCCTAAATTCAGCGCCGAAATTGGTCCCCTGCCCGTGCCTGACGCCGAAAGACGGCGCTCGAATTCGCTGAAGCTTGAATTCGGTCTGCCTCGAGCCTGGCGCTGACAATGTGCCTGCCGCCGAAATTCGGCGCTCGAATAATTCACTGAAACTTAAACAATTGGTCTGCCCAGATCCTGACGCCGAAAATGCTCCCCTGAAATTCGGCGTTCCAATCCGCTGAAGCTTAAACTCGGTGCCGGGTTCCATCCTCTGAGTTCAAGGAAGTTCAAGGAGCGCCCCTGATTTTAAAAATCAAACCAGCCTGAAATCAAACTGATGCAGCCTTGGACTGATGATGGGGCCTGACTTGAAAATCAGAACGCGTATACTCATATATCACCCTGAACTCAGAAGATGGAGCCTTGGACTGATGGAGCACCCATGATTCAAACAGAGCTCCTGCCACCCTGAACTCAGAGCATGGAGCCTTGCACTGATGGGGCGCCCCATATTTTAAGATCCGAAATCCTATATCACCCAGAAGTGAGAATGGTCCGAAGCCATGGAACAGCAGATCGAAAAGCATCACGCCAAGTCTGCCACACGCACTCGTGTTGCAAAGGCGGCGGCAAGCAGTACATAGCGTGAATCACAGGTGTTTGAGCGGCCCAACTGAATCGATCCCTGGCTTTGAGCTGCGAGTCACGAATGTCTGGCTTGGAGTTGGCATCACACCACCCTAGATGCTGGAAAACTTTCTGAACCCAACTAAAAGCAGTATTCTAAGGACCAGGTCGCTCATGCTTGCAGGCACTAGGGTCAGCGTTAGCAAAACCAGCGATCGTGCAATGCACTGTAGGTTATCGCAAAATATGCCCGATATAAGTCCATCGTCGTGTCATAACGGCGGGGGCCCATTATTGTCGCGGGTCCGGAGCAAGGAGCAGATGCACAAAACGCCTTCTGAGACGATGCAGTGCATGCGCTTGGCGGGGGCCATAATGTGCTGGAATACACAAGTGCAGACTTTGATATAAGATGGTAGTTTGGAAGGCATGAACTTCGTTGATATTCTTGTCGAGGCCCTCGAGAAGCGGCGCGAACCAAGCCCACTTGAAAACGACGTGTTTGTTAAGCACACTGACAGCCTGAGCACTGCAGAGCCATCTGCAATGACGAAATACAGACCGCAACACATCAACACCTGCATGAGCCTTATTATGCTGAACTCAGAGGATGGAGCCTTGGTCTGAAGGGACCCCGGATTCTAAAATCAAAACTGCCATATCAAGAACATTATCGAACTGATGGGGCCCCGGATTCTAAAATCAGCATTCCTATCAGCCTGAACTCAGGTGGAGACGGCTGGAACGCCGGTCATTTAATAAAGCTTAGCACTGTAATTTCAAGGTCTAACTGGCGATGGACCTTGAGCTCGGCGTCTGGTTGTTAAAGCAAAACTCTTACAAACCTTGAACTTCGCGCATGGAAACGGCCGAAGCGCCTATGATTTGCAAAGCAGAGCCCATGCAATAATTGAACTCCGAGAACGGAGATGTTGAATCGCCTCACAATCCTTGAACTCCGAAGGTGGACATGGCTGCCGCTGATTCAAAGCTCTGGAGTCCGATGGACCTTGAAACCCCGAGCTCGGCCATTGTTTGTTTGCTAGAGCAGGACTCTTACAAACCTTGACCTTCGAGGATGGAGAATGTCGTCTTCGCGGCCGGCTTTCGTTCGTGGCCGGTTGTCGTCTTCAGGGCCGACTCTCGTCTTCTCGGCCGAATTTCGTCTACGCGGCCGACTTTCCGGACTTCGTTTGCAGGGCTGAATTGTCTTGGAAGAGTATGCAGGAGCCTAAAATCCTCCGCGCAGGGTCTTGCTTGGCGAGAAATCACGAATCACGACCGATTTTCGTCTTCAGCATGCCCCAAACCGAATTTCGTCTTCAGGACCGAGTTGGTCTTGAAATCATGTCTTCGCGCACAAATTTAGGGTCAGCTCCTGGCGAACAATTTCGTCTTCAGAAGCTTCGGAATTTCGGCTTGAGGGGGGACGAAACCGGGACCCACTTTCCCGGGTCAATGCATACATATGTATCTATATATATATATATATATACATATATATATATATACGTAAAAATGTATACACATGCGTATATGCACGTAAGAAAGTAGTAACACGTAAAAGCAAAACACATCCATGCATGAATGCATGCATGCATTCGTTTCAAACTCAACACTCTGATTAAAACTGCGACCGCAAGACAAGGAGATACAGCAAGGCTTTTCTGAGCATCTTCCACACCCGAAGTGTGTCTATAGAGAATAAACTAGCATCGATGAATCCAGATGAATCGAGCGGCAACCGACGAACGTATCAGCCGCTAGTATCTGCGTACCGTGTAACTGCTTATACAAATATACTGACACATATATATATATGGTCACCCCCCCCCAAGATCTACGCCCGCCTCTTCCACACGATTCCACAGGTTGCTTCTCTACATTGGTCGACTACATATACCGAAAACACCGTAAATACCGATACAATCGTGCTTTACCTCATGTGCATGCAAACCGTGCTGCTGCAAGGCGCGGGTTTGATATGTGTAAAAATCTGGCGCCGAATCTCGGCCGCGGATTTATGGTAGTTTATGTGTTGGAGAAACTGAAATGCTGGAGGGCGTGCTAGTTTTGTTCATGTAATACTAAAAACCCTCGTGTTTTCTGCATTTTATGGTGTGTTATTTAACAACATTCCTCCAATAATGAAAAAACTATTGTCTCTCTTACGCAGACGTCTGCGTGCGTGGGCCATCTCTTTCCCGCTGCTCGTGAAGCGTCCGATTCTGATGCGGCCTAATCGCTCGAGCGTTTGATTTATGAGTTACGAAATACAAAGAGCTCCTTTCATGTCCTGTCCATTATACATGAAGGAAGTCGAATATACGGGCGCGCTTATTTCTGAAGCGATACTCCAATAGTTGTTCTTTGCCTCATAAGAAATGGGAAAGCTCCCCTGGAGTTGAAAGGTTCATGTGCATATGCGGGCGCACAAGAAGGCTCGTCTGCAGCAAAAAGTAAGAGAGCTCTTGCAGCCTTCCAAACATGAAGAAGGACTGTTCATACTCTGCTATGCTCAAAAAAACGAGCTTTGAGGCTGTGAAAAGTGGATATGTTTTTGGAGCATTACAGCGTTTTGTGAGTTGTAGGTCACGAAATACTGCTATGCTCAAGAAAAGTGAGCCTTGAGTCTGTCAAACGTTGATTTTTTTTGAGCATGACAGTATTTTGTGAGTTTTAAACCACGAAACACTGCTATGCTCAAAAAAAATCCAAACTTTTAAGGAATCTGCCCCCGTCCTGGCCATAGATGCCAGAATTTTGGAATCTTTGGAATTTTTTTAGCATTACAGTGTTTCGTGAGTTTCAGGGTTAGAAATTTTGGAAGTTTTTGAGCATAGCAGTGTTTCGTGGTTTATAAAACTCACAAAACACTGTAATGCTCAAACAAACCAACTTTTCATTGCCTCAAAGCTCACGAAACACTGCTATGCTCTAAAAAAATCCAAACTTTTAAGGAATCTGCCCCCGTCCTGGCCCATAGATGCCAGAATTTTGGAATCTTTGGAATTTGTTTAGCATTACAGTGTTTCGTGAGTTTCAGGGTTAGGAATTTTGGATTTTTTTGAGCATAGCAGTGTTTCGTGCTCCCCATGCCCCAAGAACCACGAAAGCGTAGGTCTTGGGGGGGGGGGGGGGGGAGCTTATATATATATATATATATATATATATATATATATATATATATATATATATATTAGACACATTTCCAATATTCATCTTTAGCACACTCGAGGGACTCACTCGAGGTTATCTATCTATGCACTTGCATACCACGAGCGAGTGAATCATACAATCCAAACTCAGTAAACAAACTGGGGACCGTGAGAGCTCTAGCATGAAAGCAACCAGTGGGCATGCCCAACTGCAATCTCAAACGACTGATCGAAGGAAGACACTCGCACTTACTTCCCCCACCCCCAACCCCTTCCCACCACCGTCGCACCCTTCGTTCAAGTCAGCCATACGGCGAGCGCAGTTAGGTGCATCGCAGGGGCTGGCCAAACCTCGGGTTTCTGGGGCCGAGACAAGGAACCAACATGTTCCGTGCACAGCCCGGCCTTGCTGAGCCAGCTGTCCAAAGTCATGACCTGCATTAAAGTAAACATGCTTCGCCCCACTGTTCCGAACAACTCCTCGTGATCCCAGCCACCGCTAAGCTTTCGGTAGTTGCCGTACACTTCGACGTTGTGGCCAATCTGCTGTGTTAGAATCACGGCAGCAATGTAGAGAACCACGACCAGGAGAACCACAGTCCAGAAGAGCGTTTGCATCGAATCCTTCAAACTCTGCAGAAGGAGCCGGAGCTCATCCAAGCGGCGATACCTCTTGATCAGCTTGTACAGCCGCGAGATGCCAACAATGCGAAACATGGAAAACATTCGAAGCACGCCAGATACTCCTATGGGGTTCAAGATCGTGCAATCAATGAAGGCCATGAAGCAGATGAAGATCGTTAGTATGTTGGAGAAACTGTAGAATGCCCACCGCCACGTATGGTAGTACATCTTGAGACCAACTTCGCCCAAGAAGCAGAGCAGAAAGAAAACTTCAGCCACAATCCAGCTAGCATCTCTTTCTTTCGAGTCGCGTCTCACATCTGTCTCAAGGCCAATTATGAAGGCATTCAAGACGATGATGCAGCTAATGACTATGTCAAACGCTGCACTGTCCACCCAAATCTTGTCTTGCTCCTCCTCCTCCTCTACCACACCGTTGTCGAATGTACGCATGATTGCCGCAATCTCTTTCATTTTCTGACTTTCGTGTGACAGTTGATCCTTGCGCCCAAGCTTTTCTGCGAGAAAAGTGTCCCATCTGATCTTGATTTGAGCGAAAAGTCTCCCGATTTTGGCGCTGTCATCATTGTCATTCCACAGGCTTGGCTCATCTGGGTGAGCTTTGCCACTCGCCATGCGAGAAACTTGGTGCAACAGCTCGCTTCGCAAGCTTCAGTCACGGAATGCACTACATGCTTGAGCATGAAACGACCATGAGCAGTCTCAAGTTCTCGGCGTGGCAATCCCATGAAGCAGCTACAGATTCGATATGTCGAGCATCACGAGACATGTGAAACGACCGGCTGGCACCTTGCAACCGGACATGGACAGCTGGCCGGAGAGCATGAACCAGACGAAATCTGCCAAGAGTCGGTGGTCCGGCAGCTTCGCCGTAGCCTAGCGCCAGACTTGCCAAACCACCAGCCTCCAGTGTCGAGTGGCGCTCTAGCTCATACATTTTCTTGCATCTGTGTTCCCGTGTAGCTGAGGCCAACGCCCATACTCGCCAAACGTCGACGGTGTCTTTGCATGGGTCGACTGCCTGCGGAAGCATTTCCCCCACATTAGGTTCACACTGCGCGATCGATCGCGCTTTTCATTCAGTACACTGTGCTGCATTTGCTTGTGCTCGCAGGATTACATGGGTTCCTCTGAGTGAACGTATCCACCCCGATCAAGAAGCAAAATCCAAGCTGCTTCGTCCGAGCCCCGGAACGACGTCCAACGCGCAGCACGCATCCGTAATGTGTGCGGCGAGTCCCAGAGATGGTTATGATGCTTGCCTGCCAGGTTCTCTGTCAGAAACTATCGTTGCCGGGTGCCGTTGTCATGCGATGTCTGTTCCGACTGAGTGCGGCGTAGGCGGCGGCATTCCTTTGCAGGTATGTAATCAGGACCAGCCTGGCGAAGCTCCTAAAGTGCAAGGCAAGCTGTATTGGCATTCTGGCATGTCCGGTTGAAAGATGCGCTGGCTGGAATCGCACCGAGCGCATGAGGCGGGTTTCTAATTTGATGCGACACCTGGCCCCAGAGTGTGCCATCACAACTGCATGGACAAGCACACGCAGCACCCAAGCCTGGAGGTGGTTCTTGAGCCCGGCCTCTGCACCCACGTACACGCCTCACAGAGCAAATCTTGGCAGTGCAAGCTGAGAAGGCTGTCCTGGGCATGCGGCGCTGGTCCGGGTCCCATTGCTCCGCATCCCAGTAAGCACCACTGTTGATCCTCTTGATGCTCTTCTGGCCCTGCGCCGAACAGCATCAAGATGGATGACGACAACGCTTAAATGCCCTCAGCTTCTAACATATGGTGGGAAAGTGCAGCCTCTGGCTTGGAAGCAGGCCTTTGTCCGTTTTGTGTCTTCGACCTAGCTTTGGCAGCGCTTCCAACATGCTCCAGCCGCTTCTTGACTGCTAAGTTGAGGATACTGAAGGAGCACCCCGAAACATCACATTGAGCAGAAAGTCAAGCTGTTTCAAAGCTAACAGTGATGCGGCGACGTGCCAGCTCCTGAACGCTTGATGAGTACAGCATGTGTCCAACATTGAATTGATGCAGGTAGGACGATGAATTTAGCAGGGAGCAGCGGGCAATTTTGCCCTTCACAGAAACCCAACCTGACAAGGATTCTCGAGCACTGAAGGTGTGTCATCCGGGTGCTTTCTGCTGACATGCTGCAGAACCCCTGGCAAGCTCGGCAAGTTAACCTTAGGTCCTGTTCCTGGAATCGTAAAAAGCTGCCTTGGATGCGCTCTGCTCTCGGTCATGAGCCTGTATGGAGTGAGCGGCTTCAGTAGCTATCAATGGCTCGGCCAGGGGCGCGGCCAGTCTGTGAAAAGAGATAAGTGCAACTCGACCCAATCAGTTTATATCACGTTCATGATGTCTAAGGCCACAGCAACCCAGCTGGATCCCGGATTCCTTTGGCTCCGTGTGCAAGGACGATTTCGACTAAGCCTCACCGGTACTTGGGCCTGCACCGTCAGCATACCCATCCCAGTACCTGAGTATATGCGGTTCATTGGACGCGCATTCTAACTGCAACTCTGGCCATGCAGGAAGAAGCCAACAACACCCAAAGACCTTCTCATGTCAGACTTGTTCCCCAATGGTCAGCAGGATCTGATGCATGGTTCTCCGGCTGGGCTATTGTTCCTGCGGTGCCGATATGCCGGTCTTTCCAGAGACGTTTAGCGCTCGTTGTCGGGTGTCCGTACGGTCTTCGTGTCTCTCATGGTGTCGGCTATTGCTTGTCTCGGTGTCTCGCTTGTCTAGTCTCGTCTTGTGACACTGTGTGTCGCTGTCCCTGGCTCTGACCTTCATGCGTCTGCGTCTTGGCCTCTCCTGTCCCAGTGTCGCAGCGATGCTATCCTGTGGCTCAGGCTTCTGCCAGCCCTGTATATTCATCTTCAATATCGCTGCATCGCGTCCTCGTGTCCCGTGTGCCTGACGGTGGTTCTCTCACCAGCCTTCACGTGTCGCGTCCGCTTGTCGTAACCTGGTGACCCGGCTTGTCGAGGTCCGCGCGTCGCGCTCTGTTTTTGCCTTGGTGTCCAGTGAATTTTTCCGCTTCTCTGGCCCCGCTGCAACTATGGTCTAGTGCCAAGGCCTTGCTGTTCCTATTGGGGTCAAAAGCTGACAAAATATGCACTTTCCAACATCCCTGCCGTGTCATCCCTCAACGGCGATCATGACCGAGCAGTAGGCCCAATGGGGAAAAACACCACATCTCCCCAACCCAAAGTAAATCGCGTCTCAGGCCATTACCCCGAACCATCGGCCTTCGGAAAACTGCCTGTCAACGGTGCAGGGTCTGAGGCATGCGCTGCTCTGGCAGCTCTTGCTTCTGCAACTTCGCCATTGCAAGGGAAACTCTCGAATTTCCCGCAGCATAGACAACAGTGGTCAGCCTCCAGTCGCTGAAGCAGCTTGGTGAGCACGCAAAGGCCTGGACACCATTCGTGTTGCGTTCCGAGCATACCGTGCCTTTGCAGAATTCGGACAATGCTTTTGTAGCTGAGCCGGTAGAATGAAACCGAAGGGTCCGGTAAATCTAGCAACGATTAACAAGGCTGTCCGCGCCGGGGAGAAACAGCGGTAGTGGCGGTGGTTGTGGTGTGGTGGTAGCAGTAGTAGCAGTAGTAGTAGTAGTAGTAGTAGTAGTAGTAGTCGTCGTCGTTGTAGTAGTAGAAGCAGAAGCAGTAGCAGTCGCAGTAGCAGTGGTAGCCATAGGCAGCAGTAGCAGAAGCAGAAGCAGCAGCAGGAGTGAATTGGACAAGCAAAGGATGAAACCTATGATACATTATAGGAAAAGCCAACGTAAAATAGACAAAATCATGATGCTTTTCAGTAGTCGTCTTCTTCTTCTTATTACTACGACGAATAGAACTATTATTTAGCCAGGTATGTATGTATGTATGCATGTATGTGTCTATGCACATAGCTTTGTATCCTTAATGGTTTATTATTAGGATCTTTGGGCGCTGCTTGGGGGGACTTTCCGGCTATTTGCGGTCTCTGAAATTCGGCTGCATTGCAACTGAGAAAGTGAAAAGGCGGGAAAGGGAAGGTGGGCCAGGCCCAGAGGCCACGCATCCCACTTTTAAACACCCCTTCAATTCAAAAATAGCTCCGACCTGATTACTGATTGCCATTTAAGCAATCCAAGCAACTCTATCACCCCAAATAGTTTCCAGAATTTCGTGACATTCCATCTCGCAGCATGCGAGGGCTCACCATGATACCATCCCAACCCCAGTTTTTTTCACGGCATCTATCGGCCAACCACGAACTGCCAGAACAGTATATATGACTCGCGTCGCCTTATATTTCTCTATTGAACCAGAATTCAACCAAATTAAGCCCTAAACCTTCCATGTTTCCTACTTTAGATGTACAAAGCGTATGTCTCTGTTTTTTTCCTTCCATGAGTTGGATCCAGTTATTGCTGTTACGGCGAACACTTGTGCAGATCTCCACTCCACGTCTTGGGTCATTTCACCGCAACACACCCGGAAATCAACCCCGCTTGAGATGTTCGTTCTGTCAGTCAAACTCGTAATCTGTGGACTGATGCCCCGTGCTGAAACGGTTGATGCAGAATCCTTTGTAAAATACCCCTTGAATATCTCCCTAATGCCCTGGTGAGCCATTTTAAGCAAGTGGTGGTCTATAAAATGGCCCACCAGGGTGCCCCTAAAAAACACAAACAAACAAAAACAGTCTATAAAATGACTAACCCAGGTTGTCGGAAAAAATGAAAAAACAGTTTGCGTGATGGTATCCACGAGTATATTCACAATGAAATTACCTGGCGGGGGCACCCGCTGTTTTTTTCGTTTGCCCGATGGCACCAGGCTTATCGATGCGATCCAGGTGGTTGCCAAAACAAGAGCATACTATAAAATGGCCTGCGAGGGTTACCTGCTCAACATCGCAAAACTATGCAAGAACACCGCGAGAGTGAGCCACAAAACCCAGCAACCCAGAAACCATCTAAACCCCCGAACCCAGAAACCCGCAACCCCGAAGCCTTATATAAGCCTTAAATTCCGAACCCCGAGAGTGAGCCACAAAACCCGGAAACCCACAAGCTGCAACCCAGCAGCCCTTTTTGCATCCAGCCTGCCCAGCAGCCCTAAACTCCTGAACCCAGAAGACCGCAACCCCGAAACCGCGAGAATGATCGACAAACCCCCAAAACCTACAGGCCCGCAACCCAGAATCTCTAAACCTTAAACCCAGAAGCCCGAAACCCTCACCCCGGAAACCGCGAGAATGAGCCGCAAAATCCCAAAACCTATACAAACCGCAACCCAGAAAACCTAGACCTCTAAACCCAGGAGCCCGCAACCGCGAAACCGCGCAAGTGTGCCACAGAGCCTCTAAACCCAGAAGCCCGCCACCCAGAAACCCTAAACCCAGACTGACCCAGAAGCACGCCTAAACCCAGAAGCCTGCAACCCCGAAACCCTGACGCGATCCGGATGCGCGGGGGCACCGCCTGGCACCAATCGCCGGGCTTGGCTAAGAACCCTTTTCCCCCCACCCTCGGCGATTTGTGCCAGGCGGTGCCCCCGGGCCCCGGCGCGGGGTAGAGGGCGAGATTGCGGGTTTGCGTCCTGGGGGTTCTGGTTTTAAGGGTCTAGGGGTCAGGTTTCCGGCGGCTTGCAGGGTTAATGGTCCTGGGTCTAGGGTTTCTGGGTTGCGGGCTTCTGGGCTTGGGGACGTGGGGGTTCTGCGTTTACGGGTTATAAGTAAGGGTTCTGGGTTTACGGGGAGGGGCTTAGACTTTCTGGGCTGCGGGCTACTTCGAGGTATAAGGTTTCGGGTTTAGGGGTTTCGGGTTCAAGGTTTGTGGGTTCAGGGTTTCTGAACTTCCTGCAATACACCATGACAAAACCTGTGGGGCTATAAAATGACCCCCTAGGGTCACCCGGAAAAACCGACATGACAATGCACGGTGCTACCATGGATGTCATCGTTTCACACCTCCCGACCGGCTTCTGGCTATAAAATGACAGCCCTGGGTTACCCTAGATTTTGGCAAGAGAACACAACAAGTCTATAAAATGACCCGCCAACAGATACCCTCTACAAGATGACCCTCTATAAAATGACCAAACCCATTTTATAGAGAACTACGGTTGGCCATTTTACAGAGCCATATTCAAGGTGTATTTTGTAAACAGGAGTGTGTCACACCCCCACACACACATGCACGCACAGAAACACACAGAAATCAACACTCAAACTATGGAGTCATAGAGGCGAGCAAAGCGCAGTAGACATCGGCGCACACAGCCGTCCCTGGTCGCACCCGAGTGCTCCGAATACTGAGCTCGGTGCAAGATGCCACCGGATTCTGGCAGCGGCGATGTGTCGGCAGCCTCACCATCCGCTTCAAACAATGATCAGTTGTGAGCGTAGTGTCGTTCTCGTTGTTGCTGGTGCTGTTGCTGCTGTGTTGTTGCGATTGCTGTTGTAGCGTGCGGTTGTGGTTGCTGCCGCTGCTGCTGCTCATGGTGGTGGTGCTGTTGTTGTCGTCCTCGTCGTCGTTCTCGTTGTTGCTGCTATTGTAGCTGCCACGGATTACGGGAGGAACCAGGCTCCGGGTGCCAACTGTAGAGGCTCGCAACAGGCTCGCTTCGCGAAGCGTAAGGGCTGTCCAACCGACTGAGCCATTGAGTGCACTGGAGCACAGCGCCTCTGTTATTCGCTGGGTATCCCGGGCCTCGTGACGCATGACTATCACGTCGAGAAAGGGTAGGGTTTTCACTCGTCCGCAGGGTGAAAGGAGTAGCACCGGGCCCGGGCCTAAAGCGGCGAAACTAGCGAATGGCGACACCGCCTGAGCACCGGAATTCATATCAGAGCATTCGCAACAGACCCTTTCGCAAAGCATGCAACAGGGTATTTCGCACGCAGTGCAGCTAGGACTACCGCCAGGGCACATTCACTCCGGAGTACCTGCTGGAGCCACCGGTTCTCCCGGCCCTTCTGCGGAGCACCCACTGCGACTGCAGAGTGGGAACTCCGTGATGCCAGTGCATGGGCAGGACTTGCAGAAATTCAGATGCAGCATCTACCATCATATCATCACCTGGGAGTTAGATGTCCTAGCGTGAACGATGCAACTTGCTGATGCAATTTCATTGAGAGGAGGGGAGGAGAGACGGTTCGACACTTCACCGTGAAGAGTGGCACCTGCGGCTAAGCAGACTAACCGCTGGTGTAACCGTCTGCCATGTCGAGCACAGAGTTTCCTACGACTGATAGTGGGGAGTTCAGTGAGGAGAACGATGTACCGACGGCTGGCACTTGCCCGCGGGGCCCTTCACGCCGCCGGTGGCCATGCTAAGTTGTGCCCAACGACCAGTTGCACTCCACGCTGACTGACAAACGTACCGTCAACAACAAATGGCAAAGCATGTCGCCTGAGAACATCCTCTGGGAACTAGTCCAGTTTATGCAGGCGGAAGGGCATCCACACCGAGCCGGATAGCTGACTATCACATACAAAGCTCTTGCAGCTGCACCTGCAGCGCACCGCCTGAAAGTGCTTTATATGCCGAGCTTATGGCATCTTGTCAAGACCGGCCACTCAGATGTGCGGACCGTTTTCTATTTGCTGCTACCAATACGGTACTGACACAAGCTCGTATCTTCCAGCGGTGGTACATACCCTTTGCATAAAATCGCAAGCTGCTCCGTGACACACTTGAGGAAGTTGCACGAGACCCGTCATCTTCCTCGACACCGCCAGGAACGCAGCTGGGCACCACAAGATACGGCTCAAACCTTTGGCTGCTGACCTGCCAAAACAGTGTACCGTACGCCAGGGCGCAGGATGGTTTCACCTGTTCAGGCGCAGCCGGAGCTAATGACTTCACTCCTGCAATCCTGTGTCCATTGGAGTGACCCATATGACCCACCACAGTCTTTCCAGCAGATGTTAGGGCAGTATCTCCTTTACAGCGCAATGCCGTGGTGCAGCAGGGTCAGACGAAAGTTCGTTGTGCTCGGTATCATGGCCGAGCCTGCCTCTGCTACCTTTCTCACGGTGTGGGATGATGACTCGATTGAAGTTGTGGAGCAGCCCCCACCCTTTCTTCTGCTGGCAGCTTCCAAGGACTTTTTGAAA
This sequence comes from Symbiodinium sp. CCMP2592, assembly GCA_905221615.1. NCBI lineage: Eukaryota > Dinophyceae > Suessiales > Symbiodiniaceae > Symbiodinium > Symbiodinium sp. CCMP2592. The sequence goes on from CAJNDT010005990.1 coordinate 332,404, forward strand.
GAAACTGGCAGCAATGGAGTAGTTGGGGAGTCCCAGCAACATCGGAGGGCTGCGGTTAGTATGTCACGGGGCCACCCACTCTCAACGCTCCTAGCATTTTGGATGCTTTGGTTGCTGAGGGACGTGCCGGAAGCCAATTTGTAGGCCTTCTTCAGGCACTTCATAGACAGCCCGATTAAAGTTGGACTGATTTCATACATCAAGCGCAGCCACAGTACCAACTAGGCAAGCGCGAATTTTTTTGGTGCATCGTTGCACGTGGTGGCTGATTTCCGGTCATTGATGGTATCGGGAACATTGGGACTCCTTCGCGCTGAAGGGTACTCGACCGTCTGGGCCGCGCAAGAATGAAATCCTTGGCCAAGTCTCCCAGGTTAATGTCCGACATCCCATGTATCAAAACTGTGGAACCTGGCACTCTTGACGGGCAGGATAGGAATGAATGACATGGGGTTACTGACGGTGGCTATGACGGTCCCGATCCCCGATGAGCATGGCGCCAAATTGGGAGAAGAACATCGCATGTTGAAGAGGCCGACCACCTGGGTGCCTCCACTCCCTGCTCCAGAATGGCATCCGCATGTTATTGAAATATCGGCGGGTCAGCCCCGAAGATTTCAAGTTTTTTGCGGTGGCCTTCCAGACGATCTATGATGCTTCGGCTGCAAAGGTCCACAACCACTCCAAGGGTCGTCGTTCAGTTCACCACCTCGGAGAAGGCTGGCCAGCTTCAAGTTCGGGGACCCCAAGAAGGCGGAAGAAGATCTCATCGGGCGAACGCAACCGCCAAGATCCAGCTGCAGGGTGAGCCTTGGAAGGATCAGTGGGATGACTGGTCTGCCTGGGAAGATCGGTAGTGGTGTAAGTCTATAGTTGGCGTCGCCGATGATGATGCATTGCCTGCTTGCATGGGCAAGGCACCGCCTTTCCTCGAGCTAGGGGGCATCGCCCCGGACTGACTCGAGGACTCTTTGCTTGGTCCACGCTTTTTACCTGCTTGCTTGCCTTTCTCTCGCCTACGATCACGACACAAGCTTCCTAATCTTCTTGCATATCGAATTGCGTGTGTTGTGCATGCGAGCAGCCGCAAGTGCACTGTTCATTCAGATCCAGCCGCCGTCTGGCAGAAAAATCGGCAATGCCTGTGCGTGCGACCTGGCAGCTATCCGCGACATGCTGACGCGAGTGTGTTGCGCACAAGTTTGCATTGCCAAGCTTGCAAACAGCCACGCAAGCACTGCTTCCCACGCCACACCGAGTGTGCAACTGTGTAACCTTCCGGCCCGGTGGGCTCGTGAGCAATGAACGCATCGGCTCACACTGAGGGTAACGAAGGCTGTTTAACCACCAAGCGAAACTGCTGCCGCTTCATGACACCAGCCATACTGCTGCGCTGATGCATAGACCCTGCTGAAGATGTGGTTTTTATTTCTCGCAAGTGATCATACTGGGTGCGTTGCCGCAAATGATGCATGCACAGTTCAGGCGGGCTTCGCTAGCACTGCAATGCGGGGACCGGCCGATGGCATTCTTGCATTTTCATGATCGCTCGCACTCGTGTCGTGCTGCAGGAAAAGCATGCCATTGGTGGAAGCCAGATATTACTTCGTCGCCAACGGGTGACAGGGCTCTCTCAATGCAATGATTTTGGCTCTCAGCCTTTTCCTTATAGCTTTGATCTCTGTACAGTCTGGTGCCAAGGCCGAGACAGTTCGCCCGCTGTGAGCAGAGCCCGCTCTGCTATTGTTGTCGCTGTTGATGCTGCTGCTGCTGCTGTCGTGGGCATGCAAACCCTGGAAACGCTTGAATGATTAATTCAGTGATTCTGCTCTAGCTGTGGGTCTGTGTGACTTTCCTGTGGCTTTCCCGTGGTTGTCCTGTGAGTTGCCTGCTGTGATTTCTGTCCGACCGACCTTCTTTGCTTGCGATGCTGCGCTATTGTTGGAGGGCCTCCAGGGCAGTGCTTGAGAAGATCGAAATCCCGGCCCCGGCCACAGCCCCAATCACAACAACCCAAATCACAGCCACGAGCCGCGGCCTCTTGTTCTGGTTGCGGTTGTTGTGGTTGTTGCTGCTCCTGTCGTTGTCGTTGTTGTTGGTGCAGATAAGAACAGCAGCCCGTAACAAATGTGAACTACAAGCAATTGGGCATGCTTCCACAGACCTCATAGGGTGCCTGTTGAATTTGGGAATGCGAACCACCGTATCAGAGCAGCTGCCCTCATGATAGAAATGGTGTTCAATGCGGGTGGTTGTTGCGAAGGGTGGGCGCCAAAACGACAGACGGAGCTCCAGTGTTTGTCTCTAGCCGCTGTTTTAGACAAAGGCCGCATTGAAATCAGGACTCTGTCCCTACCTGCTGCTAGAGACAAAACCTGGAGCCCCGTCTGTAGTTGCGATGCCCCCCCCCCCCCTCCCGCCTCTACAACAACCACCCACCACCCACTCGCCGCACATTCCAGGTATAAGACCCTGCAGACATATACCGTTCTTCCCTCCGGGTGCCTAGTTTTTCTCGGGTTGCACGAAGGGTGTTAACGGTACTTGGAAGCGCTTTTTCATGGTGTTACCACTCTTTTTCCCTTCTAAAGCCCTTATACATCCTTCTCACCCATTAGCCATCAGAGCCTGTCTAACACACCCTTGTAAAAGTTAGAAAAAACCTGTTAACACGCATCAAATTCCGTGATACAGCCAATTGAAACCATGGTGAAACCTCTTGAAACCCGTTACAAACGCATCAACACTCTTCTAAAGCCCTTGTGGACCCTCAAACCCCCGCTTAAACACCATCGAAACCCTTGCAAAACCCACTGAACCTTCTAAATCCCGTCAGAACTCTGTGCACTAAAGCGGCTGTGTCGTTGTTGTTGCTGCTGTTGTTGGGTGGTAGAAGAACATGATGTGGCTCCTGTTTTTGTTTCTACGCACAGATAAAAAGCAGGTCTTTGGGTTGACGGGGCCGCAGTTTTTGTTTGTAGTTTGCTGGTGTTATTGTTGTTGCTGCTCCTGCTGCTGGTGCGGTTGTTGAGCTGTGTACTCCGCTTGCAACAGCACAAGAAACTTTGTCGCCAACTGATCGTGCTTAGATACCTCCACCTTGGTTGGCAACCGGCAACTGCCGCTGGCAGAAAAAAACTGACTGGCTCGAAGGATGTGTTCATGCACTGCCTTGCCACAATAACCCCCAAGAGCCCGATGGCTCATTGTCCCCATGCCCCCTTCATCTGTTACCCCCCTGCTCTCCAGCATTGACTCCAACCGGAAACCTTCGCCGGGTCACCGTCCAGCTTGTCTCCCCGAGCATGCCAGTTCTGCCGAAACCCTTTCTTTCCATCGCCAGGCTTCCCGACCCAGAAATCACACACCAATCACATCGCGTCCGGCATGCACCCGAAGCTACAGCGATTCTCGCGACATGAGGGGGCATCTCATCATGTAAAGACAACGGGCAAAAGTGTCTTTCAGTGCCTCCACAGCAGAGTCCCAGTAATCACCACTTTTGGCACTCAGCGTGTGCAGCGCACTCTGGTGACCCACTGCCTGCAACAGAACATCACCGGAGTTTTAAGACCTGCTTCCGAATCCACAGCCGCAGGCGTCGGCTCAACGCAGCAACGCAGGCAGCATAGCCTCTGGTTTTCTCACGCCTTCTCCATCCTGTTGGTGGCACTTTGTGCCAAATCTTCTCTACTTGTCAAGGTGACACTCATTGTTCCCCAGCCGTCGGAAACACAAGGACTTGATTCAGCCCGTTTCCTTGAGCAGCATTAGCGAGTTTGGCTTTTCGGTGAAACCTGCAGGCCACTTTCGAATTCAGCAGGGCAAGGCCCTTCTTGAGATGCCGTGAAGATTCATGTCTCACCCTGCTTGAAAATATTCGCTCATACCGGGTGATATCTGCAGGATCTGCGCGAGCTCCTCTGCCACCTGCAATGTATGGCAAACAAGCATCAGAACATGAGAACGCAACTTTGTAACAAAATGGGGTCGAGAAACGACAGCTCCTAACTTTCTCTCCCTCTGTGCCGCTGTCGTCCTTGCTTCACTTGCCTCATCTCCCTTCTCATCTGACTGCAAAAGAAATTACATCTGAAAGGCTAAGTAGCGGCTAGTCGGGTGAAGCTCGTAATGAGCAATCAGCCTTGGAAAGGGGAGCATCGACATCTGCTGCAGCGACTTGCACGGCCGAGACCCCATGCAACAACATCTTGAAGCTCTGGGAAAGATTGTTGGCACTGAAGTTCACTTTGACAAGCTTGTCTTCCTGCATGACCGACATGATGCTCAAGGCACACTCGTCACCCAGTCCATTCAATGCCAGGTCCAAGCTCACCAGGCACGGCGAGCATTGGACAAATCTACAAATGGCACTGCGGAGGTGTTCTTCACCTCCGGCAGTGTCATCTCCCAAATCATTGTCGCTGAGGCCCAGATCTTGCAACATTGAATGTGACGTGAGAATCTGCAGCAAGTCTGCACCCAGACCTGCACCAAGTGAGCAGGAGCCCAACGCCAGCTTTAGCAGGCATTGAGGCAAGCAGCGAGTCAGGTGGCAAATGCCATCAGAGGATAGGAGTGGAGTTTTCTTGTTTTTCAGGCTTCGGTCTTGCCATTCATCCTGCGAGGCCAAGGTTTGCTCAGCTGTCCGTGGGGCGCAACCGAGGTGTATGTTGTTGTAGAGGTAAAGCTCCTCGAGATTGGAAAACACAGCTAAAGCCGGAGCAATGAGGAGAGCTCCTTCGCTGTCTAAGCCTGTGTTGGCCAAGTTCAGGCTTCGAAGGTGTTGCGCAGATAGCTGAACCTCAGATATGCGATCTTGGTCGTCTCGTTTCAAGGAGCGTCGTCCAGCAGACCTTGGGGTCTTGCTGCCTTCATCATCAGGACTTGCACTCGCCATTTGCGCCACAAGGCCGCCCAGCGCTTTGGGTAGCTCTGCTCCAACGCCCAGGCCCCGATTGTCTCGAAGGTCTAGTTTGGTCAATTTGCACATGGAGTTGCTTCCGAGCAGGCCCGCCAGAGCTGCTGCAGTCTCCATGCCCAAACCATTCCAAGCAAGATTGAGCTCAGACAGCTGTGTACGTGTGAACTGGAGAGCTGCTACAATCGCAGCTCCACCCAAGCTGCCTAGAGCATTGTGCCGCAGATTCAAACTAACGAGCCGGCTACCCGTGGGTCCATCGCGTTGCTTCACAGATCGACGCGGCATGGTGGCCTTGGACAGGTAGGCATCCAACAAGCCGTCCAGATCCCTTTGTAGACCAGCACTCAGCTCTTCGGCCAGCTTCGTCCCGGCCATAACTTCTAGCTGGTTGTCCTGCAAGTTCAAGTATTGCAAGGACGAGTTGGAGCGCGTGGCGGCTGCCAATGCGGCAGAGCCAGAAACTCCCACGCAGTTTCGTCCCAAGTCAAGCTCTTGCAGCGAATAATTCTTCACCAAAGCACTTCCCAAGCTAACGGCGCCACTAGAACCAATCGAATTCCGCTGAAGCCCCAGGAAAATCAAAGTGTCATTCCCTTGTAGCATATCGGCCATGTATGCACTGCCGGTGCACCCGAATTCGTTGCCGCAAAGCTCCAGGTGTTGCACTGTGCAGCCAGAACTCATCAGCGCTTGTGCCAACAACTGAGCACCACTTGGCGTGATCCGATTTTGTGACAGGTCAAGCCGACACAGCCGACATCCTTGTGTCAATGCTTTGCTGATGTGTTGGACACCGGTGTCACCAAAATGCTGGCTCCTTGCGTTCAACACTTCTAGGGCTCCGTTTCCGCGCAGCGCAGTCCCGATCACTTTGGCAGCCGCCGGACCAGAGAAGTCGGAGTCTCCAGTTTCTTCGAGATCTGCCTGTAGATCGAAATGCCGAACGAATCGCAGCAGCAAGCCGGTAGCATTGGCTTCCAGCAGCTGTTTCATAGACACGGGGCACATGTCTGTCGGGAGCGGGTCTTCGCGAAAGAAAAGCCGAGGTAAAGCCCGATGACAACTTGAGCTGCCTTCTCGTGCTTCGCGGCATGAGCTGGTTGGGCCTTCAAAGCACTCAGCGAATCGCAGCTGCAACTCATCAGGGACGTTTGCTTCCAGTCTCCCAATGCTCACGGATCGAATGTGCAAACTGTCCGGCGATTGCAAGACTACAAGGACGCGCCGGATGTGCGAGGAGGACAGCGTCCAGGGGGTCAAGTCCCACCGCATGCCTTCTGCTTCATCTGAAAGATCAAAGCCAGACTCCTGCATTCCTTTGGTATGAACTCGCTTCCTTGAGGTTGGCGCCACATGTTGGGAAATATGACTTCGCAAGAACTCTTGAGAGACATGGTTGCAAGCTGTCCGTTCGTTCAGGGCAGAGCGGAACTCCTCAGCTGTTCTTATCACTTGTGAGGTTGCATTGGTGGCGACACCACTGGATTCAAACACGCGATGTATGACCTCCTCAATCTCAGCAGGCAGTCGGCGGCCTGATATGCTGGTCTGCTCAGAAACGGCAACTGCCCAGGTACTCAGGGCCACGAGCATGCCATTGTGGTCGGCAATGGGTGGCCGCCCATCTTCAAGCCACATCTGGGTCGCAAGCAGGAGTTGGACTAAAGGCGGGGCAGCTTCTGGCTGAACATCACTCTGGAAGAGCTGCATTGCGATTACGGCAGCAGCATACACGTCAGAAAAATGACTCAAAGACCGGGGAGCCAGACTTTCAATTGTTGTGACCTGTCGATCTTTCGTCCTGAATCGCTCATCCAGTTCCTCTTCACCACCTGGGCCCGAAGGTTTGGAGAAGAATGCCACCTCCCTCATCACGCCGCACATTTCGATCAAGGGGTACAAAGGGCCGTGATCACCAATTCCATCTGCAACTATGCTTGAAACAACCCGTCCGTTCACATATATTACTAAGCTCTGGGAAGTCGCGAGCAGGCCGAGCACATCATCTCGTAGCAGCTCTGCGAAGGACCAGCCCAAAGGGCCAGCTGGCCAGTCTACATCATCTGTCCCAGCAGCAGCAAGCTTAGCCTCTCTCCGGCGCCGGAACTCCAGCAGTGCAAATTGCGGTGCATCCAACGTTGGCACAACCTGTTCACCGTCTTTGAAGAACCTGCCGTCATAGCCCACTACCCAGCCTGGCCAATCTTTAGCACGAGCAGCAAGCGCGGGAACCCCAGATGGCGGTATCGTCGTGAAGCCCACGGCGAGTCCTGTTCCCAATTCCGTGCCGGGGGCTGTCATCGCTGTCGGCCATAATTTTCGAATCTGCACCTCGAAATACACTCCCTCTGGAAACTGCGCCGCGCATCTCGCACCTTGGACAGCAGATGAGCCCGCACAAGCTTTGCTCACTCCAACGACGTCCTGTCCGCTTTCACGCTCTAGCCAGACATTTCCTCCGGAGTATATCCTACATAGGTGTAGAACTGGCTGAGCGCTTGACGGCTGTTGCAGTTTCTGTGCAAGCCCGCACCATCGTGCCGGAGACATGTACCATGGCGACCCAACCCCAGGCAAACTCGCAAATGGAGCAAGCCGCTGCCAAGAGTCCTTCGCGGGTAGCGATGCTTCCGGCATGTCGTCAAACTGCAGACGCGGGCTGACCCCATCTTCATGTCCACCTGGCCTGCAGAACTGCCGTGCATCTGGAGGGAGCAATGCCAAGTTGGACAGACGGGCTAGGCCAAAATCCAAGATCTTCACAACGACTCCTGCAGGCTGTGCTACCTCCCAAATCACGGACGGCTTCAAGTCCAGGTGGGTGACGCCCCGTACGTGGCATGCTTCGATTCCATGTAGCATCGCATCGCAGATGTCGGCGGCTTCGTGTGCTGGAAATGGTTCTTCTGCGCCTGTTTCGGTCTTGCTACTAAGGCCGCGAGCGTTATCAACTGCAGGTTTCAAATCAACGAGATCTGCCTTTGTCTGAACGCTTAACTGTGTTTCGACGTTTCGGGAGTTTCGGGTGCTGGATTTCCTGTACGGCTTACATTTTCACCCCAAGCCCCAGAACTGATATAACAGTTTGTTTCGGAGCGGCAGGGTGGAACACTAATCGTGTTCCGAGAGTGGAACAAAAAAACATCTGCCACAACTTTGTGGGGAGGCCTGTCCAACAAAGTGATTACAAAGAACCTTCAAGGATCTTCGGGGGAGGCCATGTGCGATTAGGCACTTCGCATTGTTAGAAAGAGTCCTTCTGAGGGAGCTCCTATCGTCTTTGGCATGTTTGCCTGGTACATAGCTTGGGCGTGGCTGAATTCTTTGTCCTCAGGGCAAACGAAGGAAGACCTTCCAAAATCCTGCTTCCATGGAAGCCACTGAAAATTTCAAACTTGACTTCTAGTGCTACTGTACCGCAAGACCCTGCTTACCACTCTTCTTGCTCATTCTTGCCACAATCCCTTTGCCGGGCCTGCGCGGATCCTCTGCAAATGCTGCGAGAGCAATCTTCCATGTAAGAGCTCCATAACACAATATGCCAACCCGGCCGTAAGACCAGGAAAATGAATGACGGCCTGAACCTCCGCCACATCTGAAAGTGCCGTGTAGACACAGCATTCGCGCAAGAAATTTGCACGAGTCTTCACGCAGTCTACAATAGGTGTTTTCAGTGTCACTTCTCGCTTCTTAAAAGCATCTGCGCATGCCAGTGTTATAGCATCGGCCTCCACGGTGGCTACTTCCTTTACAATGAAACGGCCAGCAATAGAGATACCTCTTACTTTTGAGAGCAAGGCATCAATCTTTCGACCGTGTGCGAACCAGCTCAGAGCTTCCCGCAGAACTCCTTCTGCATCATCCCGGGTTCTTAAATCTTCACGATCATCGCTGTCGGTGATCACGAGAGCTGTGCTGGACGAAGCATCAGAGAGCTGAACGTCGCCTGTGGTGCACTTCACCTGCGAACTTTGCTCTTTCTGCTCCCTCTCCAACAAATGTGTTTGCAAGCGCAGCTTCTCTAGCTTTGCAATGTCGAGCTCCTTCTGCAGCTCATCAATCTGAGATTGATACTCTGCGATGGCTTGGCTGTACCCAGCTTCCCATGCATCAGAAGTCGCAGAAGTGGCTGTCTTTTGCGCACTGCTGAGACCTGAAATCGTTTCTGCCTGCACCTTGAGCTTGGCCATAAGACGCGCGTGTGCAGTTTCCAGGTCTCGCAACTGGTCCACGAGTCCTCTTCTCATATGGATCTCATCACGCTCTTCTTGTCGCTGGCGGTATTGCAGTTCAGATTCGAGGACCAGAAGACGATTTACGCCACGTTGCAGCTCATGCAATAATTCTTCATGGACTGCCGCAGAAACTGTTGGATTCTTGCCTACATTTTTACGTGCCTGAAAGCTCTCCCGCAAATATTGCAATCTGTCAGCTAACTCATCCGCCACTCGATCTGCCTCCAAAGGCTTTCGCGTCGAGCTGGACGACACCGGCGGGGCTGATCCGTGATCCTCGCTCTCAGACCTCTCTGTTTCCGGCCGAACAAAGCGCTCCAAGACTGAGAGAAACAACGACTTTGACACGCGGCCGCTGCGATGCACGTCTAGGACGGAAAAAATCTTCTCGAAGTCAAAGGCACTGCTGAAGCCAAGTGATTGCAGTGAGGTGCAAAACTCTTGGTACAGCAAGCATGGGTTGAGATGATCGAAAGCTTGTTCCAATCCTCCACACAGCTGCGCAAGCTGCAACGTTAAGCGAGAGGTGTCCTCAAGCGGGAGCCTTGACTGCTCTGCACCGACTACAGGTCCAAGCGTGGGTCGGCAAACCGTGTCTAGCAAGTGATGCACAGTAATGCTTCCTGCTCCGGTGGGACAGCTCGCGCTCAAGAATCCGAAGACTCTGTTGATGTGGCTGTCGCATAAGTTTGGCTGGAACTGGCGCAGAAAAGTTCGCAAATCCTCCCGCCCAAGAGTGCCGTTCGGGCCTAATGATTTGAGCATGGCCTTCAAGTTGTGCTGCTTCTGAATTGTAGTCGAAACCTGCTTGAACAGCTTGTGCACCCAATCTTCACTCACAAATGCTGAAGATGCGCAAAGCTCCATTGCATCGCTGAAGTCTCGCACATTGACTTCACCAGACGTTGGAATAACGAATCGGGCAGTGGTCTCATAGATCTCGGCCCTTGTCAAGCTCGGAGTAATTGGACTGATCGAATCGACAAGCCGCTGTCGGCTGCAAGAAGCATTCAAGTATTTGTCACTGAGCTTCAGCACGTTTATGAAGCCACCGTTCTTGGAGACAGCTTTCTGTATTCGGACCATGACATGCTCGAAATACTCCTCCCCCATTTTCCCATCCATGTCAAAGCCAAACAACCGAAGAAACTCCAGAAGATTCAGCATGCCGGAACCATCTGTGTCTGCAAAATAAAATAGACGCGTCAGCCGTTCCTCCGACATGGTTGGAATGAATTGGCGAATCAAGTTTCTGAATGCAGATTCACCGATCCGTCCGTGTGCATCGGTATGTTTCCGAAAGATTTCGTACAACGTCATTCCAGATGATTTGGCTTGCACGGTCAGAACACTGAAGACATAGCCAGCCCACTTAGCATCCAAGTCTTGCACTGCTTCTACATTAAGCCCAGCCTTCTCCAAACGAATCAAAGGAATGCAGCAGGCTTGTCGACAAAGCAAAATGCTTGATCCTCTTTCAGTGGGTTCTTTCTTCTCTTGGACTGCCTGGGCTGATTTCTCCAACCTTCGAATCCTGTCATGAAGCCTGGATATCTCCAGGCCGCGTTTATCAAACCGACTCTTCAATTCCTTGTAGGATGCCCTAAGTTCGGCATGCTGTGCTTTAAGTTGTTCGAACTCCCCTGCATACCCAATACCCTTGTCCGCATCCCTCTCACCAGGCTGTCTGGCCGACGTGGTGCCGCTTGACCGCGCAGCGGGAGTGGTCAATGGCGGTACTTCATCACGACGCGCCTTTGCTTTACCATACAGCTGAGCAGCTGGCATACAAGCAGGCTTTGACCGTGCAGTTTCCGTTGCCCTATCGTCCTTCCCGGACAAGGCAGCCAGCCATGGTTCTACCTTGGCGGCCTGGGATGCTGCGGCTCCCTCCGTCAATGGAGTTAAGTCGCGGTCCCGCAATGAGTACATGGGGCTTCACGGCAGGGCGCACTTCTTGCGGGTGTCAGGTATTGAATACTCTTGAGTCTTCAGGTTCATATGAGTAACTGACACCACAAGGATTCCGGCAACTAAGCAACATGCAAGGCAGTAAACTGGACGCAGCTAGGTATGATACAAACTACTTGTGACATTTTGTGACTTAGGCTTGCATGCTTGTTTTGACCCTTGCTCTGAGGCCCCGAGCAGCAGCAAACAAAGCAATGTCGAAACGCCCACCGACAAGCCCGCGTGCTGAAGAGCTCTACGCAAACATACCGATGTCCTGCTCCACGTGGGAAGCTTCTCCATACCCACCGGCTTCCTCGTTCCAAGCATGACATTCACACGCTGCATGAAGTGTCAAGTCGCCACGCGAATGCACAAGCACAAACCTCAAGTTTAATCCCTTCTCTGTCTTCCTTGGGGCACGTAGCACTCTCACGGGAACTGCGCATGTCCGCGAACCCTTCTTTCGACAGGGCGATGCTCAAAAGGCTGGCTGTCACTGTTCCGAAAGATCTTTGATGTTTCGGTAGAGGGTTCCCACTACGGTTCAACCAGCACCTGGGAAAGAATGCACCGACAACAGACCCACCAGTAACCCCTAGTCAGGAAGGTATGTCCGTCTGCCGAAACTTGAGGGGACCACGGGCACTGACTGCAGCAACACAAGTACAGAGAGTGTACAACATAACAAACAGGGGAAGTGACAGTGCGAGTAGGATGTTGGTACATGTGTTCCCGCACGTGAAAGACTACATGGTCACGGATTGAAACGTAACATGGTGTGACCGTGCAGTTCCCCGGTGGCCAGGATCATCATAGAACAACAAGACTGTGACATACTGTGATAGAAGACGGTCAACAATTGGGTGGTCATCGGTTTGGAACTCATGTCTTCTGTCAGCGGAGGCTGCATCTGACCAGTCGAGAAACACCTTGGACCTACTGCACCGACAACAGCCCCTGTGCAGCCAAATAAGACGTACCTGCAGCTGCAGCATGATACTGTTACTACGGGTTTTGCACTCTAGGATTCCCCGCGCTGCAAGGCCGGGGAACAGAAGGAAGGAGCAATAGATGCTATGACACATGATCGTACTGCAAAGAGACCAAGCAGGAGATTGACAACTTTAGTTCTGGCTGAGTGCCGGGCTGAGGACGCGAGTCGGGCCGACATTGTGATGAAGTTGGCAGCAGAGTTGTAACAGACACCGGTGACGAACGAAACTATGAAAACATGGACGGTCTTCTTCCCCGGGGCATGAGGGGGTTTCGAAACCCCTCGGCCTTGTAGGCCCCCCCGATGTTTGTGGGGCTTTTGGAGGGGCGTGAAAAAGCATGTTTGTCTGAATTCGCCTTTCCCCCGTTTGTAACTAACCCATGGACGGTCTCTCTCTCTCTCTCTCTCTCTCTCTTGCTTGCTTGCTTGCAAGGCGTGTGGGAAGCAGAGCGCGGAACCCTGCCCCCCTGCGCGCGAGCGCTACGCCAGTGTCCGAGTTTGGTGTGAAACGTGCCTCTCTCTCTCTCTCTCTTCTTCCTTCCTTCCGACAGAGGCATTGGGGCCATTAGGGAATGATGTTCATCCCTTCGATCGAGACTGCTGGTGGCGTGTGGTTGTCGCATATCCCCGCCCTGAACACTAGTCCGCATCCCGGCCTCGTCACCGCGCCCTCTATGGCCATTCCTAAGTGCCTGCGACACCCACTCCCTCCTAAAAGCAATTTGCAAATCTAGCTGTGGGGTTATGGCCCTGCAAAGCAACATCAGTTCATCGAACCATGCATCTCTTGGTACCTGGCCGTTTCTCACGCAGTATGCTGTACTTGTTTCAGGGCGCATTCTTGCCGAATCAATGTCTTGCTGGATGAGTTGTTGGACTGTGAGCTTGGCCTCTGCGAGGCAACAAAACACAGTATTGGCCGGGGGCTCTTCTCCCCCTTTTCCATATGGAAGCAACAAGTCATCAACGGTAACCGTGCGAAACAACTGCAGGCAGGGCGCGGCAGTGAAAACCCCATCAAACGGCCATATCATGTGTCGCGTGTTTGGCATTGGGTCAACAATAAATTGCAAAGGGCTTCAGGCCCGAAGTCGGCAAGTGGTTTTCGGCTCAGCGGTCCGTCGCGCCGCGGCGTAGATACTTCTCCCCAACCCCCCTTACATCCCCTGGCCAACGTTTAAAGTACTGCTTGTAAAACGCCGGGTGCTAGTTATGCACTGAGCCCTCATTCATCGGGGGGAGCTGTCACTCAACCGGAACCTTCCGGTCTTTCCCAGTGGCCCGTGAGCCGCACGTCGTTGCCATCAAGAGGCTCTTGCGGCCCCCTTCGGAAGGGGGCCCCCAGTGGCTTCCCCCAGGTCTGTCTCGTGGGTCTCTGGGTTGTTTGAGGGTGTCGGGACACCGGGGGCGGCACCAAGACGGTTCGCCCCAGTCTGCTCCTCCGTCAGAGTGACACCTCCTTTCCTCAGCCGTCCTCGCCATGGCACCCGCTTATCCGCATCTCGTCACAGACACTTCGGCAGTGCTCAACATCCTGTTGGCCAGAAGAAGGCCTTCTCACAGAGGCACAAGCCGGGGCACAGTGCCCGAACGAACCAAATGGTGACCCTCGGTCCATGGGGGGCCTCGAGCAGAAGATGGCAAGATGTACAACAAGTACCAGAGCACATGGCCTGCAGCCGAGCAACCAAAGGTGGACTCTCTTTCTCTCTTTCTTTCAGCAGGCTTCAGGGCGGAGAGGAAGTCTCTCTCTCTCTCTCTCGCTCGCGCTCTTGCTGATACTCCCGAATATGGGCTTGCAGAAAAGAGGCTGGAGCAACTGCTCGGAGGTGATGCCTGCAGGGAACTGCAGCTCTGCAAGATAAAGCTTCAGAGCCTTCCTGCAGCGATGCGCAGCGTAGGCACTGAGGCCAAAGCTTTTGGCCCTCGGAGGCACCAACATAAACACGATCATCTGGGTTCCATGCTTCCGAATCCCAATAGGCACTACTTCCCGCCCTTTGCAGATTCATCCTGGAGCCATAGCCTGGCAACAGCCCGCTCACAATACTCCGGAAACACGAGGCTTCATGTGACGTTGCCTTTATGGGAGCTATGCTGACATGCCCTCAACTGATTGCCCTGAGGCTGTGTGGTACTGTGGCGCTATCAATATTTTACGTGTCTTATGTTACGGCACAGTTAGACACGGTCAGTACGATACATCTGTCTGTCCACCCCAGGGGCTGGTGAGGCCTTGTCACACACACCCTCTTCTTTTCTGCATGATGTGAGACCGAACGGCGATGCTGGGCTCGACATGAATCAGGCCCGTCTAAGTGCACGAGCTGCGCAGCACTGAATGCCGCATCAAACTCGCGATGCTTCAACACTCCCAGTCTCGTACACACATCTAATAATGCGGGTGGCTGTTCAGTGATGCTGCAGAGATGCCACGAAACGCAATGCAGACGTTGCTGCAAACCACTTTCAGCTGCAAGCTGAAATGCTGACGTGGAGTACTCTTTCAAGCCTGCGTTGGGATAACGGCCGCTCAGCTGAAATGTGTATGCTAGTGCATATGGCGTGGATGCCCTGCTCTCGCCTCTCTCAGTACGGCTGTGACCGCCTTGAAAGCCCGACAGCGACACACGACTGAATCAAGAACTGCATGCTGCGACACGTTGCAGGCTTCAAGGAAAACAAACCGCCGTTGATCTGAGTTGCTCCGTCGCCCCGCCCTCGTTTTTCACAGGGCCACACCCAGTTGCCTCGCTGGTTTCCTGGAGTGACAAGGGCAGCAGACGATTGCTGGTCTCTCGGGTCAGCAGTGCGGCGGCTACAGAACGCCGCGTCCTCTGCTGTCGGAACAGGTGATGTCGGGCAGCCACCACCCCCGCAACTGCCCGCTGCACATCCGCCGCAAGCAGGGCAGCCACCGCAACCACCAGGACACCCTCCACAGCCAGGACAACTAGTGGGGCAGCATCCGCATCCAGGACAGCCGCCGCAGCAACCACATCCACAACCAGAGGGGCAAGCCGGGCATGACCCCTTCCCCATCCCACCCATCATGGGATTCATCATGGGGTTCATCATACCCCCACACATGCCTGGCATGCCACCTCCCATCATCTGCATCATTCCCATCATCTGCATCATGGCCTTGCAGGTCAGGAGAAGAACAACTATGACTACGGCTGTGTGCTTCTGTGGTGATGATGCCCCAGTGAACGACAGGCTCCGCACCCCCATCGCGGCCATGGGATTTGCCTGCACGTAAACAAACGATAATGAACGCACAAAGAAAGGTATTGCTGAATTATGTTGAAATTGTTGAACCGTGCCCCGGCAATACACGAAAGGCCTGCTGTCCGTCACCCTTTGCATCCTCGCCACTGTTTGCACCCATATTCGCCGCAGCCTGCGATGTGCCGAAGAGGAAAGCATTGGCAAAACGTGAACCGGAATCTCTTGCTGCCTGAAGATAATTTTCTGACCACTTCTCATCGTAATCGTCGGCAGATTCCACTCTAGAATCGTCCTTGTGGCAGGCACAACCGCAAACAGTTGGCTGCCAGCTGGAACTTTGGAAACTTGCGCTGCCTAGCCTTCTTTTGCTTCTGTCGAGCTAGGTCAGCTGCTTCCTTGACATGCGGGCAGTCACTCAAACCAAAAGTGAATGGCACAAAGTAGCCTACAAGTACGGTTCGTTGTGCATTTGCTGTCGCATGAGGAACTTGGGTAGTAGCCAAATACTAGCAGCAGGAGTGGTAGTAGTAGTTGCAGTAGTAGCATTAGCAGTAGCAGTAGTAGTAGTAGTAGTAGCAGCAGTAGTAGTAGTAATAATAGTAATAGTAATGGTAGTACTCGTCGTCGTCGTAGTACTAGTAGCGATAGTAGTTGCATAGCAGGAACAGGAGCAGTAGCAGTAGCGGTGGGAGTAGAAGTAGGATAAGAGTAGCAGTAGTAGTCGTCGTCGTCGGCGAGTTAGTAGTAGCAGCAGCAGTAGTAGTAGCAGTAGCCAGTAGTCAGTCGCCGGTAGCCAGTCACAGTAGCAGTGGCAGTAGCAGTAGCAGCAGCAGCAATAGCAGTACCAGTAGCTGTAGCAGAAGTAGTAGTAGTAGTAGTAGTAGTAAGTAAGTAATAAGTAGTAGGTAGTCATTAGTAACTAGTAGTTCGTCATGAGCAGTAGAATTTTCATTAATATGATTATTAGTAGGAGCTAGAGTAGTGGGAGTAGTAGTACTAGTAGTAGTAGTGGTGCTAGTAGTAGTGGTAGTCGTAGTAGTAGTGGTAGCGGTGGTAGTAGTAGTCGTCGTCCTAGTAATAGTAGTAGTAGTAGTAGTAGCAGTAGCAGTAGCAGTAGCCGTAGCAGTAGCAGTATCAGTAGTAGTAGTAGTAGTAGTAGTAGTAATTACTAGTAGTAGCAGTAGTAGTAGTAGTAGTAGTAATAGTAGTGCTAGTAGTAGCAGTAGTAGTAGTAGTAGTAGTAGTAGTAATAAGAACAGTAATACTAGTAGCAATAGGAGCAATAGCAGAAGTAAGACTAGCGGCAGCAGAAGCAGTAGCTTTGCGGTGGCAAGTGGCATGTGGTAGTAGGTGCCGAGTGGACTGAGGTGGTACATGGTAGCAGGCACGCACTAGCGCACGCCAGAGCGCGCCCATGTGTGTGTGTGTGTGCGTGCGTTTGTGTTTGTGTCTGTATGTGTATGTGCGTTTGCATGTGTATGTGTGTGCATGTGTATGTATATCTATGACAAGCCATCCTCTAGAACTCTTTGGCATGCCACTTCAGGAAGGCAGGACACTGCAAGCTGCTGTGCACACTTATGCCTGCCAGCTTTTTTATTGTGCATGCGTCTGTTGATGCATGTATGTGTATGGGGAACTTGTAAATACATGTATACAGATATATATATATATATGTATATGTATATGTATACGATTGCTTCCTGCTCCGAGCGAGCTGCTGGGTGAGAAGCGCTGTAAAGCATAAGACTCCTGACCTACCGTGACTTGCACCTGGCTTGCACCGAATTGCATAAAGACACCAATGCGCATAATGGGTATCACATATATATATATGTGCCCCCCCGAAGAACTACCGCGGAGGTGGAGCGATAATGCCACCAATCCTCCTAGGTTTAGGCTTCTATTGTACGATCCGGGCTTAGTGTTAGATTTCCATGTTTGGAGGGGACAGCATATGTACATCGGCAGCCGCCTTCATTCTCAATTGTTGTGACCCTTCTCACAGATACTCTGACATATGATTTCCAACGATGAAAGTTTTGTCTGTCGGAATACCCGAAGCTCAATATGGGCACGAGCATTAGCTCCTAACGTAGCCTTCGCTACAGTTTCAGATCCAAGCCCCAGCAATACGTATGAATGACCGTGAGCATTGACTGACTCCTATTCCTAAACAACAATATCCTCAGACTATCCCTGCCATTAGACCTTACATGGGCGCCAATGGTGACAGCAGTCTTCCACTTCCTGTTCACCCACAAATGGTGCAAGTCTTTGTTCGTATGGATTAACATGTTATGTCGACTTGTAACCCCATTATGTATACATCCCCATATCAACTCTCACGCCGAGCTGAAAGCTAATACAAGGTTACTACAATCACATACATCAGCTAGACTGGCCCCCTGATAGTAAGGATATTGCCGTCCCCCCAAGATGGACCTAAACTTAATATTGCCCATAAACTGTTCCTTGTGCCGGATACTGCCTTCAACTGCAACCCACATAATGGCCATTGGCCTCATCAACAAGTTAGTGCATCCAGATGTAGCTGTGGGTTCCCATTCAAATCTCCGAAGTTAAAAGCCAGGGCATCCCCATTACTAGTTACTGTTAATATTATGTCTAATATTAATACATGTGAGCTAAATACTGCCCAAACATGTTCTTCAACGGTTGCCGTCATATTCATGCTAATATTAATCTTCACGAAACGGATTCCATTAAGAACCGCGATCCTTGCTCTCTTCGCTCTGGTGTTTTTCAAAGGATGGCCCTTCGATTTTAAGGGTATCAACATATAGAAGATGGTGTCCCTTTCTCACTGTCAAACTTGCCCGTATGCGGTATGTACATTTATGTGTCTGTATACACATAAATGTAAAGAGCCAGGTTAAACCCGTACTAGGTACCAACATAGTGACGAAGATCATTAGCTCATTAGCTGACTCTTGCTTCCAAACAACATCAACCCTAACCATATCCTTGTCATTCGCCGTTATGCCAGTGGCGACCGTAATATTCGCCCTGGCAGCAGCCCTAAGGCCATCCAGAGTAGGCTTAGTACCACCCAGAATCTGACCCCTATGTTTAATATCTAATTTACAACTTCAGTCAGCTAGAAGACATCAAGCGGTAGCTGTGTTAACCAGCTCCCTATCGACCCCAAAGTTGATCCGAATATGGTCTTGGTTACTACCCAATTTGTTGTAGAGTAGTAATGTTGGCGGAATCGCATCCCAGTACTAAGAATACTCCAACCTTAAAGGCAACACTTGTTCGTAACGCGCGCAAACAAATGAAAGGCACACTCCTCGCTAGAAAACTTTGGTTTTGGAGTGAAAAACCAACTTTTTCCTAGGAAAAGATGATGTTGACGTGAAAAACCAACTATTTCCTAGGAAAAAAAATGGTTTTGGAAGGGAAAACAAATGTTTTCCTACAAAAACAAAAAACCATCTTTTAGGAAGCTATACGGCCGGACTCCAAAAATATTGTGTTTTTTTGGTTTTTGCTAGGAAAAAGATTGTTTTTGGTGAAAAAACCAACTTTTTCCTCGGAAAGAGATTGTTTTGGTGTGAAACACCAAATTTTTCCTAGGAGACAATTATGAAAAAAAACAAACTTTTTCCTAGGAGAAAGATGGTTTGGTGTGAAAAGCCAACTTCTTCGTAGGAAAAAGATGGTGTTGGTGTAAAAAACCAATTCTTTCTAAACGAAAACCAAAAAAATAATCTTTTTGGAGTCCGGCCGTATAGTTTCAGAAAAGAGGTTTTTTGTTTTCCCTAGAAAAAATTTGTATTTCGGCCCCAAACCATCTTTTCCCTACAAAAAAATTGGCTTTTCCACCACAAAACCATCTTTTTCAAGTCTGGCCACATAGTCTCACAATTTTTGTTTTTTGGTTTTCCCTAGGAAAAAGTTAGTTTTGGGAGGAAGAGCACAGTGTTGCTGTCAAGCGCGTGCTCACGTCGAAACGTCGAACTTGAACGAGCTGACTGATACGTCCTCTTGAAATGTGAGTTTGACTTCGGTAGTTTTTGAGAGATACTGAATCCGGACTTCACGCCAAACCTGAGCGAGTTGACTGACACGTTTTCTTGAGATGTGAGTTTGATTTCGGTAGTCTATGAGAGATACAGAATCCTGACCTTCCGGAAAAGCTGGTTTGGCACGGTATTTACGATACTAGGGTTTTTTTGGGGGTTACCATATATATATATATATATATATATATATATATGTCTCTCTCTCTCTCTCTCTCTCTGTATATATATATATATATATACATATATATATATATATATACACACACATGCTGGTACATATGTCTGAAAAGAGCTGCGCATGTATGTCCGCATGTCTGTATGTGGAAGTATGCAAAGAAAGTGTATGTATGCAGGGGGAATGTAGGTGTGCACACATAGACCTTAGTAGCACAGACACGCATTGAACATATATCACATGCATACTCACACACATACCCACAAATTTGTATACATATATATATATATGTATATATATATATATATACAGGTATAAACAAGTACAGACGCGAGTAACCATATACATCTGTACACAGGTACATGAACCAAATTATGACCAAAAAAAGCATGAGTAACCAAGCAGTCAACCAAAGAACATAGACATAATTCGACACACAAACAAACGGATGGATATGCAATATGTGTATATATATATGTATGTATGTATGTATGTGTGTATATGTGTGTATACACACAATCACATACACACACACACACACTGCGGAAGGCGGCCGGGAGATACCGGTATCAATTTCCAGTTCACCTGTTTGTCGGGGGGTTCAGGGACTCTACCGTAAGGAATGTGCTGGGATAATATTGCTTCCTGGTATTTGCTTTCTTTCTGGTCACAACGCACTCCCAAAATAGATTCTGGAAATAGTGGCAGGCAGAATCACTCCGCAACACCCAGTACGATTTTCAGGTAGTCCTCATCACACACATACATACATGTATACGGTATAAGTATATACATTTGCAGAGGCACCTGCACCTGCAAAAGCACGGACATATATACATATATACATGCACACGCACATATGTACATATTTTTAAGATACCTGAAATACCTACACATACACATACACATGTGTGTATGTATGCATGCATGGATTGTATGTATGTACTTATGTATGTATCTATGTACCTATGCCATGCAAAAACGTATGCGACGGGAATGATGGTGATGATGGTGAAGCTAAGATAAAAGAAGATAAGGTCATGTAAAGTAAACGTGAGATAAGGCATGATATGATATATGAAATGGTATGATGTGACATGGTGATGTACTCATACGCAGATACACAATCTAGTCTCATAGTGTATCACATACAACCTACATAGCTTTCCAGGAAACACGATGTGACATGTCCCTGCCTTGGCTCTTTCTCGGTTCTTATCTTCGGTGAATGCAGTTCCACCGTGCGGCTTGACTGCCACCCACTTGTTGTCAATCCTTGGCCGAGCATGCATGCAGACACCACTTACTCGCACAGACGCACACACATACAGAGACACACACAGGGACACACAGAGACAGACACAGAGACAGACACAGACCCAGACACAGACACACACACGCACACACACACACTCACACTCACCCACCCACCCCCACCCACCCACCCACCCACGCACCCACGCACCCACCCACCCACCCACCCACCCACCCACCCACACACTCGCCCCCACCCACCCACCCACCCACACTCGCCCCCACCCACCCACCCACCCACCCACCCGCCCGCACGTACGCACGCACGCACGCACGCACGCACGCACCCACCCACCCACCCACCCACCCACACACACCCACACACCCACACACCCGATGTTGTCAGAACTGGATATGCTGTGGGTGAAGAAAGCATGACTTGCAACAGCCAAGTGGCATGTGGCTACTCTGGGCCTCCAAGACCTTTGCAATGGATTCAACCTGCCAAGGAAGCAGTTGTCAACTTGAAAACCTGTTGCCTTTTTGAACTGCGATCCCTGGCCTCTACAAACTTGACGAAGGCAAACCCTCGAGATGTGCCGTCTGGTAGCCTTTTGATGTCGACCTGATGCATCGCACAGCGAAATTTCGACTGCGTAGAAAACATGACTGTTTCGGTTGCACACGCGACGGCCGCGACGAGGCCACCGCACTATCGACTTGGCCGAACTTGGAAAAGTGACCAGCCACTTTATCCTTCGAAGTCACAAGCGAAGCAGGCGCATTTCGAAACACATGTCTTGTTTTCCAGCCACTGCCGTCCTCCGTCGTGCTCTTCCGCAACCCGCCTACAAACACGATGTTGCTTTTGTCATCCTCTTTTCTTTTTTTCATTGCCTTGGCCAGCAAAATGTGCATGCGCGTGGGACATGCCGTCATAGCGCAAGATGAAAACGTGTATGTGCCGAAATAGACCTACCATGACTTGCAGGAGATATACGTGCTCATATGGCTCATGCAGCCGGAAGACAGCACAAGTGGCCGTGAACCTAGGGTGGAGAATTTTGCATTCTTCCTTTTTGCTGGGGGTGGGGGTGCAGGGGGCCGGAAGTTTAGGGGGGTTGGAGGGTGGGGGAGGTTGCGGGGTTACAGCCGGCAGTAGTGGCTGTAGTAGTAGTAGTAGTAGTAGTAGTACTAGTAGTTGTTGTTTTTTTTGTTTTTGTAGTAGTAGTAGAAGAAGTAGTAGTAGTAGTAGTAGTAGTAGAAGTAGTAGTAGTAGTAGTAGTCGTAGTCGTAGTAGTAGTAGTAGTAGTAGTGGTAGTGGTAGTGGTAGTGGTAGTGGTAGTGGTAGTGGTAGTGGTAGTGGTAGCAGTGATAGTGGTAGTAGTAGTAGTAGTAGTAGTACTAGAAGTAGTAGTAGTAGTAGTAGTAGTAGGAGTAGTAGTAGTAGTAGTAGTAGTAGTAGTAGTAGTAGTTGCTGTTGCGGTTGTTGTGACAACAGCGAACCTTCAATCATAGGAATAGTAGCACCGGCAGTGACCGTAGCCATAATGCTACTAGTAAACGTTTCAGGAACAGTCAAAATATATTGGTAGTACCGGCTACAACTATTACCAATCATCATCATCATAATGGCAATATATGGCAATAATGGTAAATAATATAAGAGTAGTATAGCTAGCAACAGTAATAGAAATATGGGTGCGAACAAAGATTTTTGTAACATCATAGTAGTAGTAATAGCAGTGGTGATTAATCAATCAAAAGCGATAATAGGAATAGCATTGACACCAACAATACAACAATAAGAATTCTGGTAGCAGTAGTAAGAGTGATAACCATACGATAGTAGTGACAGAGGCCAGACTAGTAGTAAGAACAATAGCAGTAGCAGTGTGCTCCCAGCTGTAGTGAAAATACTCATCGCACTGATACTCCAAAAAGCCAGCATACTAGGATTGGCCATCAAAGCAACCGTAATAATGACAACGGCAATAGTCGAACTATTGACTAGGGTGACTTAACAAGCCTGCCAGAAAAGGACTTGCAACAACTACGAAACCAAGAATGACGCCTTGAATGCAAAGCCTGCGTGCCTTCATCATCGATGGCGAGCTTGATCTATGCGGATCTACCATGTTACCTGTCATATGTTGCTGGGTGGTTCCTTGTGCTGCGCGTTGTGGCGTAGCTGCTGCACACCAAGCATCTTGTGGTTTTACAATACAATGCTATTCGATTAAAAACCCAAACTCAAACCCATGCCACCGACAAAAGCTGCCAGGTTTCTTTTGATTAGTATGTGATTACAGCCTTCCTACGCGTTGCTTGCTGTAATAGTCGTTCCTGATGGAATAATTGGGGGTGCTCTTATCGTCCTTGAAGTACTGGCCCAACTGTGTGACCCGGATAGCAAAGTAAAGCGCAGCAGCTACAGTACTGAGCGTAAGGGGGGGAGGGGGTGGGGGGGGGGGGGGCCAGTCTAAAAGAAGGCTCGGCTTGGCTTCAGCGCAGGCGGGTGGTTGGGGGGTAAGGGGGTGGCTTGTTTCCCCCTCCCCCGCAAGCACGTCTTCATGCCTTCATCATTGAATGGAGTATGCTACCGTGTTACTATGCAAAGCTTACATAATACAAAGTAACCCAGCTACTGTAGAAAATGTAGGTTTTAAGTCACAATCTGATTTACCATGACCTTATGCTGTACCTTGTGACAGAATACCAATTTAACATGAGGCATCGCAATACAGTCTTCTATATAATCATCCAATGCAATACAAGAACTAGGTCATGCTTGTACCATACTATGTCTGTGCATATCATCTTATAGTGCTGTAAGTGTATAAGTACATGGACTGCTGAGTTGTTGTTAAAAGTTGTTACCATAATAAAACTGAAACGGCAACAAAAGCAACAACAAGCAGTGTAATAGTAGTAGCAGTAGTTGTAGCAAAAATTAACCAGTCATAGCAGTAAAAACACTAACGAGCACACAAGTAGTGGTAATATTTTAGCATTAGATGTTGGACCAACTCTGGTTTTGGGGGTTTGAGGTTGCTTCTCTCTTTCTTTCCCCAGGCTTGAGGGCGTGCCCCCGCGGGAGCAGCCCGACTGTTGAAGGTCTGCACGGTTGCTTCTCTCTCTCTCTCTCTCCCTCCCTACCGGACTTGAGGGCAAGGCCAGCGTCCCGGCCCCGAAAATCGTGCGCAGCGCACACCCGCAGTTCACGGGTTGTGTCTTTGCACCGTAGCGGGTTTTTCCCCCCAGGGCTCAGCTTTACAGTACTAGGGTTAGGTTCCTCCCCCATTCTCTCTCTCTCTCTCTTCTTCTTCCTCTGGGCTCTCTCTCTCTCTCTCTCTCTCTGCCGTTGCATCCAGAGGGTCTCGCAGCGCCAGGCAAGGCATGAAGCTAAAGCCCTTCAGGCCTCTCGCAAAAGCGAAAATCAGCAAGCCGCCCTTCAAGCAGCGGGCAATGCCGACATACGCCAGGCACACACCTCTGCCTTCACTTTCGCGGTCCACTCACAACTCAAACACGAAATCTCCACAACCACTCCAGCCTCACGAACCAGTTTGAACTTGCACATGCATCTTTACACGAACTGATTGTTGCAGGGTCAGCTTCAACTAACAGACGCACATAGAACGTCCGCGGCATCAGATCGGCCACCACCACCCGAAGCATGTGCCAAAGATCACAACCGTTCAATGACACATGCACCCAGCCATCTCGCCAACTCAACGTGCTAAGGCATCAAGCGTCACCGTCAACGGTAAGGCACCAAACTTCTTGACCACTTCAGGTACCCTGCACATTGACCCAGCCGATACCCAAGTAAGCATCTGCATCATGCTGCCATGTGACCTCACCGCACGGTTGGGCGCAAAAACCACAGTAGCGCACCCACGAATCAGCATACTCAGCCCACAAGTGGCGATCAGCAGCGGTAGACGGGTGAATACTTTGCCTATGTAGGAAAGTCACCAACTGCTTGTAACCAATATATACAAACATTCTGAGGACCTGTTCTGACTCCACGAGCGTCTGTGAAACGGATGGAAAATGGCCTGATACTGAGATCTCGCCGGAAAAGGTGCTCAGCCCAGTCCCATACCATGCGAACATGCAAACACATCTTACACGACAGAATAAAGCTGGATCCACAGCTTGACTGCGTGCCTGGAGTGCGCTATATGCCCCTCAGGCGTAGGGTTACTTGTGTGCACAGCCGCCTGCAAGGTCCAGGACATCAACGTCACATGTAGCACACGAAGGCAGCACACAAAGCACCCAACGAGCGGGACCCCTGCATGAACGAGCAAAGGCCGATTTGTTGTGAAAGCACTCATGGCCCGACTGACAATGTGACGCAGTTGGCGTGCAGAGCCCTCTTCAGAACACAAGGTGGCCCCAACAAACTTGGCCTCAGGGACGCGAGCAAAAGCCGGCAGAGTCGTACCAGCAGATGGGGCCACCAGTCCAAGAGTGCACGTCTTTTGCACCTTCAGCTCCAACAACGCAAAGAAACGACGAACTCCGGCATCAGTCGCTTATATTGAACCACATCGCGAAAGAAAGGGGTGTTGTCATCCACAAACCACAGGCCCCATAGCATGAAGGAACCAGCGAGGAAAGCAGCACACTCACCTCGGTCCTCCCACGCGGCAGTCATGGTCTGGTACGGGTCAGCAACAAGATGCGGGTACCTATCGTCTGCAACTGCACCCATTCCTGTTGCAACATGTGAAATATGAGGCTGCTGTGCGTCAAAACAAACACGAGCAGCTTGGCTGATTTGCCCGGATGGGCCACCCAACGCTGCACCAACCAATCGACAACAGCCTGAACTTTCAAGCTGTCGTGCGCGCCGGAGATGTCCAATTTGACAACCACCACAGGCGCACCAACCACGACTGCTTCCTGGTGAGGTCACGAGGTACGCAACAATCTGGCAATGCACAACTTAGTCAAGAGCTTGACCGCAACCTCGCCGAGAACAATCGGACGGACGCAACATGTCTGCGCTGCGAACTTGCGGCTTGTTGGGCAGGAGAATAACGCACCCAACCAGAAGATCACACTGCACAAGCAGATCCGGCCCAGTCGGCGTATCATTCAAGATCCCTCGCAGGCCGTGAGTCCGACTTCAATGTGCCGTCAAGGCTCTGAGCTACTCCACGCTGACCTTGGACATGCCTGTTGTCTTGTTCATCTTCATGGTACGCCGCAAACACTCCGAGATTTCTGGGACAGTGAAGGGCGGCTCAACATCTCGGCAACTGCGCAAGCTTTCCAAGAACATCACCGCAATGCAACTCAGGGGAGAACTTGTTCGTCTTGACCTCGCTTTGACCGATCCCCACCCAGCTGCAACAGCATGAGCCATAAGGAAGCCTCGAGAGAAACGGCCTTTGCAAGCCTTTTTCTGGCCTGCCAGTTTCCCGAAGCCGCACTGAAATACAATTGACGTTTCAACGCTTGTTTTGCAAGCGTGCGTGCCTCCACAATCTGCAACGACACACGGCGCCTGACCTCCAAATCGACCGACGCGACGGAGTTCCTTCACCTCGGGCCCAAATATCTGAGCGCCCTGCGTGGTTTCGTGAGTGTGGCAGCAAGGCGGTTCAAGAACGGGACGCCAGATGATGCGCCGTCCAACGCTTGTGGGAATCCAACTGTGCTGCCACTGCAGCCGGGTTCTCTAAGCACATGCGGCGGAGCACGCGGGACCAGTCAACTCGACGCCACCTTCGTCCAGGAGCAGGGCCAGCGGGGCGCGGCAACCAGACATCACAGACCACAACATTATGATCCACACGGAGCATCTCCCGGAGATCAAGTCGCACAGCATGGTCTCCCCAGGGACGGTGCTCAGAGGAGGGACAAGCGGACATGCGCCCAAAAGCATCATTGCAGAATATTGCAGATGACGTAGTCAATGGTTCTCTGTTTGAAGGCTACACCGTGAGACCAAGTACCGAGAGCATTGCATGAACTGCAGCTCCCCGGTCAGGTGCGGGGTCATCACGGAAGAGATCGTAGTTCAAATCACCCAAAAGAAAAATTGGAAACCCTTTGTCCGAGCTTGGTTGGACTGTTGCAACAAGGCTATCACACGCAAGCAAAAAACCATTCACGGTCCACCGCAATAATGGGGCTCGCTTGGAGATCTGTCAACCCTGAACTTTGAAATGTTACGACCCTACATCCTCAAGCTCCAAAGCCCTGCAGCTTCAGCCGCAATGCTGCCATAGCAATTATTCGAGAACGTGCCTTCGTCTCTTTCTTGGTTCATTCGTTTCGTTCAGTCTTTCGCTCTGTCGTTCCGTGTTTTGTTAGTAAGTTTTTCTTTCGTTCTTTCTGTCTGAGTGTCTTTCCGTGTTCTTTTCGTTATTAATGTCTTCCTCTCTCTCTCTCTCTCTCTCTTCCGGGCTTGGGGATCACGGCAGCGTCCAGGCCGATCACCCCGTGCGCGCGCGCACACCCGCTTGTCGCGGGAGGTCTTACTCCCTCAAGGGATTTTCCCCCAAGGGCTCGGCTGTACGAATACTGGGCCTCAGGATCCCCACACTGCCTTCCCTATGGTACAGAGAAAGACTTGCAGGCCAAGTGTGGGTCCCCCTGTCTCGGGCCTTCCAGACTTCATACACGGGCTAGGGCGACCACTGCACAAACCAATGTAGGACACACTGCAGTACTGATCACTTGGTCCCCCTACTCCGACACAGGCTCACAACAGTGCAACAAGGCTTCCCCCAAATCATAGACAACGACTGAATGTTCATATTGAGGCCCGGGCCGAAAAGTAAGCTACATGTCAGCACCCTGCTTTACAGGCATCAAAGTCGTCCCCCATTTTATTTCGGAGCGAGAAACAAAGTTCAAGGGAGACTAGGAGCACGGCGACCAGGGTGCACTGTGTCTTCTGCAACTCCCCCATACTAGTATGGGCCATGCCTGCCGTAATGTGCTCCCTGGATTCGCCTTCGGCGGTGACTCCCTCCGTCATCATCATCCCTCCTTGGGGATCTGTCTACCCTCATTGGTCGGTACTCAGAGGGAGGCGTGTCGTCGAAGTCCGGAATCGTGCCGGCTCCAGGGATGGGAAGGCTGCTGTCCCCCACGGCAGTGTCGACGCTGTGGCCCCTTCTTCATCATAGGCCTGGGTTGGCATGTCCCCCGCCGCGTTGATGTCATTGACCAAGCTGTCCGTGAGGATGTTTTCAGCAGGCGTAGTAGCATTGCCGAACAGAGAGAAACGCTGCAAGGGGCGCGTGTTCTCCCCTCCTTCTGCTGCCATGGCGTTCTGCTCGTCCCGGGTCGTGTCTCCCCCCTCGAGGTCGCGAAGCTCATTGGCGGGGCCGTCGGGCTCGTTGGTGTCGTCGTGGCTGACGTGCTCGCTGACGTGCTCGTTCGTGCTCGTTGGAGTGGCCGTCGTCGTGGTCCGCCAGAGTCGGTAGCCCCCCTTCCGCATCGTCTGTAGTCTGCGTGCCGTCATGGACCGCCACATGTCCCCCAAACTGCGCTTGCTGCCATGCTTCAACACTTTGTAGGAGGCGCACGGCTAGCGGAACTTGCTCCCCCACCAGGGTG
This sequence comes from Symbiodinium sp. CCMP2592, assembly GCA_905221615.1. Classification (NCBI taxonomy): domain Eukaryota; class Dinophyceae; order Suessiales; family Symbiodiniaceae; genus Symbiodinium; species Symbiodinium sp. CCMP2592. Next base: position 360,812 of record CAJNDT010005990.1, read on the forward strand.
GGTATGATTGTTCGGAACTCTGTTGCCGCCTCGCGGAGGAGGGTAGCGGCCCCTGCTGTAGTGCTAGTCCTCGCTGGTGCTTCTTGTGCTCCCCAGCGTAGTGCAATGGCATCCGCTGGGTGCGCCAGCGGTTCCTCACTGCCAGTGGCGTCTGGTCGCGTAGAGAGGAAGCTTTCCCCCCTGATTTCCAGGAAGGTAGCGCCTTCTTGAAGGAGTTCGTGAAGTTCTTCCCAGTATCTCGCCGTGTTCCAAGCCAGGTTGCCGTTGAACGCCGAGTCACGAGCCGAGCGTAGTAGGTCCCCCGCTCGCTGTAGCTGCCGTGCTGCATGTTGGATGCGGTGATGAGTGATGCCAATTGGCATCGGTTGGTGGAGCTGGACCGCCCCGGTCTCCACCATGAGTAGGACTTGTGCTAGGTCCTCGCCATAATCCCCTGCAGTGAGAGTGCTCCCCCTCGAGACCCTGAATCTTTGGATCTGCCGGAGTGCCTCTACTAGGGCGTTGGGCTCGCTCAGTGCACGTCGGAGCCCCCTCGTAGCCGGAGGACTTTGAATGCTGCTGGGCAATACGGGTTCGCCGTGATGACGAGTTGTGTGGCCACATCTATGATGGTGAGCAGTGCTTGGCTCCCCAGTGTCAGTTCTGCAGTCTCCCGGATCAGCTGCAGCTGTTGGAACATGGCTGTAGCGAAGCCATCCCAATGTACTTCCGTCGTCGGCTCGTCTGTGGCCTCGTTCCTGCGAGAGCTCCCCTCAGGCGCCCCCCTTTGCATGAGCTCTGTCCTGTCCGACTCTGTGTAGGGAGGTGGCGCCGGTGCCGGACTCCGCTGTGCCCCAAAGGTCCGTCCGTCTCGTATCTGGTGGAACCATGGCACTGGGCCGGTCCCCCCTGCTGGCCCTGTCGTGGGATCTGGCCTGGGCTCCCTGCTTGATCGCCGCAGTGTTCTGCCGTCGCTGAGTGGGTTGTGGGGTGGCTGTGGTTGTTGCGGTGGTGGTGGTGGCTGGTCCTGCCCCGCTGGGTCTTCGTGTTGTGTGGGCGCTGGACCGCCGTGCTGCTCTTGTGTTGCATGGGACGGCCAGGGCCATTCCTCAACAGCTTCCGTGTCGTCTTGGGGCTCTGTTTGCTCTAGTTGGTCGTCTTCCGCACGGGTGTTTGGTTGGTCTTCCCCGGCGTTGGTGTTGTCCGCTGGTGCAGTGTAGAAGCGATCTGGCGTGGTGGTGGTGAAGAGGATGGACCAGTGAGATCCCCCTTGGGTGATCAAGAATTGGTCACCCACTTGCAAGGAGAGGCTGTGGGGCTCCTGCATGTTGGTCGAAGGTACCTGCGTGGTGGTCGCCAACCATCGCCCTTCAGAGAGGGGCTCTACTAGTAGCCAGGTCTCCCCGCTGATAGGCGGGTACACTGCAATTGGCATGGAATTGGGAGGGGGGGCTGGTGTGTCCCCCCTTGTGGTGCCGGGACGTCGACAGTGTACTCCACCCGGCTAAGCCACTTACCGGCTCTCAGCACGGTGTGTGTGGTTGTGGTGCGGTCGGAATGGGGTAGTGGCGGTGGGGCAGATTCCCCCCCTCCGAGGGTGGGTCTCCTTGGAGGGCTGCTCGTGCGTTGTGCCGGCTGCTGTTGTGACCTGGCTGGGTAGTAGCTTCGAGGGATGTCTCCCCCTTCTTGCTGGTCCGGGTGCCAGTGTGGGGTGTAGGTGTCTGCCTTGCTCCCCGGAGCGGGTTCGTGCTGTGTCTGGGTTGGGGGGTCGTGTGTGTCCACGGTGGTGCTGGTCTGTTGTGCCGTGGTCGGTCCGTCTCGGCCCATGTTGAGCAGTCGGGCCCAGTGGGCTTTCTCAGCGTCACTGAGCTGGGGGCGTTGCCAGTTGGGCGGGGGTACATCGATCTGTTGGTGTCTGTAGTTGTTGTGTGGTTGGTTGTGGTGACGGTCGTAACGGTCCCAGCCGTTGCCTGTGTGGCTGTGGTGGTGTGGACCGTGTTGGCCCTGTCCCCCATCGGTCTGGGTGGTCTGCTGTGGCTGTTGTCGTCGCTGTCTTGTTTGACTGGTCTGGCTTCCCCACTGCGTGTGGAACATGCCTTGTGCTTTGAGCCATCTCTTAATTCTGTATTTCTCGGCTTTGTTGCGCGTGCGGGTGGCTCCCCCGCCTTCATGCTTTCGTGTGGCTTCTGCTGGGCCTGCTCGGCGGCGGTGGTTGTTGTTGTCTGTGGTGTCTCCCCCATCTTGATGGTCCGTCTTCTTCCCCGGGGCATGAGGGGGTTGCGAGACCCCTCGGCCCTAAGGGCCCCCCCGATGTTCGTGGGGCTTTGGAAGGGCGTGAAGATTGTGAAGGTTTTTCCCCCGGCTGAACCTAGACTTCGTTTACGATAGGTATATGTGAAAGTACGATACCGGGATTAATCACCGTTCACGTTCGGAAATCTCACACGTCAGTTCCCCGGGGCATGTGCTTTGCCAAACCAACACAGACAGCACAGTAGTAACTTATGTTTTGCACATCCCCCGGTGTGTTCAGAACAGTGTACTGGTCCGTCTCTCTCTCTCTCTCTCTCTCTCTCTCTCTCTTCGTTTCTGTCTTTCTTGCGCACCCTCTCCCCCCTAACAAGGCATGCCCCAAAACGTGTCCTCGCGAACGGTCGCATGTTTCGCTCCACTAAACACAAGGCCGGGAGAGCAGTGTCTAGCGACAGCTGGAAATGATATCTCACATCGTACGTTAAGCCTCCAACACGACGATCAACTTATGCACACCATTGCACACCCAACCTAGCTGGTACTGTTGGTACCAATAACACCTAACAACCTAGAACCGCAGCCGGCAGTACCGAATGTTTCTAACAAGATACGCGTGGCTCGATTGTGCCCCATGCATAAGCCCAGAGCTCGAGTGCAAATGAACATGTGATACTTGCGACAACGTTGAAGAATGGAAACACACAAACAAAAAAACAAACATATCTCGACCAATGCGCAGGTGCAGCTTTAGCTTTGTCAGAGCCAGCTGAAGGGGCATTGTTGCCTCCCATCCTGGATGTGTGGTTTCACTCTTGCCAACATGGGACAATCGAATAAATCTTCAGCCAGACATCTCTAAGGCCACGGCTGCTGCATCATCATCTGCTGCATCATTTGTTGTTGCTGCATCATCTGCTGTGCTTGCATGGGGTTCATCATCCTCCCACCTGGCACAAAAGCTCGAGGAAAGTACGCAACAACGGCAACACCTAAACACGGCAGCAATGGCCTCGCAGTCTGCCGGACTGCGACGGGAGTTATCGGCCGCCTGGCTCTAAGGGGCGGCTGCTCCAAGTCTTGGGCCAAACGCCGCATCGCGATGCAACACGCAACCGGAGCTTTCACAGCCTCTGCCCCTCCGACCGTGAGAGCCCCCATGACTACTACACACTAGTTGAACGATGTTGAAAGATCTTTTGTGCAAGTCTCGGCCACGACGAACACGTCCCGACAGTTAGCCCGACTGGTACCTGATTCACTATGCCCGGCAGTATCCACCCATAGTGGTTTTGAATGGAATAACCTTCGCCAGGCGTTGCAGTTGAGAAAAAGCAATTACAGTACGACGACGGCAACCATCACAATATCACCACAACCGTCAACATGAATTGCGAGCACGAGTGGCGCGAGCACCAGCACAAACATCCGACGAAGAAGGTCAAGGCGAGGAACACTGCTCTGCGCAATGAACACAGCACGCACCGAAGTTTCGTATTTAAAGCAAAGGATCGAATGGCGCGAGTGCAGCACACGCAGCCTCGCTATGCTTGGGCACTGTATCGCGTTGTGTCACTCGGCCAAGCTGCTCAAGTTCTGAAACCGACACCTAGAGCCATGCCTCTGTCCAGTGTTCAGACGGAAGCTTTGAAGAGAGCTGAAACGAAATGGTATTCCAGCAAACAAATCCAAAAAAGCCTGGATCCAAAGCCTTTGAACGGTATGAACAGTACAAAACTTCTGGCACAGTGGGGGAAGCCAGCTAAAAAGGCGCACAGTGGCAGGATCTGCCTACCGATTTCGAGAAGGAGTTCATGAAATTTGACGACGACAAGATGGACCCGCAGCTGCAAACGAAGAGAGCTGCACCCGAAGGAACACCAGACAAAGAAGCCGCTGCACGCAGTAGGCAATCAGCCAGGGATGCAGCACCCAGAGCTTTGTCAACAGACCTATCGGAACCCAGCACCACCAGAGTAGAGATTTGTGCGGCCACGTTGACGGCATTGCGTGGCATGATGAGAGAAGAACTTTCGCAGCTTGAAAACTCTATGAGCCGAGCTTTGACGACACTGTTCTGCAGTTTCGGGATGAGTTGACAGCAGAGAGACATGCACGCTTGGAGAGCGTGTGTCGCGTTTGGAAACGACATCACCCAAACAAACTTTGCGCGCTCATGACAACGAAGATCGCACAGTGGCAGTCATCGGCGGGTTTGGTGAGCAAGATCCAGAACAGGCAGAAGCCTTCGTCAAAGAGGTTCTTGCTGATGTGACGGGTATCGTCGATATCTATACCACAAGCCCCAACCCCGTTGTGGCATTCGCTGAATTCGCATCCACAGACTCCATGCAGAAGTCTGTCCGCACGCAGAAGAAGCACGAAGGCATGAAGATACGAAAATTATGGGCTGCAGGCTGCAGAAAACAAACCCGCTGCCGAACGCAAGCGCAGCAAGATTGCGAGTAAGATCAAGAAGTTCGCCATTGAGTTGGATGGTTTTGCTATGTTTTGCTCCAAGAAGTATTCTTGTGAATTACAAGACATTCCGTGTCTCAGTCCGGACCAGCACAAAGCTTACACATGCAGCATACGTTGCGGAAGATGGTGTCGTAGGGTGGCCAACAGAGGAAGGACCCTTGAGTGCCGAAGTTCCCGATGCCATGAAGGACTTTCTTGCAGATCTCGAGTTGGGACTAAGTTATGGCCAACAAGGGGTGAGGAGACGCAATGAGGCTGAGCATCAAGGATATTCTTTATCTTGTAGGCATGCGGCCGATGATGCGAAGAACGTACAGGGCATTCGTCATCAAACACGATTTGAGGATTTCTTGGCTGAGATTGATGCTTGCAACTTTGATGTTTTTTTGTGTGCATTTCAGAAACATGGCGTTCCGAGCGGGAGGAGTCGCTCAATACATTCAATGGCACCAAAGTTTTTCTCAGCAGTGGGGCCAACAGCAGAAGCGTTGGAATATGCGTCTCAGCTGCATGTCAACGCAACCTGGATAACATGACCTTTCATGCTTATTCTTGCCGAGTTTGTATGTTGCAATTTCGCATGGCTACTCGGAACTTCACTGTTTTGTCATGTTATTTGCCAACCACATGGGACATAGATGAAGCAGTGGGCGAAGTATGTGATTTATTATCCATGGTCTTGACGCATACACACATTATCTTTGCGGGTGATTTCAATGCTGCTGTGGGGGCCTAACAACCAAGCGATGATGCATCTGTTGTGGGTGCATGGGGGGAAAGGTCATCGTGGGACGAAGTTGCTCCATTGGATCGAAAGTCATGGCCTGCATATTCCAAGTCGCATGTGCAATGCTGCTTTGAATCATGACGGTTGGACATGTTGCCGATCCATGGACTTCTCGCGCGTTCAGATTGAGTACATAATTTCGAACTTGGAGACGACACAATCTTGGAACAACTTTTTAGTTCCAATCGGTATTGATCATCGTTGCGTGAATTGTGTGCTCGTGCAGGACAATCAGCGTGTAAACGGTTCGCAAGAAGACCTGGTTTGAAGAACTGGCGCCCCAAGTTAGACTCACAAGGCAAGGCTGGACAGTACCATCGCAAGTTAAACGATAAAATCCAATACGAAGGAATCCAATCCTTTGACGCTACCGAGAGTGCATTGTTGGATGCTGCATGTACCACCGGTTCTTCACGTCCATCCTGCGAGGAGTTTCGTGATTCCGCCCAACTCCGGCAGATGCGGCGTTGTCGACGAGCTTCCAATGACGCTGATGAACGTCGATGTGTAAGGTTCACTATTCGCCAACTTCATCGGCAAGAAGTTCGTGCTTGGAGATCTCGACGTTGCGAACGTTTCCTACGCAGGAAACGTGAGTGGAAAAAGCTGCCTACCATCAAAAACTTCGTCACGGCGTCTCCCGATCAACCTGTTGCAAATGATTTTGCGGATATGCTGGAAGGTTTGTTTACTAGGTGCTCCCACGAAACCACTTATGTTGGACGAAGCCGAAGGCTGGACGGACGTGCCTTCCTGGGAGAGCGTGGTTCAGGGAGCCCGCGAGCGCGGCGAGCGCGGCGAGTGGATGGGTGGCAACATTCTGCGTCGCGTACACGGAACCTTTTCTTCCGCGACCACGTGCTGCTGCCTTCTCACCTCCTCACCGCGCGCTCTTACGTTCCCAGGCCGGTCCGCATGCCGGCGCATGGCTGCAAGCCATCCCCAGCGATCCCCACACGTCGCTCACGCCTGAAGCCATGCAAATCGCGTTACGTCGCAGGCTCCGGCTTCCACTCCCGCTCGCGCCAGGCCGTTGCGGGAGCGCCTCGGAACTTGGGTGCGGCCGCCGCACCGATGCACTCGGAGACCACGCACTTGCATGTCCGCGGCCAGGCCTCCTGGCTAGGCGGGCTAAAATTGTTGAACGGGCTTGCCGCAAAGTTGCGCGCGAAGCCGTCGGGCCTGAGGGACACGTGGTGCCCCAACAGTGGCTCGTCAACACTAGTGCGCCAGGAATCGCACCCGATGACCGCAGGCGCCTTGACCTGGTCATCTACGGCGCTGCACCCCTGGGCGGAGCTCTTTGCTGCGATGCGACCCTGGTCTCGCCTCTCACGCGCAATGGCGAGCCTCACCCGGCGCGGCCGGTCAGGCGCCTCGTTGGTCTCCGTGAGAGCCCCACCGGCTGTGCGAGCCCCTGCGAAAGCAGCGTGGGCCTGCCGATGGTGAAGCATGCTCTCCGTGGCCGTCCAACAAGCCGTCGGCCACACAGCGCTCGGGCGTGCTAGGGCCATGCCAGGACCGGCGCATACCGATGTGCCGGCCCTGGATGTGGTCTTGGACTTGGCCGGGCCGGACTGGCTGAGTCGCATGCCGCTGCGATGAGTCGGCCCTAATAGGGGACCGACTTTTCTTCTGTGCTTTCTGGAGCCGGACACAGCTGCTGGCGGAAAAAGGTTGAAAATAAAAACGAAGCTCCGTTTACAATGGATGAATTGAAGCATGCAATCCAGCAGATGAAATTCGACAAATCGTGCGATGAAGTTGGAGTGGTTGCAGAGTTAGTGCATTACAGCTCCGATGGTTTTATGTCTTGCCTGCTGCATTTGCACAATCATGTTCTACTATCTGGCGACGTGCCAAGCACGTGGAGCCGCACATTGTTCACGATGTTACCCAAGTCGTCGCGGGCAAAAGCACCACAGACGTCCGTCCGATCGCAAATGTTCGGGTTTTGTACAGACTGTTCGCATACATGGTTTTAGCAGGATCGAGGATACGTTGGACAATGCACAGCATGAAAAACAACATGCCCTGCGCGCAGAAAGCAGCTCGCGGGGAAACCAGCAACGCGACCAGACCAGGGAAATTGCAAGAGAACCCAAAAAAACAATATTTCGGGACTCTCCTGCCACAGAGCGCCACATCTAGGAGTCCCAAAAAGAATTGTTTTTTTTGTTTTTTCTGGTGTTTTCGGTTGCTTTGGTGTTTTTGGTGTTTATGGGTTTCGTGGTGTTTTTCCGAATGTATTTGGCTGTTTGTTGTGGGCGTCTGCTCGGGTTGTACAGCTTTCGTGACTCTTAACTGTATTTGGTGTGTCTGGGAGCACGTAAAACACGCAAAAAACGCAGTGTCCCGTTTTGTTTCGAAAACAGTCTGCATGTGGTCTTTCCTTTGTGCCAATCGAGAGGACTCAGAATTGCATGTTTCCATATTGTTGGCTACTGTACTGTGTGTTGCAATGTCGGCAGTACCAGTCCATTGGTAAGTATAAATTCCAAGCCTTAGCCTCAGCTGTTCCTAGCACATAAAGATTTCTAGAACTACATAAGTATGTAAATGTTCATACACATTTGTATATACCCATATATACACACAAATAATACATATGCACACCCGTTTTTCATTACACGGGTATATATACACATGGCATATGCTCACCCATCTGGAAGATTAAAATTACTCATTACTACAGTATATCAACATAAAAAATATCTGCAAGGGTGTCAATTCATGCCCCTTTTCCAAACATAACCACATACATAAATGCATGCGTGGGTAAATAGCAGCTGCATACGTTGTTATCGCTTTGCAAAACCGGCTTTATCTTCATCTCAGCATACAAGTGTACCGAAGGCCTTATATGGACATATGCTCCTATTCGTTTATATATGCCTGTGTGTGACATTGTATACAGATAAGACTTGCTCATCAAATTCCGTACAAAGCGCTTGCATCTTCATGTCAGTATACAATTGTATCGAAGGCTTTATGCGGACATATGCTCGTATGCGTTTTCACATGCCTGTCTGTGACATTGTATACAGATATGACCTGCTCATCGAATCCCGTAAATGCTGAGATTCACAGCTTTAACTAAGGGTAGGTACGAAAATATGAAAAGTCACATGAATCCGTACTTTTTCTTCACGCTCTTCAGCCCAAGTCCACGGTCTCAGGCCTAGCCCCCATCTACCGGCATTCAGGGGCAAAAATGTACAGGAAGGACAGCTATCGAGCGAAGCAATTAAGAAGCTCAGTATGCCTGCTCACTGCCTTCCTGATTCGTAAATATCCATATAAACCTATATAACCATATATACATATACGCGTGTTTGCCATTAGCCTAGCAATGATACAATATTTGCCTTTTTTCGCACCGTTTTGCTACTGCATGTGAAGGAGGTCCAAGTCCCAGTGCCAACTGCAGCCTGCGGCGGCAACTATATTTGCCTCATTCATTCGACTCATTTCATTGAAGATGTATTTCTTACGTGCACGTTACAACAGCAACTCCTAAGGAGCAAACAGTACCATGCGAACATAATACAATATAGGTTACAATGTCACGTAGTCGGTACCAAATAATGAGACATCCGACGACAAACGTGCTACCCTACTTGCAATGGAGCCTTCATGCAGATGCTAGTACGAGCGAACTTACCACGCACACGCATGGACAACATATATATATATATATATATATATATACATGCTGGCCCCCCCCCAAGATCCACGCCATCGTGGTTCTTGTGGCATGGGGCGCACGAAACTCTGCTGTGCTCAAAAAATTCCAAAATTCCCAACCCCAGAACTCACGAAACACCGCAATGCTCAAAAAATTACAAAAATTCCAAAATTCTGGCATCTATGGCCAGGACGGGGGCAAATTCCTTAAAACTTTGGAATTTTTTGAGCATACCAGTGTTTCGTGAGCTTTGAAGCTGTAAAAAGTGCATTTTTTTACGCATTACAGTGTTTTGTGAGTTTCAAACCACGAAACACTGCTATGCTCAAAAAATTCCAAAATTTCCAACCCTGAAACTCACGAAGCACTGTAATGTTCAAAAAATTCCAAAAATTCCAAAATTCTGGCATTTATGGCCAGGACGGGTGCAAATTCCTTAAAACTTGGGATTTTTTGAGCATAGCAGTGTTTCGTAAGCTTTGAGGCAATGAAAAGTTGATTTTTTTGAGCATTACAATGTTTTGTGGGTTTTAAACCACGAAACACTGCTATGCTCACAAAAAGTGAGCCTTGAGGCTGTAAAAAGCTGATTTTTTTTGAGCATTGCAGTGTTTTGTGAGTTTCAAACCACGAAACACTGTAATGCTCCAAAAAAATCAACTTTTTCAAGATTTGAAACGCACGAAACACTGCTATGCTCAAAAAATTCCAAATTTTTAAGGAATTTGCCCCCGGCCTGGCCATAGATGCCAAAATTTTGGAAGTTTTGGAATTTTTTGAGCATTACAGTGTTTCGTGAGTTTCAGGGTTGGAAATTTTGGAATTTTTGTAACATAGCAGTGTTTCGTGGTTTGAAACTCACAAAACACTGTAATGCTCAAAAAAAATCAACTTTTCACAGACTCAAGATGACTCAAGGCTCACTTTGTTTGAGCATAGCAGTGTGTCGTGGTCAAAAACTCACAAAACACTGTAATGCTCAAAAATTATTGTTTTTTCACGCACCTTTTTACGTCCGCCTAACTCGCTAGTCCAAGTCCCCGTGCAACCTGCGCGCTACAGGCCGAGGCGGCTGGGGCTGGGAGGGACTGCATCGTGCAGTACGTCCTCGAGTGGCGGGTGCTGCGCGCCAGGCAGGGCGCCAGCGACGTACGGCGCTCCGAGCCGCTTGCAGGCCGACTCGCCTCCCATAGCCATTCGGAAGGCCTCCTTCTCCAGCTCGTTCTCGGATCCCACTCGCCTGGTTACCATCTCCCGGATCTTAGCCCTCAGCCAGTCCCAGGACTCGCCCGCGGCATGTCCACGAGAGTGTCGGGGCCAGCGCCCAGGAGAGCATAGCCCGCCACCGTCGTGGAACTCCTTTATCCCGTCGTTTTGATGGCATCGGCGGGGGGGTCCCGTGCCACCATGTAGCCGTGGGCCCTCTGGTTGGTTTGTAACATAGTCGAGGTCGCCGGAACTCACCTTATCCTGCACAGTCGGTACCCCCTCTCCGGAGGCAGTCGGAGCAGTAGCCGTGCAGGTTGCCAGGGCCAACTGTGCTAGCCATCGGCAGAAGTTCGAGGGCCACTCGCCAAGCGTCTCCTTAGCCAGCATGGGGCTTTGCGGCGTCGATGAAGTAGCCGCCTTCGGCAAGGGGCCCAGATAGTAGCCATCGTTGTCGAAAGCGGGGAGGCCTTCGTGCACGGTAGCCGGCATTTCCAGAGGTGTCTTCAGTAGCAGTCGTGTCGGTTTCGCCGAGGGTGCCCCGAAGTTATCCAGGTGCAGGGCCACCGAACGTAGCCCGAGGCCAACTAGCCGTGCATGAGCCTCCCATTGCCACATGCTGGCCGGTCGCCGGCCTTTGTGGGGGCCAGCCGGCATAGCCCCCAGGTCTTCTGGCTGCTCCAGGACGAAGAAGGTAGCCGAGGAAACCGCAGCACTAGCTATTTCAAAAGAAAAATCAGCAAAAATGTTGCCAAGAATAGCCCGGTCTCTCTCCTTGGCCGTGAGTGTAGCCAATCCTCTGGGCTCGTCGAAGCTTCGGACTGGCCGGGGACCTTTACGGTTGGCCGAGCTCGCCCTAGAGAACGTCGCCACAGGGGGAGAAATAGCCACGATGTCGTAGTGGCCCGATTGAACTTTGTGGAGGTACTTCGCCCTCTCCTTGGAAGTAGCCAGGTCGATGGGCGGACTCCTCGCCAGATCCACACAGGAGATATCTATATCGAGCCCGTAGGAAGAGACTAGCCGGCGGAGGTGGCTTTGGAAGCTACCTAGCCTTTCTCTTCCCGAGAAGAGGTAGAGAGCTTGTAGCCGCCGGTGTGGAGGTGTCGCCTCAGGTGTAGCCGAAGTAGCCGGCTCGGGCACCGGTAGTCAGTTGGCCGCTGTCGACGTCGACGGCGTAGCCGCGCCGGGGCAGTTGATAGCCGAATGCGGTCCCCGACACTTCGTGCAGACATGCACGAAGTGGCACTTATCCCCTTTCTTGCAGCCACCTTTCAAATTAAACCGAAAACAAATCGGCTTATCATCCTTAGCCTTCTTGTTGCTATCCTTGCCGTCCTTGCCCTTGCCTCTGCCCTTGCCCTTCTTGTTGGGCTTAGCCGGCGGGGTGTTGGTGCTATCCCAGTTCCAGGGCTGCGGCCTTTTAGCACAGAGGGACAACGGAGTCGTGAAGTGCCGCTCCTTGGTAGCCGCGTCCTTCCAGGACTGGACTAGCGCGTCCGCGAAGGCTATCCCCTTGAGGACCATCTGCTTGTAGGCCTGTTTCCGGATAGCGTTCTCGTAGGATAGCACCAGGGTCCACGGGGGAGCGAGACTTCCGCTAGCCTCGTTGGACCGTAGCCCATAGCAGAAGTCGCCGAGCAGATAGTCTTTGTATTTCTCAAAGAGCTGGAAGTCGATATCCTTGAGTTCTGCTCGCCCTGGATGCTGGAGGCCTATCATGAGAAGTGCATTTTGCATGACTGTTAGCCGCAGCCGTAGCTGCTCCGGTCCGGATGGCATCGCCCCTTTCGAGGTAGCCTTCTTGAGCACGAGGGCGGTGCCTTTGCTATCCCACTGGGGAACTAGCACATCCGGGTCTATCTCGTCTCTGGACAGCACCTCGTTCAGGGGCTCCGCCCTGAACTCGCCCGTCTCTAGCTCGTGCAGCTTTCGCTCAATATATTCCTTAGCCGGAATATGCTTATCCTCGGGCTCGCCAAACTTCTGCGAGAAGGACTGGCGCATAGCCATGTATTCCGTTTGGGGGATGGGCTTGGCCCATTCCCGGACCTCGCTAGCCGCTTCTCTATCCGCCTGCTCGCGGGTTCTGGCCTGCGCGGCTCTCCATGCAACCACGAAGGCAGCCGCTAGCGCCCTGTTTGTTAGTGAGCTTTCTGGCTCTATCGAGAAGTCCTTGGCTAGCACCGACTTGAGGTCGGCTTCGTCCTTGAAACTCGCCGAAAACTTCGCTATCGTGTCTATCCCGGCTTTGAACAAGGTAGCCTGGGAGGTATCCGGGACCCGATTCTGGGTCAAAAGGTAGCGAAAATCCGTGGAGCCCTTCGCTAGCTCCGCTGGGTCGGGCGGTGAAGCCATTCTGGATTTAGCCCGCCAACGGGCTAGCTATTTTTCGGCTACTGTCGTTCTTGAAATCAAAAGCTCTAGCCATGTGGTCGTTCAGCAGGGCTTTCCCCCCCCTAGCCGGAGAGATGGGAAGGAAGGAGTATCAACCCGAGACCCCGGGCCCCCCCCCCCCCGCGGAGAGTTGGGAAAGAGGGAGTGCCCCCCCCGAGACCCGAGAGGCCGACCCCCCCCCCCCGTCCGAGGTTTCACGTACCCTGGGAAAACCTAGCCTGGCACTCTCTTCTTTCTGGCAAACGGAAGCACTAGCCGACATGAAGTGAGGTCCACACACTATCCGCTATTTTCGTCACTAGCCGCAAGTCTGGGAGATCTAGCCATACGACCGTGCTTTAGCCCGGGCCTTTTCGGCCCCTGCCAGCTCCCTTAGCCGAGCCGGACGGGGGCCGGCAGCTATTGCACGTATGGCCTCTATCCCCATGCGTATCCAGGCAGTACCACATCCTTTTGTTGCACTGCTCTAGCCGACAGTGATCACAGACCACTATACATCTGAAGATAGCCCCGGCAGGCTCCCATCGGCCTACCCCAGGGGTAGCCCCTTGGGGCCTGCACAGTATCCATCCCTGTTCCGGGATCGCCTCCGTTAGCTCTTTTGCATAGCCGGACCGGGTGCTAACCGCGATGAAGTCCTCATCCTCTAGCTTGTATATCCAGTTGGGGTCGTGTATCGCCCCCTTGCCGCTGACATCGCGGCCTCTATCCGACAACTGCGATAGCCTTCTATCCTGGCGACCGCCCTTCTCGTAGCTCCCCAGGGGCCACTGGGCCCTAGCAATGTATAGCCAGGTCTGATCGATCATGCCGCTATCCGGGCCGAGTGGTCGCCCCTTGGCTTGACTAGCCACTGGCGGGGGCGCCATTATCCGATGCACCACATCGGGCTCTTCGCGAAGTAGCCGTTCGGTGGGCCTATCCAGATTGATGTTCACCGCCGCTCCCTGCTGGAGCGCGGGCCTCTCCGGAGCTATCCGGCCGTCTCCGGCCATAGCCTCCCACTGGGCCTCGTTGTATCGGCCCGCTCCTAGCCTTCTGTCCAGCGGGTGGCTGCTATCCGGGTGGATGTAGCCACGGTCGCTATCCCCACCGCGTCCTTTGCTGGTGCTCTTAGCCTGCGGCCTCAAGGGCGGAAAGGGATCGTATCCCGGCTCGCCCTTGCCTGGCCGCCGCTGCTGCTGTCTATCCTGGTTGCTATCCGGACCGTCCTGAAAGGTGCCTATCCGGTATACCTCCTCCATCCTAGCCACATAGGCCGGGACGTCCGAAGGCGGGCCGCGGTAGCCCTGCATGCATCTAGCCAGAAACTGCTTCAGGCTCTCGCCCTGGGCGGGGTACTCTGTACTCGCCCTCAGCGGTGTAGCCGTGGTCTCTGCCGCGGCTGCCCTAGCCTGCTGTAGCCCCGGGCCCGGATTGACGACCTGGGCCGGGTCTAGCCCAGCCGAGAACGGCAGGGTGGTAGCCGTTTCTTCTCGCTGCACTCCCCTGCCGCAGCTTGTTCTTAGCCTTGGACTCTTGGACCGTCGGCGGGTCCCTAGCCGGCTTCTTGGGCCTCGCCGCTGTGCTATCCCCTGTGCTGGCCTCCTCTGCCCCAGGATGGGGCTCCTCTTGCCTAGCAACAGGGGTAGCCGTGCCGCGGACCTCCGCCTCTAGCTCCTTGAGCTTAGCCATCATCTCGTGTAGCATGTCTAGCCGTTCGGGTGGCGGCCCGGCGCTAGACCAGGTAGCCTCCGGGGCCTCCCCCTGCCACGGTGTAGCCTCCAGCTCGTTATCCGTGACGCTATCCTCCTCCAGGGTCTCCCCTGGTCGGTGTGGTCGTAGCCCGGCCAGCTGCCGATTCTTCTCTATCCTCTGCTCAAGGTATCTAGCCTCGGTGGTGGACAGGCTAGCCTCGAGCTCCGCAGAGATATCGTCCCAAGACTTAGCCCCTTGGAACTTGAGTAGCCTGGCAGATAGCCGGCCGCCAGGCTGTATGCTAGCGCCCTCCTGGCACTCGGCTAGCCTCATGTCTCTAGCCTTTCGCACTAGCTGGAGAAGCTCGTGCTGCTTATCCAGACTTAGCCGATCGTAGATCTGCTCGGCCAAGCTAGCCGGGTCAGTCTCTAGCCTCCAAGAGGCGTAGCACTTCTATCCGTTGCGCCTGGACGCTAGCCGACTCAGTCTGGTCTGCCCAGCTGGGGGCAGTAGCCATGTGCCGCTAGCCGGCCACGAGGGCACGCAGGCTCGCCCACCTAGCGTGGGCTCTCCAGAAAAGCTGGTGGTCCGTTACTCCACCCTAGCCACAGTAGCCGCAGCAAGTGCATTTG
This sequence comes from Symbiodinium sp. CCMP2592, assembly GCA_905221615.1. Taxonomy (NCBI): domain Eukaryota; class Dinophyceae; order Suessiales; family Symbiodiniaceae; genus Symbiodinium; species Symbiodinium sp. CCMP2592. The sequence goes on from CAJNDT010005990.1 coordinate 375,909, forward strand.
TGCCATGCCCTAGCCCACAAGTGCACACTCAGCCGGACATGTGCGCATGCAGCCTAGCCTGCCTAAGAACCTCGCAGCCTACGTCCTAGCCAGCAGACAAGACAGCAAGTGCAACAACGTGATTCTCTCCTCTCTCTCTCCTCTCTCCCTTCTTTCTCCCCCTGGGCCCGCCGCCCCCGGAGAGATGGGAAGGAAAGAGTATATCCCGAGAGGCCCCCCCCGGACGTATCCCCCCGTTGTCCAGCCCCGCTGCTTTCCCGGCGTTTCTATCCCTTCAGGCAAAAGGCGGTCCCCAGCCGAACGGAATAGCCGGCAACGGTGCTATCGGCAACTGGGGTACTATCCCCGGAGGTGCTCCCTGCAGCTCTGCTGCTGGGACCTCTCCGAAATCTTCTTCCTCTCCCTGCTCCGGCTTCTGGTCGCCGGTGCTAGCCTGAGAGGTGTCGCTATCACCAGACGGGGGCTCTTCGCCTCGGCCTTTCGGCCAGCATAGCCTACAGACATGCGTGTACTGGTTGGGTTCGGGCCTCGCCGAAAACTCTTGGGAGTTCTTAAATATCCTACGGCGGCCCATCCAGCACCCGGCCTGGCCCCCCTTGTGTAGCCTGTACTTCTTCCCTGGAAGCTCAACTATGATATAGCTCGTGCACCTAGCCTTCTTAAGGAGCTGCCTCGGCCGGTTCCGGTTTGGTTCCGGCCCCAGCTCCGGCTCACTAGCCGAGGAGTCAGGTCTATCTTCGGGAGGATCGCTCGCCACGACTTCTTCAGGTATCCCCGGGCCAGCCACCATCTCCACGATGCGCTCGCTAGCCCACTCTCGTCGCAGCTCTCCAGACAGCTTCTCAGCTTCCTGCTCGCTAGCCTTGCCGGTCCGGAAAAGCCAGCCTCCAAGGTCGCCAGCAATCTCCCTCTCATCTAGCTGCTCTTCCCGGTCCCGGGCTCTAGCCGCCTCTGCGTAGATAGCCTGGAGTCGGGCGACCCTTCCGCCATAGGAGCGGATGTAGGTATCCGAGCCCTCGGGCTTCCTGCGTCCTAGCATATCTCTATCTGCCGGCGGGATCGGCTTTAGGCTCAGCCCGGTGGGTAGCACTGCTCTCTCACTGTGTTCCGACCAGTAGCCTCGGGCCACCGTCGGGATCCCCACCATAGCCAGTAGCCCCGCTGTAGCCACCATCGCATCTGCGTAGGTAGCCATCTTCTTCTCCATGGATAGCCGACCTTCCACCATAGCCAGTTCATTTGGGACCATAGCCTGGAGGTCCGACCATCTCAAGCTGCCCCAAACCTTTAGGAGCTTGGCCCAGGCCCAAGCTCTCCAGCCGACGGCCACAGTTGTATCCAGGACCAGGCGCTCCCACCTAGCCAGGATAGCCGCAGGATATCGGGGGGCACGCCTCGTCCAGGGCGCCTTCCAGGATAGCCTCTCGACGACCGTATCCTTGATCGCCCACGCTATCCTGCCTGAGGTAGCTCTCGACTCGGTCGCCCATTCCGCGACCCTCTCTATCCAGCTGATGGCCTTGAGGATCGCCTCGGGGACCGTTCGCCCGCAGGGCTCGTCGCCCCTAGCCATGATGTAGTCGGCCAGGTCGGCCGGTAGCCCAGGGGGGCGTCCACTCTTAGCCTCCCGTAGCCATAGCCGCCATCTCACGTGTATCGAGACGTAGCGCTTGAGAGTGCTAGCCCGGGTTTTCCCCGCTAGCGCCAACACTGCTCTATCCGGGTCCAGGCACCCCTGTAGCTTCTTCAGCACCGGCGCCTCGCACAATTCTAGCTCTTCCTTGAGCTTAATAGCCCAGGTTGCTTGTAGCCTCTCTTCCCTAGCCTGCGCCAGGGAGCCCTCGTTGACCAAGCGCTTCTGCCTATCCCCTTTCGGGGGCTCCGGCTCGCTATCCTCCTGAAGGTCGATGCCTTCGATCGCCGGCCGCTTGCTGAGGTTAACCCACGCTAGCGAAGTCGCCATGTATCCCGACGTTCTCTCCACCAGGTCCCGAGCTTCCCGGGCCTCTTGTATCCACAGGTAGATCGAGTCGCCGATGTACTCGTCGTAGCCAACGCCCAGTTCCTCGGCCACTTGGTGCCCAATATCCTCCGCGTCCTCTAGGCCGAGGGTAGCCAGCTCGAGCACACCGAAGCCCCGCGACGCCAGATGCTCATGGCATCTATCCAGCACCGCACGCTTCTGCACAAGAGCGCTATCCACCAAGGACGGAAGTCCGAAGGGGCTCCCTATCCCTCCGGAGGGGGTAGCCGGTCCAACGCCCTGCTCTTCCGGCACAGCCGTGGGCAAGATAGTTGGACTCCCTGGCTCCTCGCCTCCAGGACTAGCCGGAATCACCGTAGTAGCTGGAGACTGTGGGCTAGCCGTCTGCGAAGCAGAAGGGGAGCGCGGGGAGGCCATTCTCGCTTGGCTGAATAGCCAAGTTCCCCTTCTATCCCCCACTACTTCAAAATTACCCCCCCTGATGGGGGACTTGAGCCAGAATGGCCACGGTCACACACCGTCGTAGCCATTCCAAGTCACAGCTATCCTGTCTTCGCATGTCAGAGGCAACTCTCCTGCGAGCGACGATAGCGAACGAAACTTCGTTTCTAGCGAAGCTACCTTCGATAGCTTCGAGTAGTAATAGGTAAGCTAGCACACATAGTCGTAACTCGTTCCTCGTCACGAGGTACGGGCGGAGAGGGTGGGATTTTCGGTATGGCCCGATCGGCTATCGCCAAAATGGCCACGGAAAAGAGAGATCGCGTCTGTTCCAACGATCGCGAAACTGATCTCCTAATTCCTATACCCACCAGACCGATAATTAGGAGACCAGTTACTACGATCGCAGACGTTCGGTACCCTCACTGAACAGACGATCGGCGATCGCACCTTTTTCATGCGACCGCAACGTGGGAGTCGGCCACAAGTCGGATCATCAAAATTTCACTTGATCTTCACAAGTCCGATCGGACCCCCGATCACCGAGGGGTGCGCCATGGCATTCACCACAGACCGCAACATCATCCGATCGGACACATCAGACAAGCGATATTCCCAGGCCCTCAAACTCCTTTCGGAAAGTCCGAGAGGACAGTGATCCAACCACACATAAGACCTGTAGCGACATCACCACGAGAGGGGTTATCCGCAGGGTTCGAATCGGTCGGTACCCGATCGATATAAACAGAGCACCTAAGCTCCAGAACAAGCTCCCAGAAAATTCCTACGAGCTCGCAGACGTCCTCTTTTGCAGAGTAGCCTTTGATCAAAGCTGCCTCCACAGGTTCAGAATCGATAAAGAGGAGGACCAGCTTTCCACGTATCTCTTCCTTGAAAGTCTGTATCGCAGCGACCGCGGCTAAAAGTTCGATCATGCAAATCTGTGTCTTCCGGGGGAGCCATCTCGACATGATCTGTCGTGACACCCCCGAGGCGAATTGCCTAGGATGATCGTCCCGGGTAAACATCACCCCTCCGATCATCTCAGAAGAGGGGTCCTTGGGGTTCGAGCTCGGTGCCGATCCATCCGTGAAGATCACCACGTCGGACTTCCTCGGTCCCGAACTGGGGATAGGCCTCGGAGGCCCATGCATCACGAGCGTCCGCCACTTGTAAAGGGAGTAGAGGAGAGCAGGCGACAGGCTCGTGCTGACCGTCTTCCGAGAGTACTGCCGCTCCGACAGAGATCTCAGGAAAGCTCGGCCGATCTTTCCCCAGAGCTGGGAAGCGCCGAACATTAGCTTCCCTCTGAGCTTCCCGGCTTGGCCAGGAGACAGCTCTTCATGTTCCAGGATCGCCGAGATCTCGTCGAAGAGCTCCTGCTTCCTGGACTTCTTGATCTTGAGCAAGTACTGATCGAGGTCGTAGGTCACGCCCAAGATCGTGGGATCAGAGCAGAGCTGGAGCTTCTGCTGATCAAACCGGGCCCCGAGCCACCAGTGGACCTTTTCGGCCAGCGCGAACGCACTATCTGCCGTGGCCTCCGGCTCGAAGCCGTACTTGTCGTCGTAGAAGTTGAAACCAGCCACGATGAACACGCGCCTTAGAATGTCGGTAATCGCAGCCGAGCGGCGGTTGTAGTTATATACGGCCGAGACCAAGCCGAAGGAGTGACCGACCATCACGAAGAAAGCCACCTTTCCCGTGGCCGGATCCTTCAGAGCGACCACGCTCCGCTTGCGATGGGCCGGCGAGATCGGTACCTGCCGATAGGCCCGCCGCTCGTCCAGGACCCAACCACGCAGCGGAGACTTCGGCAGCCGCGAATGCAGCCACTTGATCACCGCCACGTTCGCGTCCGTCGAGGGGAGTTCGAGTTTCTCGGTGACGATCGTCGCCATGTTGATCCCATTTGAGGTAGCACTATCGACTCCCCTGACTTTGTTCTTTTGGACCACTTCGAAGCGCTGAGTGGGAATCCAGTGATCATCGCCTACGAACTCCGAGACTTCGGCTTCGTCGAAGAAGGGACCGATCGCCGACCCTTCTCGAACATCTTCCATGGTCCCTTCCCAGACCTTAGGAGAGTGCTCGGTAATCGGAGATCTCCGGATCGCACTTAACACCTTCGATCGAAATTCCCAGGACCTCGAGCGAAGGGCATCAACCGAAAGATGCTCCGCATGAGGTTTGCGGTCGGGCTTCCATCTGTGCGACGAGGCGATATCGCCGACGATCGGCATGCCCGCCATGATCTGATCCACCAGGTCGACGTCGCTGCATTTGGCCGCATCCATGAGCTCCCGCCAAAGGGCGACGTGGAAGAACTGACCCATCTCCAGTGGACGATCGTCGGGGGCACCGCGAAGAAGACGGCGCAAGTGCTGATCTGGTATCTGCTTGAGCAAGGTATCAGAGGACGGGAGCAAATCATGAGCTCGCCGTTCCCAATGCTGCAGAAGAGAGGCCCGACGATCGCGAACTTGAGCAGGATCACGGACAATTTGTTCAAGAACCGCCAGGAGATCTCGGTCGATATCCGCATCTTGTGTGAACGGGTGTGTAGCTTCTAAAGCGAAAGCGATCGCTTCACCCGGGTGCATTTCAGTGCCGATCAGCGGAGCCACCACAGACTTCTTCATCTGGTAACCCGCGGCGACGGCCTTTTTGCCAGCCGATCGTTGGCGATGCTCTGTGGCTTTGACCGGGGCGCCGTGGGGCCGCTTCCGATCGGAGTCCGGGGTCTCGAGCGCAAAAGTGAGAGCCTGCCAGGACTGATCCACGTGATCGCCTGTGTTCACCGGGGCCGGTTTGAAGCCGAGCTGAAGGAGCTGCTCGAACTCGTCGGAAAGGACCCGATCGACCCCCTGCACTGAGTACACCGCGAGGACCACCCGAGTTCCTGTCGCATACAGAGCTTCTTTAGCATTGAAGAGGATCTGGTTGTCGACGAAGTCGGTGTTGAAACCAGGGATCGAGCGTCCCTCGATCTCTCGTACATCGGGCCCGAGCGGGTCCTCGATCCAGAGCCCGCCTCCTTCGAACGATCCGAGCTTGAAGACGATGTTCGGGATCGGTTCGTTGCCCGAGTCACGGTGAGGTTCCGCCTCTTGATCGTAGAGGACAGCGAACGAAGTGAAGAGCGCCTCAGGAGCCTGCTGAGTACACTAGCTAGCGTATCCTCCCGCCACCTCCCTCTACACCTCCGGGGAGTACGTAGCAAGCCTAGCTTAAGCTAGCTGGCTTCACGCAGTAGCACGGACAACACGAACTTCTCTCTTTTTAGCGTTGTGGCGAAGTCCCGCGTTAGCCCGGAGAAGAACTCTAGCCTTTGGCTAGCTAATCTCCAGGGTGGGTTGGGTGGGCACTCGAAATTTGCCCCCCAATAGCTGGGGGCCTTTCAGCACAATGGCCACGGAGTAGCACTGCTTCACCGGCCATGTGCAGACACTCTAGCAAACAGACAAGCTTCGTTCTGTTTAGCTTCAGAGGAAAACCCCTTCGACGTTTTCTAGCGAAACACCTTCGATGTTTCCCAAAGGGATACTAGCGCTAGCATACACTGTCGTACCTCGTCCCTCGGCACGAGTGCGTACACTAGCTAGCGTATCCTCCCGCCACCTCCCTCTACACCTCCGGGGAGTACGTAGCAAGCCTAGCTTAAGCTAGCTGGCTTCACGCAGTAGCACGGACAACACGAACTTCTCTCTTTTTAGCGTTGTGGCGAAGTCCCGCGTTAGCCCGGAGAAGAACTCTAGCCTTTGGCTAGCTAATCTCCTTGCGCAGCCGTAGGGCTACCAGGGACCTAGCTTACGGGCCTTCTTAGCGAACCTTGGAGCCTTCGGCTCTCCGGTCCTTTTCCTCACTCCTAGCTCTTGGAAGTAGCTAGCCGAGTGTTCGAGGAGACGGCCCAGCACGCGCCACTCTAGCTTCCCCCCCTCCAGGTTCACCCTGAAGTCCGGGGAGAAACTAGCGAAGTTCTCGTTCGTGAGGTCGTCCGCTAGCTGGTTCAGATCTCTGCGGATCCACTGTAGCTGAAGCTCACAGTTCTTAGCGGAGAGTTCCTCTGCTAGCTCCATCAACACCAGGGTCGACGGGAACTTCGTCGTCATAGCCTTCTTCAGTAGCGCTTCGTTGGACTGGTTGTCAGTGTAGCCACGGATGGCCACCTTGGAGGTCTTCTTAGCATCCCCTTCCGGTACCCAGAGCCTCACACCAACCAGAGTAGCCAGTAGCTCCAGCGCGGCTATGACCTTGTTCGGGTCTCCTTTAGCGAAGGCCCAGGGGGCCCATTCCTTCTTCACCTCTAGCGAGAACCAGGGACCGTGGCAGCCGTCCACTAGCTCGAGGAAGCCCCCAATCCAGGCACGTCCGTTCTCGGCCTTAGCGTCGGTGTAAAAGGAGAGCGGTGCCGCCCCGTCCAGTAGCGAGGCCGGCTTCTGGAGACGGCCCCCCGCTGCTAAACGGTCTGCTAGCCAGCCACAGAGGACGCGGATCATCGTGGGTAGCGTGAGGATCCCCAGCTTCCCTTGTACGGCTGAAGACCAGGCGTGTAGCGGTCCCAAGAAGGGGCGCTCCCAGTCTAGCGCCATGGAAGCGAACCCCAGGCGCCCTAGCCCCTGAGCAAAGGGCCGGGCCTCGCACTTCCCGTCACGGACTAGCTTCCGTAGCCATTCCACTAGCCAGTCGGTTCTCTTCTGAGACAGACCTAGCCTCCAGGTGGAGTACTCCGTCTCCATGCCTAGCCACTCCACCCGAAATCCCCCCCTCGTCTTGGCCCACTTGAAGGGGTACCCAAGACTAGCGAGGAAGAGATAGCTTAGCGGGATCCCCATGCGCCCTCTAGCCCCCCGGCCCAAGGACTCGAGGTCGTCGGCATAGAGGAGCATGTCTAGCGGGAACGATGGCCCTAGCAGGTGGTACGTGAGCCGAAGCCCACACGCCGCTATACGGGTCCACCAGTAGCTCGCGCAGGATAGCCCGAAGGTCCCCACCAGGTTAACGTAAACCGTCTGGCTGTCGGGGTCCCCCGGTGTAGCTTCCTCGGTGTCGATCTGACACCCCAAGTAGCCATGCTCCCCTTCCGCATGCTTGTAGCGTCGGTGAGCCTTAGCGATGTCGCCCACCACGGAGAAAGCCACCTCGTTAGCGTCGATGTGTTCCCGAAGTAGCTGCTTCTTCTCCCTAGCTCCCGGGGCCCGGATCTTATCCCTGCACTTGATGCGGTGGTTGACCCGGACCCCGTGGGTAGCGTCGTGGATCATCCTCTTCTTTCCACTAGCTTCGTCCTCGACGATGACAGCTAGCGCGGCGATGGCTCGATGCTCGCCATAGCGGGCTTTGAACTCGCCTAGCGTCATCTTGACCATGAGGCCCTCCGCCACGTCCTCTTCGAACTTCTCCCTAGCGAACTCCCGGTACTCTTCCACCGAGGAGTAGTTCGGGACCCAGGCTAGCGCCGCCTCCCAAGGGGCGTTCTCCAAAGGCCACTTTAGCTGCTCCTCGAAGACGTGGGGAGTGCGTGGTAGCGGGTCTCTCACCCCCACCGGTAGCCCCTCCTCGGCCTGGAGGAGGAAGTCCCTGTCGGGATCGCCGGCCGCGGTCAGTAGCGCCCGAATGAGGCGAAGGTATAGCGGTTGCCCCGGGGCCACCTTCAGCAGCTCCGGGTCCCCCAAGTCGTTAGCTTCCAGCCACTCTTTCCAGATCACGCGTAGCTGCTCCTGGAGGTCTTCGGAGCTAGCCAGGGCACAGCCCTTGGCCCCTCCGGCCGCCATTCGGAAGGCTTCCTTCTCTAGCTCCGCCTCCGAACCCACCTTAGCGAGGATCACCTCCATCATCTTCTCCCGTAGCCAGTTCCAGTTGGGACCATCGGCATAGCTGCGGGTAGCGTGGGGCCAGCGTCCTGGGGAGCAGAGGCCCCCACCATCGTGGTAGCTCTTGTTGCCACCTAGCTGTTGGCAGGTCCTTGGTGGTCCTGAACCCCCTAGCACCCGCGGACCCTCCGGCTCACAGGTCGGGAAGGTCTCGGGTAGCGGGCACTCCGGCCTAGCGCCACCCCCCTCCCCCTGGGCAGCGGTAGCAGGGTGCTGGCAGGAGTCCAGAATCAGGGTAGCCAGCCACTGGCACATCCTAGCGGGCCACTTCTCGGAACCTGAGGTCTTGAAGGGGCCCTTAGCGGTGCGTTTGAACATGCGACCCAAGGTAGTAGCAGAAGGCAGCGGTCCTGTGTAGCAGCCCTTTTTGTCATAGCACGGCAGGCCTTCGTGCACAAAGTCTGGCATAGCGGAAGAACACTTCAGGAGTAGCCGTGTAGGCTTAGCGTATGGCGTACCAAAACTAGCCTGGTGGAAGGCCACGGTCCGTAGCCCCTTTTCCAGAAGGGTGGCTAGCGGCGGCCACTGCCACATAGAGGCCGGCCGTGCTCCTTTGTGCGGGCCCTTAGCGAGGGCACCAAGGTCCTCGGGCTGTTCCATGGCCAGGAAGGTAGCTGCACCATCGGCCACGAGGGTAGCGACCTCGAAGCTGAAATCCGCAAAAATGTTGCCCAGGATAGCGCGGTCTCGCTCAGCAGGTGTTAGCGTTTCCAGACCTCGGGGAAACTCGTAGCTGCGCACTGGGCGAGGCCCTTGAAAGTTAGCCCAAGGTGCTCTGGAGAAGCTAGCGCACGGCGGGGAGAGCACCACCGCGTCGAACTCCTTGCTAGCGATCCGGTCCAGGTAGCTTTGCCGAATCTTGGGCTGACTGAGGTCGTATTTAGCGTGCCGTAGCAGGTCGACACACTCGACCCTCACGTCGTTTCCCCACTCTGCCGCTAGCTGGTGCAAGCACTGCGCCACATCTAGCCGGCGCGAGGTACCCGAGAAAAGGTAGAGCACCCGTAGCGGCTTTGTCAGCGTAGCGGCCGGCGCTGCCGGCATAGCGGCCGGTGAGTCTGGCGTAGCATCCCCCCCGGGGGGGGTCACAGGCACTGAGGGCGCAGCCGCCGTAGCGGGTCAGTTGGAGGGCTTGTCCTCCTTAGCTGCGTCGGTCTGCTTGCTCGGGCACTTGGTAGCTGGGTGCTTGCCGAAGCATAGCGAGCAAACGTGCTCGAAGTGGCACTTGTTGCCATTCTTGCACCCCTTAGCATTGTAGCGGAAGCAGATGGGCTTCCCCTGCGGGGTGCGATCGGCACCCAAGCGTTTCTTAGCTTTTCCCCCTTTGGGGGGGCCATCTTTGCCTTTGCCCTTCCCCTTGGGGGTCTTAGCGGGCCGATCCTCTGTGGAGGTCCAGGGCTGCGGCCGCTTAGCATGGAGGGCTAGCGGCGTCGTGAAGTGCCGCTCCTTGACGCTAGCGTCCTTGTAGGCCAGGACTAGCGCAGCACCGAAGGAGTAGCCAGCTGTGGCCATGACCTTGTAGGCGTGCTTCCTGATAGCGTGCTCGTAGCTGAGGACCAAGGTCCACGGGGGCACTAGCGACCCCGAGTCAGCACTGGACCGGAGACCATAGCAATAGTCGCCGAGGAGATAGCCTTTGTAGCGCTCGAAGAGGGCCATGTTGACATCCTTTAGCTCCTCTCGATTGGGGTGTTTTAGCTGCATCATAATTAGCGTGTTCTGGAGGACCGTGAGCCGCAGCCGTAGCTGCTCCGGCCCAGAGGGCATGGGGGCCCTAGCCCCGCCCTTCTTCATGGATAGCGTGCCATTGCCGTTCCAGACGGGCAGTAGCGTGTCAGGATCCCACTCGTCCCGGCTGATGACCTCAGTTAGCGGCTCCGCTCGGAACTCGCCAGATTCGAGCTCACCTAGCTTCTTCTCGATGTACTCCTTAGCGGGAGTTTGCTTGTCCTCCAGGTCTCCGAACTTAGCTGTGAAGGCTTGGCGCATGGCCATGTAATCCGTAGCGGGGATGGGCTTCGCCCAATCCCGGACCTCGTGTGTAGCCTCCGCCTCCGCTTGCCGCTCGGAGCGGGAAGTAGCGGTCCGCCATGCGATGGTGACCCCCGCGGCCTGAGCGCGGCTAGCGAGCGAGGTGGACGGCTCAATTGCAAAGCTGTCCTTTAGCATCTTCTTGAGGTCCGCCTCATCTGTTGCCGAGGCTGCGAACTTAGCGACGGTATCAATACCGTTGGAAAAGAGCTCGGATTGGATAGCATCCGAGACTTTATGTTGCACTAGCAGGAAACGAAGCTCGCTGCTTCCGAGGGCTAGCTTCTTCGCCAGAGCCTCTGCCATGGTAGCCGGCACGACAGGCCCTACGCTACCCTAAGGAAAAATGTGAAAAGAAAAATTCCTGCTAGCACATTGGGGAAAAGCTCCTAGCGTGAGAGTGTGTCTGGGAGTGCCGGTCGATAGCTTTCGCTGAAAAGGGTCACTGCAGCAGAGAGCAGCCCTAGCAGCACCACCGACCCCGGCCCCGCCCCCCCCCAAGACTCTCGACACTCTCTCGCTCTAGCCGTCCCTTCTTTCTGGCTGCCGACATGTGTGTAGCATGACTGTAGCGCGCACACACTGGCAACTGTAGCGAGGGACGCCCCTGACTTTTGCTGCGGCTAGCGGTCGGCAGCAGAGGGCGCTGCAAAAGTAGCCACATGCAAGACAAAAGTAGCGGGTGCACGTAGCGAGGCCGGGGCCTGTAGCGAGGCAGGGGGCTGCCTGTTTAGCGGCCGCCCCAATCCTCCCCGCGGCTCCACTGCTTGCACCCATCACAACAGTGAGTAGCGTGGTCGTCACACTTAAACCACATCCGCCTGTTACAGGCTCTTAGCGAACAGACCTCGCAGGTCGTAGCGCACCTGAAAATACAGGCGTTAGCGTCCCAGTGGCCAAGGGAGTAGCGGCAGCGATTCGGCTGGTACTGCGTATAGCAGCTAGGTAGCAGCATGGAAAGTAGCTCGCTAGCGCGCTCCCCTTGGGGCGTGTTAGCGGGAGGGTGCGTGTAGCGACACATCAGTGCCACGTCCTCCCTCCCTAGCGAGTACAGCTCCTCCCTGTGGTGGATAGCACCCTTGACTAGCGTGCCATCATAGCCTTTGCCATAGCGGGGGTTGGGTCCTCTGCCCTTCCCCTTCTCGAAGCGCTGGTCCCAGGAACCTAGCGGCCACAGATCGCGGTCAATAGCGGACCACGAGAGCTCGAGGTACCAGTAGCTCTCCCCTCTGGGGAGACTGTTAGCGTGGGCGCCCGGAGGGGGCCGCGCTCTGCCCTGTAGCGCGACGCTCACTGGCGTGCCCTTAGCGGCCCTGACATTGTCGGGCATGCCCCCCGCTTGCTGGATAGCGCGATCCTGCTGGAGTTCGCGGCGTAGCAACTCCAGGTAGCGGTCGGGGTCCTCGAATAGCGTGCCCCACGTGTAGTCAAACACATTGACAGTAGCGGGCGGCTGGCCCTTGCCGTCTTTGCCCTCGGCCGGCCTGCCCTTAGCGCCCTTGCGGCCCCGGCCCGGGCTGGTAGCGCGAGGGGGCGAGGGGCTAGCGGCTCTCGGCCCCATCTCCATGAACCTTCTAGCGGCCGACTCTGCCGGCGTCGGGTCCACGGTAGCGGCTGCAGCTGTGGCAGCAGGAGCTGCCGTAGCGGTTGCAGTAGCGGCAGCAGGCGCAGGATCGGCGCTGCCCGTAGCAGTCGGATCTCTGTTAGCGGCCTCCTCTGCGGCCTGCAGGGAGGCTTTGCTAGCGGCCACCGCCTGCTGGTACTCCAGCTCGGCAGCCTGCTCCTCCTTAGCGAGCCGCTCCGCGGCTTCCTTCCGCTTCTCTGCTAGCGCGGCCGCTGCGACCCTCTGGTCGTGCTCGGCCTTCTCCTTAGCGGCTGCGGCCTCCGCGTCTCTGCGGGCCTTGGCTTTAGCAGCGCTAGCGGCTGCATTAGCAGCAGCAAGCTGGTCTAGCTGGGCCTTTGTTGCTGCCGCGGCGGCCTCTGTAGCGGCGAACCTTTGCGTGAGGCCCGCAGACATAGCCTCGTCCAGGCTAGCGATGTCCTCTTGGGACAAGTCGGCCCAGCTGGTAGCGGACAGAACCCGCCGCTCCATCAGGTTAGCGGGGCTCTGCTGGCGTAGCCCGGCCCCTATCCACTTTCGTGGCGGGGACTCTTTGTCTAGCCTCTCGATCGCCTCCTGCGACATAGCGATCAGCTCCTGTAGCAGAGGCTTGTCGAGATAGCGGTGCAGCCCATCCGTGCACTCTGAAGGGCGAAACCTTAGCGCCTTCCGAAGACCGCGGAGGGTCTCCGGAAGGTAGTCTCCACTAGCGGGCTGTTCTGCCGTAGCTGGACCACCTGGTGGCCCCGCGCCCTTAGGCGTTGTAGCAGTGGCATCCTTTCCTTTGCCACCCATAGCGGCGCCCACGGCGCGGATCAGGTGAAACGACTATTGAAAATCTAGCTACCTTAGGGTAGCGAAGCCGAGGGCTAGCGTGGAGAGAGGTTTAGCACAGTCACTGGCTCCTGCGCCTAGCTCCTTTGTTGCCCTGTTGCCTAGCGGGGTCCAAACCCGCACGTTTCGTAGCGCCTTCCTCCGCTCCTTAGCTCCTTCCTGCAGGACGGACCTAGCGCAGACACTGGCTCCTCTCCTAGCTCCTGTGTTCCCTGGGTGGCCAGCGAAGGGGTCCCCCGGCCCCGGTTTCCTAGCGCCTGCCTTCGCTCCTTGCTCCTCCTACAGCGCACTAGCGGAACACGAAAGCACAACACAGGCAACACAGCAAGTGACATGTAGCAAGAACGTGGTTCCCTCCACTCTCTTCTTTCTCCCCTCCCCCCCCCCCCCCCCCCCCCCCCCCCCCCCCCCCCCCCCCCCCCCCCCCCCCCCCCCCCGAGCACACCCCCTTTAAAAACTAGCGGCGTTTCGCAAGGGAGGGAAGAGAGAGAGAGAGAGGGAGACAGAGGGGAAAGGAAAAGAGGGTGCCGACCTAGCAGCCTTTCTAGCCTCAGTGCGAGTGCGAGTTCGGCGGCTTAGCACGCCCTGCGCTCAAGGATGACTGCTAGCGGACCCCGTTGCGTGATCCTCTGGGGCTTCGTCATCTTCCGAGTTAGCGAGCGATCCTTCGCTAGCGTCCCCTTCGGAGATAGCCCCTTGGTTCGGCCAGCATAGCTTGCACACATGTGTGTACTCATGCGGCTCCGGAACCGAATTGAAAACCCTAGCGTTGCGGAAAGCACGCCGCTTTCCCATCCAGCAACCTGTAGCGCCCGCCTTGTGCAGGCGGAAAATGGCACCCGGGACCTCTACGATTACATAGCTGCCCTGGCTGCGGTCGGGAACCCTGGCCTGCTTCTTAGCGGGCCGTTCCACGACCTCTGCAGAGGCCTCGGAGCTACTCCCGGGCGCTAGCGGTTCCACTGGCTCTTCGGGCCCCTCGGGAACTTCTAGCTCTTCCGCCTCTGTCGGGACTCCTAGCAGGCCCTCCATCCAGATTTTCCGCAGCCTCGCCGCCATGTGGATAGCCTGGCTGTGGGTTAGCTTGGCCCTCTCTTCCAGCCAGGGCTCCAGATCCGCGGCGATTTCACGCTCGTCGAGCGCCTCGTAGCGGTCGTCCCCCCTAGCCGTCTTAGCGAAGAGAGCTTGGAGACGGGACACCCGACCCGCAAAGGATCTAGCGTACACGTCGGACCCCTCGGGTTTCCAACGCCCTAGCAGATCCTTATCTTGCGGGGGGATCTCCTTTAGCGCCAACCCTGTTGGTAGCACTGAGCGCTCACTGTGCTCCGTCCAATAGCCCTGGACCTCCCGCGGGTAGCCCATGATAGCCAGCAGCCCCGCGGTTGCCACCATAGCATCCGCATAGGTAGCCATCTTCTTCTCTAGCTGCCCCGCCCGGCCCAGCCGCGGCATGAGGTAGTCCCGGGCGTAGTTAGCGTGGGCTTTGAGGAGGTCGAAGCCGGTCACTAGCCAGCTCTTAGCGACCAGAAAGGCGTGCTCGGACACCACGACCGGTAGCTCCTTGACCCTCCTCGTAGCGCCGGACGTCTTGGTCTTCCGGAGGATGGTGGTGAGTCGCCCCTCCACCATCACTAGCTCGGCCGGCAAGATAGCCTGGAGGTCCGACCATCTTAGCGTGGCCCAAACCTTGACCAACTTAGCCCAGGCCCAGATCCGCCAGCCTGCCGCCAGGGCGGGGTTGATGACCACGAGCTCTAGCTGCACCAGCATGTAGACAGGGTAGCGGGGCGCTCTCTTGATCAGGGGGGCGCCCTCCGCTAGCTGCTCCACTATGCTATCCTTAGCGGCCCAAACCAGGCGACCAAAGGTGGTCCGTAGCTCCACCGGGAAGTCGGCCACCTTCTCCACCCAAGAGATAGCCTTAAGAATAGCTTCAGGGACTGACCGGCCGCAGGGTTCATCACTCCTAGCGAGGAGGTAATCCACCAGGTCCGCGGCGGTGCCCGGAGGCGGCCTGAGCTTAGCTGCGTGGAGCCACTGGCGCCACTGCCTGTAGTAGCTCAGGTAGCGCTTCAAGGTGGAAGCTCGGGTTTTCCCGGGAAGCAACATAGCTGCCCTCGCGGGGTCCAGGCTCCCGTGCAGCTTAGCGAGAACCGGGGCATGTATCTCTAGCAGCTCCTCACGGAGCTTCCTTGCCCAAACGTCTAGCAGTCGCTCCTCTCTAGCCGCACTGATCGTGCTGGGCTGTAGCGTCTTTCGGTTCCGCTCCCCGGAAGGAGGTCTTAGCGGCGCGGGTGGCTGAGGCACCGCCTCTTCGACCTCTTCCCTTGGGGTCGGTAGCGGTGGCATCCTGGCTCTCCAGGTGATATCGTCCTGGAAGTAGCCGTGCACCCTCTGATAGATCGTAGCTTCCTGCCGTGCTTCCTGTAGCCAGCAGTAAACGCCATCCCATAGCCACGGCTGGTATGGGATACCTAGCTCTCGTGCTAGCTGCTTGGCAACGTCCTCTGCGTCGTCCAGGTCCACCACCGCTAGCTCCAAGACCCCAAACCCCTGGCTGGTGAGATGCCGGTAGGCCCTGTCTAGCGTGCGCCTACGTTCCTGCTGGACCGTAGCCTGCGCTTCTAGCTCTGCCTCCATCTCCCAACCCTCGAAGAGTAGCCCCGTCTCCTCGGGCTGTGGGTCACTAGCTGGGGTCTGCGGGACCCACGAGGGTACCTCCCCGGAGGGAGCCCCCGCGGTGTCGTCCCCCCCTAGCGTGGGTACCTCGGTAGGTAGGACACGACCCACTTAGCGGGGGCGGGGAATCCCCAACCACTGTAGCGCAGTCGACGGCTGTAGCTGCTGCGCCATCTGGCGTGGTCGGCGCCAGGGTAGCGTCGCTGTCCGACATGGCAGCGCACCCAAAGCAGGGCTAATTAGCCCTGTTCCCTTTCCTACCCCGCACTCGAAATTTGCCCCCCAATAGCTGGGGGCCTTTCAGCACAATGGCCACGGAGTAGCACTGCTTCACCGGCCATGTGCAGACACTCTAGCAAACAGACAAGCTTCGTTCTGTTTAGCTTCAGAGGAAAACCCCTTCGACGTTTTCTAGCGAAACACCTTCGATGTTTCCCAAAGGGATACTAGCGCTAGCATACACTGTCGTACCTCGTCCCTCGGCACGAGTGCGCGATGTACTTGGTGATCGCTAGGCTCCTGCGAAGAAAGCTCCACCTCGTTCGTCGGCAGCCTTATGCTGCCCTTGAACAGGGAGCTCCATCGTCATTTCGAGGATCTCTTCGCGTAGCAGCGGAGCTCGCTTCTGCAGGAGAACTTGCGCGCGGGACTCCAGATCACAGCCCCCACGCGCGCCAGAGAGAGTAAGGTGAGGAGCACAATCAGCTTCGCCGGGGACCGATCAGTGGTTGCCGATCATGGCATGCGGCTCCCCACAGACCATGCACAGGTGCTTGAAACGACAGTTGTCGCCAGAAACGCACCCGAGCGAGGAGTTGAAGTAATGGCACCGGCGAGCGCCCTGCACCTTCTTGGCCGCATCGGCGATGAGCTTCCACTCCTTCTCCGGGATCCGATTGTCGCGCTTGAGCTTCTTGTTAGGATCCTCCTTGACGATCTTCCTCGGCGGATCGTCCTTAGAAGGAGTCTGCAGTCGCTTCTTCTTCTTCCCGCCCCGAGGCCTTTTGAACGGAGTGTGGAGAGGAGGAGGTACCTCATCCTCCTTGACCTGATCAGGGTTGCTTGCGAGCTGCAAGCGGTTCTGCTCCATCTTCGAGAGCGTGGCTGAAGTGCGAGCGTCATTCCACAAATATTTGTGGTTGGTGAGCACCTCGACCAGGGCCTGCGAGAACGAGATGTACGTCGCCCTTTGTTCGGACAGCAGGCGGAAGATTTTCTTCCGTATAGCTCGGTCCGCCGCCATGAGGAATGGCAAGCCTGGACATTCCGAGCGGAACTGCTCCAATTCCTGCAGGTACTTCAGAGGGCCCTCGGCGCGTGAAAACGCGCAAATGTTGAGGTACTCAAGCGCCATGAAGAAGGCGTGCAGACGATTGAACAGGGTCGTGACATCCGTGACCGGCTCGGGCTGATCAGCCTTAGAAATGGACAATAGATCCTCAGCATTCCGAGACAGTCCGGACTTGACCACTATAACGTCAGAGCGGGTCCTGATCTCGGCCGGCTCATAGTATGGAACTATCCCATGGATCAAGAAATCGCGGGACAGCCGCTCGACGAACTTCTTGTGTGGCTCCTTGGCGTCGATCAGGATGACGTCGGGATGGACCCTCACAAAGCGATCGCGAAACTCCGCCTGATCTTCCTGGGAGAGCTCCGGGATCTTGTTCGGGTCCTCCTCCATACGAGCCCGCCGAGAGGCGTACTGCGTTTGCAACGCTTGAGCAGCTTGCCATACCGCTGCCAAAGACATCACGGAGAGCTCCTGCGCTGCCGCATCCGCCCCGAGCGGGGCCAAGTCGTCCTGCCACAAACGGCGGATCGTCGCCTTTGCCGCAGTGAGATCCTGCCCTAGCATGGCGAACATCTCGACCGTAAGGAGACCTTTGATGTCGGCCGAAAGCCTGCATAGGGCTGGATCCAACCCCTGTCTCCCGAAGATTTGGCGCAGGTTCAACTTCGGGGTCGCCGCCTCACCCGCGTACACGGTGCGGTCCACCATGGCTGCCTAACGAGCTGTCTGGGAAGAAAAGCTTCGGTCAGCGAGAGGCTCAGCTTCGAACGACCATCGGAACTGCGAGCAACTGTATTCACGGCTCCGTAAAGATCTTACCGGAACACAACGAGCACATCTGGGTACTCGGCGGAATCTCGCCGAGGTCCTCGCACTCGGTGATCGCATACCGGCCGCAGAGCGTTCGCTCCGTGCCCGAAAGTTAAACTGTAAAACCCTGAGCGGTCACGCTTTTACTCTTGAACCAAAGGCGCTGCGTCGGTCACATAGTATGCAGCTATACAATTATACAATACTATACCGTAGCCTGGGCTCACCAAAGGTGTGGGGCGTTCCTATGTACAGAATTCAACACCCTGCCTCGAAGTCCTTGTGCTGTACTTCGGTCGGTCCGCGGTCGGGCATACCTCCGCCCGTGACTGCATCGGCTTAGCCATTGCAAGTCCTTGGGTTAAACACTCCGTGCAACCCACCGTTTGACCGTCCCCCAATTAAGGAGGTGTGTCAGACCGTCCTTGTCCTGACTCGTACAGTAACAAGTACTTCGTCCTAGTGAAACATTCCACACAAACTTCCTGCGTTAGCGCTCATCCTTCTTTTGCGCTTTTCGCTGCTGTGTGTTCCGAGGTGAAACTTTTTCAGTCTTGCCTACACTCACTTCTCTGCCTCATACTCGTACACGATGTAGGACTTACTGACTTCCGAACAAAGTACGTTCCTCCGTACTGTCTGGCGTACCGGGATCCACTACTTGCTTCGGACTCCCAAACAGATCCATCGGGATATCCGATCCTTGTGCGCGTTCTCCTGACGCGTCATACGTCTCATTGCATTGTCTGCAATACTCTTCATACGATTCCTGTGCCTCTGGGGATAGCATTTTGTTCCCCATCTCTTCCATGCTTATCATCTTTCCACGGTACTCAATCATCTCCGTTTCCTTCTTCTTTTCTGGTTCTTCCTGAACTTCCGGTGAAACAATTCTTCCCAGGGCTTCCATTCCACGAACGAAGTTTTCATCGCTTATTTCCACATCCTGCTTATTTCTTCCAGATGTGATTCTTCCTCCACGTCGGTAGTCTTCCTCACTTATGATGGGCATACGCACACCATCCGTGTGTACGATTGCTGGTGTTCCCATCGCTGCTCTTCCACGTCTCTTCAGAGATCCTTTTCCATTGCCACTCTTTTGTCCAGTATTCCATGCATGCTTTCCATCATCCGTTACACGGATCTCTTCCTTTTCCGTGGCATCCCAAGATCCTTCTGTCGCAGTTCTGTCATAACTTTTCCTCCATTGTTCCATTGCATACGTCTTGATACATTCTGTGCAAGAACATTTCTGGTGGTTTACCTTCTCCCTTGTACACTTCCGGATTCCGCACCAGTAGCACTTCTTTGTGCATCCGCCAGTTGACTCTACCTCGAAGTCAAGCTCCATCACTTCCCAGTCGCTTTCGTCTGGGGTTGGCGGCTCTACGCGTTCTCGGCGTCTTCTCAGACTTCCTTCTGGCTTCGTCTCCGGGAAACAAATCCAACATGCCCTAAAGCCTTCCAGCTCGGCTTCCTGCATGTCCTTCCAGACCCACCGGCCTGGCTTCTTGTGAGATCCCTGGACATGCCAGCATGTACCACGGTGGTACACACGTGCTCGGCTTCCCGTACTGATTTTCACGCGTCCAATACCTCGTAGGTTTTCCAAGACTCTCGTGAACTTCGTCCATACAGAAATAGCATACGGCACTGCGAGCAAAAATACGCATACCATCATTCCAACTTCAAACTTCGTGAAGTCTCCGTCCATGGCGTTCATACCTTTCTCCAAGGCTACACAGGTTTCTACTTGGGCGTTAGATACTTCCTCCTTGAGCACTGCTGCGGTAACCGGCTTCATCAAATGAAATACCTGTATGGCTCTAATGAGATTCTTGATTTGTCCACTTCCGACATACTCCTTCAGTTTCTTCTCTTGTTCATGTTTTTCATACTCTTTCTCTCCAGTGTACTCCAAGTTTCCTTCTTCATCATACTCTACTTGAGACAAGTGATACAGTAGAAATGACCTTCGGGCATATGACAACTTCTTGGTGTTCAGATCCGCTACATTGAGCGCGGTTCGCACTGTACCAAGTTTTACAAGATTGTCTCGCACCCAATCTTGCAGTTGACACAGCCTAACGTCCACATGCTTCAGACGTCCAACTCCTCGTCGTTGACTCCACTGTCGTGCAGATGATGAATCGCACCGTATCTCCACTCGTACAGGCGCGTTTACTAGGAACTCAAATAGCCTTCCGACTAGGATAGCTTCTCCACAAGTTCCACTTAGTGCATACAACTCTGCTTCACAGCTTGATGATGATGTGGCCTTCTGAGTCCTAGAAAATGATAACACTTGTACTCCGTTCAGTACAATGATTCCTGATGATGTACTCTTCCTTCGGGCTCTGTCCGGTGTCTTCAGGCTTGCCCAATCACTGTCCGAATACGCTTCCACAACATGTCCTGCGTCCTTGGCAATTTCTTCGTCCTCATGGCCATTCAACTTCGTGATCAACCGGCTTCCGATTTCGGTATACGGTAACAGAGTAGCCCTTGTGGCTGTTCCACTCAGATACAGAATCAAGTGCTTCAGACACTTTAGTGCCTGCACCGTCGGCTTCGACATACTTGATGCCAAACACTTTGAGGCATACTGAATGTCAATTCTGTCCTGTGCAAGGTACAAAATAGATCCGAGTCCAGATCTAAACCGTTTTGTCTCTTCAGCACTCAACTCCTTGGTCCGGTCTTCCTTCACCAGATCCACATGCTGTGGTGTGGCCTTACTCTTCAACTTCCAAGGTCATACAACTCAATGAGCTTCCGAACATACCTCTCATTCGGTTGGACAACAATTCCTTCTCGGGTGAAGACATACTTCCTTTTGAGATATCGCATCTCTTCTCCACTTCCTACTCCATTCGCTGGGTACGGTCCTTCTTTCTCCACCTTGAATACCTTCTCCAGTTCTTCTACCAACCAAATGGTTTCTTCCTTTTCTCCTGCTAGTAGCTCATCATCTACATGGATAGAGATACACAGCTTCCTTGTGGTGTGTCTAGCTAATGCGGGTACATGTACTGAGAACACGAATCCAAGTTTCTCAAGTATACTTCGCAAATGTTCATACCATCTTGTTGCTGCGTTTCTTTGACCAGGTAGGCATCTCTTGAGCCTCCACACGATTCCTTCTTTCAGGTTCGCGGCTCGTTTCATCCAATCACTGATTGTGATTAGCACCTCTTCTTGTTGCGGGACCTGAAGGTACGCGTCCTTTATATCAAGTACAACTACGACCCAGTTGTATACCAGGTGTAACAACAAGACTAGGCGCGACGCGGCGTTGCTTGCCGTTGGGCTGAATGTCTCAGCTGTGCTGCTCGCACCTGCCCTGTACTCTCTGGCCACTATGCGGCACCTCCTTTTCCAACGTCCGTCACGATGCCTCCAGTCGTAGACTTCGCGCAAATCCATACGCTTTTCATCACCTGTTGCATTCGCCTCCATGAATTCCTCGATTACTCCTAGCTTGCTAAGGCGATTCAATTCTTCCACGGCTGCTTCCTGATCCAAGGCATCCAGTTCCTCTGGACTTAATTCGGGTGGTGTTTCTCCTTGGTCATTCTTTGGAACTTCTTCCATCTCTTCTTCCATGAGATCTTCATACTCCACGTCTTCTCCTTCTACTGCCGTGAGATCTTCATGTTCATCCCAATGAAAGGGGTCATCTTCCTGAGATACCCTGCCTGCGAACAAAGGCGGGTAGATTCCTCTTGAAGGCGATGATGGTGCTGATGGCATTTCTCGTGACTTCTTCGGCGATCCTTCGACTTCTTGTCCACCTTCTACAGCTCTCTTCCGTAGGTCTTCTAGCATAGTATCGTCACTGACACGTCCTTCTGGTTCTCCCGGTGGTGCGTCCTGCATTGAACTTGAACTCCGGGAATGAGAACTAGATCCTGTGCTGGCCATGCCTCCATTTGAGGCCCTGCCTCCGCTCGAGGCCCTGCCTCCGCTTGAGGCTCCACTTGTGTCCAGCAGATCCAACAGTTCCTCGACCTGTTCCTCTTGGGACTGTCCTTGATCTTCCGCACGAACTACGGGTTCCTGTGCTGTTCCTTCTTCTTCTGCGATACTTGCTAATGCTGGGGCTGGTAACGGCTGTCTGGTATACGTTCCTTTTGGCTTCTTGGGGTTCCATGGAGTTACACTCAGCTTCAGTACTGGTTCCTTTCTCCATCCAGTGGCGATTCGCCTTACAGATCCTGTTGCCAAGATTCCGTCTTCAACTCCTACCAAGTGCATATCCTGAGAGTTCTTACCAAGGTAGATTCCTCCAATCCAATTCGCTGTTCCTTTCTTCTCGGGTTTCTTCAGCGCATACACATACTCTCCGAATGGGGCAATCTTCCCAAGGTAAGGTCTACCAACGACACTTTCGTAAGGGGTTGACCCTATCGCGGCGTGTCTGTGGTACCTGTTCAGCAACCATGACGCATGGCATAATCCCCAGGCCCACACTGCATGGCCTTCGGGAATCTCTATACCAAGCTTTCTTTCGGCTGCTCGTACCAAGCAAACTGTTTGGTTCCTCACCGTCTGGATAAACCTTTCCACTCTTGCCGTTCTTCCTTTCTGATACGGCTTGCTGTTCTGATCGTGTGTTTTGCGGTTCATCTTCTCCGAGTTTCCACGATTGCAGCTATCAGAGATAACATTGCCTCTTCCGAATCTCCAACAAATCCGACTTCCTCCAAGTGTCCAAGACTGTGTACCCATTTCAACACTTTCTCCACGGTCATTCTTTCCGTCTGCTTTCCAGATACCGGGATCACAACTGACATCCTTGTCCATGAACAGATTCCAACCAATGCTGGTGTGTCCTTTCCTTGTAGGAACATAAAGTCCAACTGAATTATTGGATAAGGTACTCCCACTGAGTCCTTTCCTGCTTCTGGGTTCTTCTTTTCGTGATCCTGCTTACTCTTAGCTTCTACGCATGACTCACACCAATGAGCAAAAGGTAGGTGTGTTGCTTCGTGAGCAAGTCGCTCTTCTTCCGAGGGTTTGTACGGTTCTGCTTCCACTCGTACTTTCTCCTTCTCTTCGCTCTTTAGTTTCTGTGCAGACTTCTGCATCTCCAACTCTGACAACGGATTTCCGTCTCCATCGTAGGTTGGTCCCAATACTCCTTCGCTCCTTCCAGGGGCGATATTTACCGGTACCACCGGCGTACTCAGCTCTTCTGGAACTCTTCCTTCACCTCTAGCAAAAGGTGTTTCCGGTCCTCTCGAAACCATGATAGCTTCAAAGTCTCGACAGAAAGTGAAAAAGTTTCCACTCACTGCATGTAGGATAACACAGATCCTTTTCGGTCTCCCATGACACTCTGCAATTTCCACATTGTGGCTCCTGATAGAACCATAGTCCGAGTACAACTCGACTAGTGACCATTCACTTCCTCCCTCTGATATCATTGTCGTCCTGTACTTCCATCCTGGAAAAGCATCCTTCGGATCCATATAAGTCGTTCCTTGATACAAAATACATGGTGTACCGTCTTCCATGATCGTCCAATTACCACTGGGTGTACTGTCCAACAGTTCCCGTAAATAGTTTGGAATACGTACGGTGACGCTCCTCTCCACTGCAGTCCTACTGTCAGTGCTACTTCGCGAGCTTCCATCGCTCCGACTTGTTCCTCCCGTCCAACGGGTGTTACGATCATTTCCGACAACAGACAATCTACCTAACAAACAACAACTGTTCCGTTTGTAAAAGATCCTTGCGTTCGCTCTTCCATCCGGGCTAACCAAAACCATTGACGACACTGTAAGGTTCCACTGAGCACTAAGAGCTTTCTCACCCTCAGGTACCTCTGGCTGATACTCCAGTTTCCAGCCATTCTTCAGCAGTCTTCCCATCGACAACAGAATGTTTGTCGCATCGCTTACAATAAAGCTTTCCGAAATACTTGGGGCTGTCCAACAGTCCTCTCCTTGTTCCACGGCGATCACTGCCGTGACCATTCCTGCTGACCTAATTGCATTCCCTTGGGCATCCTCTAACATGATACCCGTCGTTCCGGCGTTCATGCGTGTCGCTTTCGGATGTGACCTAGGTAACAAACTAGCATCCGATCCTGAATCCAAAATGATAATCTCAAGTGCTTCTTCGGGTACAGTCTCTTCTGCTTGAACTGCTCGAACTACTTCGTGGTTGTCTACAACAAACCAGTCTCCGTCTTCATCCGTTGCATCCATCACATACCACTCTGCTACATCATGGAATTCTTCACGAACCATTCGAACTTTATCAGTCTCGGTCTCCTTTTTCTCCTCCGTCGCTTTGAGGTGAGACTCGATCCACTCATTCTCTCGCTTCACCGCATCATCGATGGCTTTCTTGTCGTAAGGTTTTCCTTCACTTTTCAGCTTCCTCTGTTGCCTCAGATAGTGTTCTTCTCCTGGGTAATGTTCTGGTACTCGTGGGATTCCAGACTCTGTCGGTGGCGCAACTGGCTTGCACACCGGTTCCAGGCGTGTACCACAACCTTGGCAAATTCCAGTAGGTTCTCCAGATCCAAGTTCCTCATCTGAGTCTGTAAAACCTGGACTGGGTAGTTCACCGAAAAATGGGTTGGTGACTTCCTCACCTTCTGCGGTTTCATCTGCAACATCTCGAACCATACGGATGGTGTTGACATACGTGATGTCAATGTCGGACTCATCTTCTGAATTGATCGGGAAGGTCTCCGGATATTCTTCCGGCGGCGTAGCTATATATATGGTAAAATGGTTTTGGGTTGAATCCACTTGATCCACTTGACACTCCTACTCTTCGGGTGACAATCCTTGGGTCCGGTCGACTTGTCGTCTGGCGAATACTACCAGTTTCGACAACATTAGGTTTCGGGTAAGGTTCTTGGTTCGCTGGATTGTTGGGATACACTTCCGCTTGGGACTGTTCTTCGACTTCTACGTTCCGAACAGAATGTCTGTTGGGGCACTCATTTCCCCAGTGTCCTTCCTGATGACAAAGCCTACAAACTGTCCTTCCAAGTCGTTTCCCTTTTCCTTTCTTTCCTTTTCCTTTACTCTTTCCTTTGCCTTTTCTGCCTTTTCCACCTTTCTTACCTTTACCTTTTCCTCTACCTTTACCTCGACCTTTGCCTTTGCCTCGACCTCGACCAAACCTTCCGAATCCTCTACCTGCCTGCATGGCTCCGAATCCTCCGAACATCTTGCCATAACCTTTCTTGCCTTTTCCTTTTCCGCCTTTTCCTTTCCATCCTTTTCCTTTGTACTCTACTCGGTTCACTTCCATTGCTTGGTGTCCTCCACCAGTAGGTGCATTCTCCACTGCTCCTAGGTACTGTTGACCATGTCCTGATTCTAGAGGTTGATATACTTGGTTCGGCATCCAGCTTCTCGTAGTCCGCTCGTAGACTAGTACGCTTTCTTTGACTTGGCTGTATGTGGTTTTATCCGTAAGCTGAAGATGGATGTGTTCCTTCAAAGGACTAGGAATACATCTCAAGAGAGTCGACAGGAGAATCTCTCGAGGGTAGCTCACTCCACTACATCTCTCATAGTCTTTGACTAGTTCTTCCAGCTTCGAAATTTGTGCAACAGCACTTAGTCCGGGTGAAAAGTTTGGGTATCCATGAATCGCTTGCATCAAAGCTAAACTCCGACTTCTCGTACTCGGCTGATACATCCTCAGCAATGACTTCCACAAAGCAAATCCATTCCGGGATCCAGCGATACTGGGATCTCGCGCGTGCTGCTTCGTGGTTCCTGACAACCAAGAATTCAATAACGAGTACAGCTTCGTTGACATAGTCTGATACGTTTCATCCGAGAAAGTAGCTGGTAGTACTTCATGGTCTCCCAACTTTTCCAAGTTCTTAAAGGCATCCGAATATTTGGGTTCCGCATACGCAAGAATATTATAAAGTTGTTCCTTGAAGTCCATGACATCTTGTACATCGGTTTTACCTCCACCAAATGATGGTGGTCTCCCCAACATCTTCACTGCACCTTCCAATGCCTTAGAGAGTATTCCTTCATACGAGCTTCCTGCATTTCCTTGGTTTCCAGAATAGGTAACTAGCTGGTGAATAGCTTCTGTAGTCACTCTGGAGTTCTGAACCAATTGTCCAAGTATCTCTTGAGTAGGTACCATGCCTAATCCATCTCCATCCGCTCCATCTTGTACTGGTACTCCGGCGGCTGATGACGGTTGTGCGGCTTGAGGTCCTTGCATAGCTTCCGTCCTGACAAGCAAACAAACAAGTACCATTGCTCTGAGTTTCCGCTTGCATCCGCTACCGTGCATCCGATTCACTTTCCTTCGCATACAAGTGCATGTTACTCCTTTTTGTATTCTTCCTGCAAGAAGAGTTGGTCTGAATACGCAGCTCCAGATGAGCTGAAGTGCTAACAGTACAAGCACAGCGTTTGCTGTACGCAACTTCGTACACTGGGCAGCGAGTTGCCCAAGCGCCTCACAGATCATTCTTGTCGATCTGCTCTGCTGGCTCACTTCTTCCAGCTTCTTCCTGCTGCTTTGCTTTAGCGGTCTTACGGCGTTTTGGTTCGTCGATTTCCGACGACTCCGAATTATCCACAGGGGATTCGCTTTCGCTGGCCTCATCTGACATCTTACTGTCGCTACCTGCTTCGTCCTGCATGTTGTCCTTGACAGGCGTCTCTTCCGGCACTGCGGGTGCTTCCGGTACTGTCGGTTCTTCTGGAACGGCTTCCTTTGGAACTTCTGGATCTTTTCCTGCATCCGCTTCCGGGGCATCCAGGATTTTCTTTGCTTCACGCGACTCCAACGTTCTGCGTAGCTTGGCCTTGTGCTGCTCTTCGTACTTCTGCCGAAGCTCCTCTCGGGTCAATGCTTCCGGACTAGGCTCGACCAAATCCACCACATTCTTTTCATCCTCTTTGGCTGTCCAGATACTGGGCTTTTCTGGCTCGGCCTTCTTCTTTGCTGTAGCAGCTTGGCTGGCCTCCTTCTTCCGGTTGGCTTGCTCTTCTCTATACAACACTGGAAAGCCTCCTTCATCCTTTGCCTGCTTCCAGTATCGCTTGTTACTCTCCGCGACTTCCCTGGACATACTCCCAAAGTCGCAAAGTGCGAGCATTGGGAAAAATCTTTTGTACGGATTCGTAGTGTCTCCTTGGAATCCGGGGCGAGTGATTCCTCGCATCGGGTACAGTCGCCTTGTCTTGTTTCCGCGATTCAATATTGTGAGCATGGGCTCGTACAGGCAAAAGCATAGCTGGCTAAACTTGCATGCCTTCTTCCAGTGTCCACCATGCCAACATAGCGAGCACAAACTTTTTCCTGGAGGTAGGCTTCCATACACAGTACGCTTCCGGGTGGTCTCTGTTGGTTCGATGTCCAAACGGCCTTTTCCCGCAGGATGCATACTCCATACTTCAGTGAAGCGTCCGGCACCCTTACTCTCCCGTCGAGACGGGATGAGTCGTACGCTGTAGGGTTCCAACTGAGCTTGGATTGTTTCAAAGTCTTCATACGAAGTGATCTGCCAAGGGAACTCCCAGAGGGGCTGATACTCTCCGTCCTTCTCTCCAATCCCGCGCATAGCCAATCCAGAGAGAATTTGTACCAACTCCTTTGTCCAAGTTGAACTGAAAGGTTTTGACCCAGGGAGGTACTCTTCTCCGCTTCGTAGAGGGCGATTCTCGTGCCAATCTTCTTCGTAGATTCTTTCTGTCCATTCCCATCCTGGGGTTTCCTCAGGCGGTTGCTTCTTACCTTTTCCAGACCTTCTTTTCTCTGGAAGCTTCTTCTCTTTATCCTCTCCAGCCTGAGCATCCGTTCCCAACTTGGGCATTTTCTTTGGCTGCGGCATCGCTTTAACAGCGGGTTCAGCTGGTTCCGGTGCTTGAGTAGTTCCATCGTGGATGGATTGCAAGATCTGAAGT
Organism: Symbiodinium sp. CCMP2592; assembly: GCA_905221615.1. Lineage (NCBI taxonomy): Eukaryota > Dinophyceae > Suessiales > Symbiodiniaceae > Symbiodinium > Symbiodinium sp. CCMP2592. Next base: position 403,372 of record CAJNDT010005990.1, read on the forward strand.
AGACTCTTTTCCTCTCCGTGGCGTACTGCGATGTTGATGGCTTGTCCCATGGCACTTTGCAGTTTCTCCGATGCCACAAGGAATCCGCTTTGAGCCTTTTCCAGATTCCTGCAAGCTTGGAGCCAATCCTCTTCGGCCTTACGGGAGTTTGCCACTTGCTCGTCTTTCCGAGCTCGTAGCTTGTCCACGACTTCACGGGCTTTGTTGCGGTACCATTCATCCGGATCCACCGTCTCCACTGGTACAGTGATCTTGTCCTTCTTACGGTTGGCTTCATGAAGTTCTTTGGCTCTCCGCTCAGATTCTTCCACAGCTCTGATACGCTTTGCTTCATCCTCAAGTTCTTGCTGCTTCCGCTTTGACTCAGCCTCCAAGGTACGCTTCTTTTCTTCCAGCTCCTCAAGTTTACGCTTCCGAGACTCTGCCTCGGACTTCTTCTCTTCTTCTTCCTTGAGAGCTTCGAGACGTTCTGTCTCTGGATCCTTTCCTGGGGGATCGTAGTAAGATCTGGGCTTGAATTTCTGATTGTTCTGCAACATCCGGCTGTAGATACTAAGGAAGGGGGGTTGATACTTTCCGTCAAGTCTGAATCGCTTATACTCTTTCTCAAGCAACATGACGTTCTCAATCGATCCTGCCACTTCCATAGCTTCATCCAGCTTACGTCGAACACCTTGAGGACTGGTGGCTTCTTCTTCCTGTTTCTTCCTAGCCTTCTCGGCCTTACGGCTTTGCTTGGCTTCTTTCCTGGCAGTCTTCTTCTCTTTCTTCTTTTCTTCTCGCGACTTTCCTCCAGTTGTCCCTGGAGTCTTTGCTGGAGTACTTTCAGCTTTCCTTCCTGGCGTCTGCAGGAGGTTAGCTTGCTCCACCAAGGTAGCTCGCCTTTCTTCTGCACTCTGCCGCATTTCTCCCAACTCTGTAGTCCGGTCCACCATGACATCTTCATGTCCAGGCCTTGCCACTCTAGGCAACGGTTCATGTTCCGTGACTCGAGACACTTTCTGGTGGGGTTCATCCTGGAAGATCTCACTGTCGTTGAGTTCCATAGTTCCTGCCGCTGGGACGAGAGATTCTTCTTCCGCTCGTTCTCCCATCCTTGGGGATACAGTTGATCCCATACACAATCCGAAATTTCCTCTTCGAGGGTAAACGGCTGCGGTCGAATAACAAGGTGAGACATGTTCATCCACAAGCAACTTGTTTCCTGAATACTTCCTTGGCTCAGCGTGATACTCATACAGAATCCAAACACAAATAGCAAGAGGTCCTGGTACATCTTCTCCATGATCACCTTCATGGCGAATTCCAAGATTTACTGTCCAGTTTCCAGGTATCCTCGTGTACTTCCTCCGGTTCCAATCCGGTTTCCTTCGGCCCACAGGTTTCCTGGATCTTCAGGCTTCCTCGCTCCGCTACCAAGTTAAACTGTAAAACCCTGAGCGGTCACGCTTTTACTCTTGAACCAAAGGCGCTGCGTCGGTCACATAGTATGCAGCTATACAATACTATACCGTAGCCTGGGCTCACCAAAGGTGTGGGGCATTCCTATGTACAGAATTCAACACCGAACCATCTATATACATGGCATGATATTTAAGGCTCAGATCCTTTGAGGACCCCGCGGCTGATCTAGCCTTGGTGACATAGGTCAGAGCGAGGTCTCCGAAGTCGACCAGGTTGGTGTCGTCCGCCTCGAACTCCGGCGGAGATTTCCAGTCGGAGGCTATCCTCTTCGTGAGCCGCTTGACCATCTCGATCGAGATCTCTTTGCAGCTCCGAGCGTACTTCAGGACCAGCTGGCTCGGATCCTTCCAGTTCGCCTGAAGCCCTATCTCTTTGTCGGGCTCCTGTGCCTGGACCGCCGCCGAGAGCAGCGTGACCCGGCAGGAGTGCCAGGTGATCTCCGGCACGATCTTCAAGAGCTCTTTGAGCCGTTCGGGCGCGATATGCCCCCGCTTTAAATCGTCTGACGCTGCAGTAGTGAGCACGTACCGCAGCCACAGAATGCTTCGTTGGTAGCTGGCAGGTCGATCGGCGAATCGCTCAGCCGATTCGAGCTCTTTCATGAAGTAGTCGCGATCGTCCATCTCGAACGAAGCTGCGTGCCATCCGTCTTCCATCCAATCGGATCCGGAGACGGAGACTCTGGCCGCTGCAAATCGCGTCCCCTTCTTCTGCCGCTCGACCTTAGTCTGCCACACCACCCCATAGAGAGCCTCGTCCTTCAAGGCGAGTGCCTCGGGCACGACGTGGAGCGCATCGTCGAACCTGAGGGACGAGTAGATCATCACGAGCACCCACCATGCAAAGAACGCCATGGGGAACTGGCTCGACTTGAAACGAGCGCTCACAAATCTCTCGAGCGCAGCCACCAAGACCAGAGGGATGGGAACTGCTTCCCTCGTCTCTTTCCCTCGATCGCCGTACACCTTCTTCTGCAAGGCCATGATCCGGGGATCGAGGAGATCAGGCAACTGCAAGCCGATCCGCTTGCAGATCCATTTGACCGCCCCGCGGACCGAAGGTATAACGGTGGGGCCGCATCCTCGGTCGGAGAGATCTAGGAGATACTTGACGAGCACGTCGGTAGTCAGCGGGATCGCCGCTATGTTCTGCGACCTCGCCCATGTCTCCATCCTCTCCCAGTGACGAACGCACTGCTGGACCGTGCGGAAACCGCCACTCTCGAAGACGATCACCCTCAGCGCATTCATCTGATCCTGAGAAAGAGGAGATCCCGGCTTCGGGTTGCCAGCGATCGCTGCGTGCTCGCCGCACCTCTCCACGATCGCCTTCAGCCTCATGCCCCACTTCCGTGTCTCGCCAAGCTCGCGAGCTTTAAGCGAAGCCTGTGGATCCTCGGCCCGCGGCTCGATCGCCCGCGGCCTCTTAGCAAGTGGCAAAGGCATAGGAGGCTCTTTGCCACTCCCTTTCGACTCCAGTGGCGATCGCCCGAAGACGATCGGAGCTTCAGCCAAGCCGAATCCCAGATCAGTAGCCAGATCGGCCCAGCCGCAGTGCTACGAACCAGCACAAACAACAGCTCGATTGACGGGACCCACCTGCCGAGCTCCTCCTCGTTCTTCCGCCGAGCTGGCGTGTGGAGTTCCTCGAGGGCAGGGACTAGATCAACGAACGCTTGCACACACTCAGCGATCGTCCCGTCCGAAACAGCCGTGAGCTTCTCGAACTGAGCCATCCGAAGATCCACCAACCATTGGCAAAATTCATCCCCGAACAAGGGGAGGGACAAGATCTTCCGAACAGACCTATCCATGCTTGGCCTGAACAGCTGCACGAACGACCGCACGTGCCTGCTAATGGCAACCGAGCGCCGTGCCTGAGACAGGTTATGATCAAACTCAATTCCGGCAGAACATGCGCTGGGATCTAGCGCGCCGAGAGGATCGCTCGGCATGTTTGTTCCGCGGAAGAGCCCGGCTGATCAGCCAGGAGCTTCGGTCGCGCGGCGCACCACTCTCTTAGGAGCGTGCACAAAATTCGACCGTCATCTAAGCCTCGATCGACAACTACTCCGAAGTGTCCATCGTGTAGGGTCCCGTTGTCGATCTGGCCGGCGGGTAAGCCGGGGCGAACGCCTTCGGCGCCGAGGTCGGGGTAGAGGACGAGGCGGCGATCTCCGGACCCGTCTCCTCCACCCTGACCGTGCTGAACCGCTCGTACTCCGCCTGCTCACGATCCTGGAGGACGTCCGTGAAGACCTGCGGCGTGATCACAGCCGAGGTGCGCGAGAAGCGCATGTCCGCCCTCATGCGATCGCGGGCTTCCATGACGACCTGCTCGGCGAGCTGCGCCTCCTCCAGCTCGCGCTCGGTCGGCACCTGAACAGTGCTCACCCTCTGGTCGAACACCTGCTGAGCCGAGGTGGGCATGTTCGCGATCGCCGAGGTGACAGAGGAGCCCAGCTGCTGAACCGCCTGCCGAGCTGCCTCATCCATCAGAGCCGGAGGGCCATTGCGGGCCCGAACGGAGTTGTTCTCGTCGTGCGACCGGTGGGCGAGCGCCTCCTGCCGCACGAACTCCAGCGGGCAGACCTTGAGCTTGGACCGAGCCCTCACATGAAAGTTCCCATGATCGACTGGGAACTCATCCGTCGCTGTCCCCACTTGCTCCTGCTCGTCGGCGAACACACTGCGGTACCATGGGCCGATCACTGCAGAGAGCTGTGCGAACTGCTGGATGTGGTCCGGGCCTTCCACGCGAGCGCGTTGGCTACAGCAGGCCTGGATCGTGTTGATCAAGGCGGGCCCCGAGATGTGGCTGACCGTGAGCCAGGTGCCTGGCACGGAGGTCCGCCCGCACTTGAGATCGATCCTGTTATTCGCGTCCCGGAACCGGAACTCAACACGATCGGCATCGTTGCCATAGCCTTCTCTCGAGGAGCGATCGGTCACTCGGAGCTCGCAAGTGCTCATGGCATGATCGCTCGCCATTATACCGCTCCTCTTGGCCCGATCGTGTAGACTCGGGCTCCGACCTCGAACGAAGTCACCGAGACCTTCCATCCCACGAAGACCGAGATGACGATCGAGGGGCGGAACCACCCTTCGTTGGCCGACCTGATCAGGACCTCGTCACAGAACTGCTGCTGGACGGAGAGGTCCGAGTCCGAACGGTATCCTCGGAACACCCAGTGGAAAAGGACCTCGTTCCCATTGAAGACCTTCACGTCCACATAAGTGGCCGAGGTGTCGAACATCACCGGCCATGTGAAGGGCTGGAAAGCCGGGTGCGATAGCGCCCGACTCGCATAGGAGTCCCACTGAGCACATGGGCCCCCAGTTTTCGAAGTCATCGAGAAAAGCAGAATTGCTTTGATGCCATCGAGGGTGTAGTTCGCGAACAGCGAGCAGTGGTAGCCCGAGTTCGGGGGCATGACCAAATCCCGCTCCGTCAGCACATTGATCGAGCTGGCGGCATTCGAGATGATCTCCTCGGCCAGCCAGTTTTGGAACGGGGAGATCACCCGGTCGTCGCGATTGTCGATGACGAGGAGGGAGTTCTGGGTCTCGTCCTCCTCTTCAACCACGAGCTGGCGAACGAACTCAGGCCGCTGAACAGCAAAAGGGTTATGTGCTGCAGGAGCAGGGCGGTCATTACGACGTCCTCGACGATCGTCGCGACCCCATCCTCCCGAGCCCCAATCGCCGGATGCAGCAGGTGGGGCTGCTGGGTTCTCGGGAGCTTCAGCTTCGCCCGGAACATAGAACCCCCAGGATCCCGGGTTCTCCGTCGGGCCGATTCGGCGAGGCAATCCGAACTGCGGGACTGACGGAGCCGCCATCGGACGGCCCTGAGAAAAGCCTGCCAGAGGGAACGACATGGCTGCGATCGAGCGAGCCTATTCACTGTCACCTCCCACGCCGAATTTTTCGGTATGGCCCGATCGGCTATCGCCAAAATGGCCACGGAAAAAAGAGATCGCGTCTGTTCCAACGATCGCGAAACTGATCTCCTAATTCCTACCCACCAGACCGATAATTAGGAGACATCTATATCTGTATATATGTTTCGTTTGAAAGAAACTTAAAAGGATCCCTTGCCTGGCCTCGTAAAAAAGGCCTGCCCGCATCCAAGGGCTCCCTACAGGAGCCCAAACAGCTGCAAACACCGGCACAAACTTCACAACCTGCACATGCGAGGCTACAAGTCAAACAACTGCATGCACATGAGACAACAAGGCTTTGCATGGTTTTCCTGAAGCAAACGAACCTTCAGTCCACTAGCACCCCAGGCTTCCTCCGTTTGGAGGGCTGCCCCTGGCTTTTTGCTGCCCTTTTGGCAGCCGCAGTCGCCTCAGCCTCCTGCAGCGGCAGGGGATCCAAGGGCCGGGCCTTGGCCCCGGCTTTGTTGACAAGCGAATACCTTCTGTCGTCGCCTGTCCGTTGAGCCTGGCGGCCTTGGCCGATTCTCACGACTTTGTCCGTCGCAGCAGTTCCCTTAGGAAAGCTTTGCCGTGCTCTAGTCTGAAAAGACTCAGCAGTAAGCACGGCATTTTCTGTTGCTTCAAAGAACAGTGCCATATCATCCAAGTGGACTTTGGGCACATCCGTGACATGGCCCGCCTCCAGGACTCGGATCTCCTTTTCCATCCAGGCAACCTTGAGCACATTCTTTTCTGCTCTTGCTTCCCTGGAAGCACGGCGGGACAAGCGAGTCTTCGCTGCTTTTCTCGGAGAGCTGCCTGTTACAGACACTAGAGCAGCCTCGCTGTCTTCCCCGCCGAAAAGGCCAGAGCTCTGTTCTTTCAGTTTCTCTGCCTGCCGCTTGGACTGCTGCTCCTTGGAGGCATCGTTTCGGGAGCCCACGAGCGATAGATAAACATCGCTCTGGGACAACGATGACTTTGCCGGGTATTTTGGCAGTTTTATGCTATGCTGCTTAGAAAGCAGCTTGCACAAGCCCGGGCTCCATGGACGAAGTACCACAAACGGACCATGGTCCGTTGCTTCTATCTCCTTGTCACCCAGCGTCCAGCTGGCACCATCCAGCTTCAGGACATATATTCTTTCGATTACCAGCGGCATTGTACCTATATATAGCCTTGAGCCGAACTTTATGGAAAGATCAACAACACGTGCCTGCAAACCATCCTTGAATTCACACTTGCAAAAGCGCCAAAAAGTTCCATTGCAGACATCAACCTTGGCTCCTTTTCCCGGAAAACTCAGCAAGCGAGAACTGTCGAGTAACTCAAGAAGCCTTTCGCTTTCGCGAGGCAGCGGATCCTCAAACTTTCGGCAGGCTTCGGCCTGTACAGGATGCACTCCTTCAGCGAAGCAGTGTTCTTCAAAATGGGAATCTTCCAGCCCTTCTCGTTCAGAAGGACTGTCGCCAGATTCGGCTCTGAGCCGACCGGGATCTGCCAGAAGGCAGATAGCAAACTTCCGGCTGCAGCCGGGGGTGAAATATACAAGCTTGTGCCCGAGGCCGAATGCCAAACCTCCACACTGCCAGCTGCCGGCTTTAAGCCAACCTTTGAAATCTGATCCGTGAAGGGGAAGATCGTCAGCTTGCCTGTCTTGGCTTTGCCCTCCAACAGACAGCACGTGGGATTCTTCAAAAAGGTCAACTCCTCTTCACAGTGCGAGTACTTCAGGAAATACTCGCAGCAGAGCTCGAAGAACTCTCCTCGGAGTCTCTCTTGGCTGCAAGCCTCCGTATTATGGGGCAGTCGGTCCACAGAGTCAGACACCACTTCGGGTGCATCTCCGCTATACAGATCGAAGAATTTCTTGAGCTCGCTCAGAGGCACCTCGACCTTCTTGTCCCAGCTCACTGGGCAAGACAGCGAGAAAGAGCCGTGGCTCTGGCCGATTTTCTCCAGCTTCCAAGGCCAGATGTCCTGATACTTCTGCTTGCCTTTGTACAGGTTGCCCTCTGCGAAGCCTTGCAGCTTCATCAGGAAGGCCGGGTCCTGCATGTTCTCCAAGGTCGCAGGGGCCGCATCAGACGGCCCATCTTTTGTAGCAGCAGCCGGTGTTGCACCGGCACTCTTGCCACCCATCTCGTGTTCGTACAAAGTCAGCAAATTGGCCAAGGACCCGTGCTCAAGGCCTTCTTGCCCCGACTTCTCTTTCTTGCACATGAGGGTGCTTCGAACCATCAGGCGACCGAAGCACTCAACTGCCTTGGCACGTGCACTTGCCTCCGTCACATTCTGAGTGTGAGCCCAGGCACGAGAAAGAAGATCCTCCCAATCCTTTACAGCATCTTCCATGCCTTTCGCACAGAGCCTGCTGACATCGCTCTTGTTCAGCAGCCGAGCCACACCGTCTACCACTTTTGTGGCTGTCAGGTTCGTCGCGATCATCGCAGCCCTCGCGAAAGCATGCGATCGCTCCTGCCCTGCAAACCGGAGGCCGGCGACCGTGGACATGAATTCCTCTCCCAATCTTTTGCTTGCCCCACATTTCAATCAAAAGTCGTGCAAAAACTTCAGCAGAGGTGCTTCGGTTCCTCCTGCATAGAATCTGCAGAACAACCCGCAAGCGGCCACGGTCTGTGGCGAGGCATCCGGCACCGTGGCTGCTACATCAGCTTGCACAACATCCCAGTCGATGCACAAACCTTGCTCTGCCAGCAACTTTGCTCGGGTCACCATCGCCATGGCGAGCTCCAGCTCCCTGCCGTTCTTGCAACTCCTTGGGCTGCATTCATGACTTCCTGAACGAAGGAGGCCAGCGAGGGCAGTACCGCATCAACTTCCGCTGACAGCACCAGCCACTCCCATCCATTATCCACGGCCCGCCGAAAGTCCGTAGACAATCGCTGCAACGTGAGCTTGCCGTTGTCCGACACCGTCTCTTGGTCCGAGGGACATGCTGCAATGCAGGCACGGCAAAATGCCGTAAAGTGACTGCATGCTAACGACATGTATCGCTCATCGCCTCGCACCTCAGCTAGCAGCCCTCCATTCATATCCACTTGCCGCTTGTTGAAACTAAAGGCCTTTTGGCTCAGAGCTCTATCCGTGGATATTTCCATGCAAACACTTCGCTTCAGCTCCATGGAGCTGAAGCCTACAGATTGCACTTGGGCCCCTGTCTTGTGAACTTGGGCTCCATTCAATCCTAACCCTGAGCGATTCGACGGGTGCACCAGGACTTGACCCGGCCGCAGCACCTGCCTGTAGCACTTCCTGTTCTCCTGCAGGATAGTTTCGATCTCCGTCCATCTCTCCAATGCCGGAGCATCTTTCTTCAATGCCTGCTCCACGGCCGTAGCCCAGGCAGGCTTCATCTTTTCCAAGTTCTCTTGAAAAAAACGGCTGCATGGCAACAGGATATGCATTTCTTGTCCGCCCTGCCCCCCCCCCCTGTATACACGAAACACCCTTCAAACACAAGTCATCTACGTGCCTAACATAGTCATTTCCCTATATAAGAACTGTACTTCAAAAAGTTATGTTAACTTAGCTAAACTTTAGCTAAACCCCCTAACCTTTGAAAATTTTTAACATACTTACACCGTAACTTACACCATTAGTAACACCATTTGTGTAAACACTTAGCTAAGTCTCTTAACAGCTGTATTTGTTTATCACACTTATAAGTGATTTGCAGTATAGAACTAGTATAGATACAACCGGGTTGCAAGCTATTTAACAACATGCTTGCAATCTATATAAACACTTACAAAGCCACGGTTCTTCCCAGCAGGGGGAGTTCCTGCAGCAGGCTCGCCTCCTCGAGCAGACGAGCATTGGTGTGGGCGGCGACAAACCGTGGGTGCCCGAGCGGGGTGCCCAGGGCAACAAACCCGCGCTCCTCCTCCGGTGCGTCGCCACGCCAAACGTTCGTGCCGAGGTCGGCGATGCCAGGCGGAGCAGGCCCTCCATCACGGTTGTACACCCGGGTTTTGCCGAGGTCTGCGGCGACGCCCGCCCGGGTCTCGATGGAGGAAGTGACAACGTCAAGCGCCTCGCGCGCTCGGGCCGGGGTCGTAACGACGTAGACGTCGTCGAGGAAGGCCGCGAGGCACTCGCCGGGGCGCAGCTGCGCGTCTGCAGCGACGAGGGCATCGTGTTGGCCCAGGGCGTACATCGCAGGTGCCAGGGCGTCCCCCTGTTCGCACCCTTCTCCCTGATGGATGGTTCGCCGCCGCCCATCGGCGTCCCACCAAAAGTACGTGGACTGCTGTCCGTACCAGAGGCGCACAAACGGGAGGAGTGCCGGGGCAACGGCGTGCGGCTTGCTGAGGAACGCGGATGAACGCGGTGCGCGAGATCGTGTCATAGGCGCTGCGGCCATCGAGTGACACGACGGTGGCCGCAGAGTCGAGATCGACAGCGGCGCGAAGCATTCCTGTAAGTGCGTCGGTGCCAGCCCTGGTTTGTAAAGTTTGTAAGGCAAACTGGTACGGTCGGGTGGCCTCGTCGAAGGTGTCAGCAAACATCCGCGCAAGGCTGCGAGACACGAGGCGCCGGTAAGTGTCGCCAGTGGCGATGCCGCGGACGCCTCCGCCGGGCTTGCTAAGCGCAGTAAGGCGTGACAGGCCGATGGCGTTTGCCGCGTCGGCAGGGACGTGCGCGGCGACAAGGAGGTTGGCCGCGTACGTGAACAGCTCGAGCGCCGCAGCGTCGTCGAGCAACAGCTTGTAGTGCTCACACGTGGCCCCCGACAGCCCAGCTCTGGTGGGCGCCGCTCAGGATCGGACAAAAAAAAAATGCGGCGAATGTTTCTTCTGCCCCAGGTGCGATAGCTGCGGAAGTCAGGGCGACACGCGCACGCGAGACTTCTCCCCGCCGCACGTTGGCGCACGCGAGTGCCCGACGCCTCTCGCGACTTACTTCATTGTCGGCAGCCGTGGCGTCGGCTGCGAAGCGAGCGCGCGGTGCGGCCGCGGCCGCGTGCGTAGCCCCGAGCAGAGCCCCCCAGCGGCCAGCAAGGAAGTCGCGCGTTCGCTGCAAGAGCGCCTCGCGGCCTACTGTGCCCGATTCGCGAGCGCGGTGGAGCAGCAGGCGCGGTGCGAGTAAGAAGAGCTTCCATGCTCGGGTCTGCTGAAGGGCCGTGCCGCGCGTGAATGCTTCACGGAGGGCACGGAGTGCGAGGACGAGCGCTTGTCGCACGCCAGCCCGCAAGAAGGCCGGCACACTTTGCATGGTAGGCACGGGCATGCCGAACTCGGCAGCGAGGTCGACAGCATCGAGGCTGGACCACGCAGCAGCCGAGATGCCAGCAAAGGCTGAATGGCCTGCCCCTCCCTGTGAGGCTACGGCATCAACGTCGTCGGCAGTGCGGGAGGGCTCTCCGCCAGCGTGGTCAGTGCGATGTGTGTGTGCGCTTTCGACGTGGTGCTGGCGATGCGGGCACGGCCTGTGGGGCGGGCGCCTCACAGCGGGCGTGTGGCGCAGCCGGAGATGACGGCGGCCGCAGGCGCGGGGGCAACAAGTCGGGCTTGCGAAGCTTCAATATCGCGCTCCAAGGTGGAGGCGCCGTTGTGGCCTAGCAGAAGGGTGAGCAGCCCCTGCTGTATCGCAGCCGGAAAGTAGTGGCCCTCCTCCGGCACGGCGACGGCGTGCAGCAAAGTACTGAGGGATTCGGCGCCGGCGGAGCGAGGTGCCGCCCACGCGGTTAGTCGCTGGAAAGCGGCCGATTGGCTAAGGTCGTCCCCACGTGCTTGTGCGACGAACGCGATGGCAGCGATGGTATCGTGTACAGGGACAAACGGGCACGCGGAGGCGGCCTCCACCTGGCGTCGCCACCCCAATTGAAGCATCTGCATTCCATGCGTCGCGCGTCTCGGGCGAAACCATGCCAGCTGCGTGGAGCAGCAAAGGCACGTAAATGCGGGAGTTGGTATGCTGGGTGAACGGCAGTGACGGTGGGGGCGCTTGGGCAAGATCGGCGACGGCCTGCCGGGGTGGTGGTGGGCGCTGGGTAGGCTGCTCTGGCCTCGGTTCTGTTCTGGACTGGGCGGGAACTTGAAAAGAGATTGCTCGCGTCGGTCCCGCAGTGGCTCAAGCACGTTTGCCAAGTTCAAGCTCAAGCGATCCTCTCGTAGTTTCCCCCAGTATGAATCACGCAATGACACCGCCTGCGAAGGGCTTGAAAAGAGCGACGAGATCACCACTGCATGAGATGGATGGAATAGAGCGAGATGATGACGGTCATGACGATGCGGGTCGAGGTGCAAATGTCGCTCAGATGGCGAACATCGTACGCAATGAGATCCAGAGAGCCTTAGCTCCCATGGATGAGAAGCTTGATTACATTCAGACCTCCCTGGGCCAGAAAATGCAAGACATTGAACACACAGTGTCTGCTCAAGGAGTTCGGCTTGAGAAGCTGGAGCAACGAGTAGCTGAAATCGGAGACACTCCACGTACATTGTTGTCCGATCGAAGCCTAGATTTGGAAGGCAAGGTGCAAGAGTTACAGTCACAACTGGCATCCTTGAAATCGTCGGAGCTTGCCGTCCAGCCGGATCATGCTCGAACGATGGTCGTAGGTGGGCTGGACAGCTTTTCCTCCGTACAGGACGCTACCAAGTGGTTGACGCAAAAATTGAGTTCACTCAGCTCGCCTCCGCATATCGGCACGTACATGAAGTCGCAGGAGTTCCGTGGATTGTTATTTGCCAAATTCAAATCTTGTGTTGATCGGGACACGGCCGTTGCTTTGCTCAGAAGTGCGGAGTTGCATGAGAGTGGCAAAAGGATTTGGGCAACGCAAGACCTTCCGCTACAGAAACGTGCTCAAAAAGTTTTCCTCATGGGACTGAAATGGCAGCTTGGGGAGTGGGGCTTCATGAAACGAGACATGGAGCTGAACGACAACTATGATCGCCTGAAGGTTGGTGAGGGTGTTGTGGTTTCCTTGTCTATCAAAGCTCAGCAGCTGGAATGCCAATGGTCTGACGACTGGGCACAGTGGGCGGAGTTTCAGAATTCTTCGGAACTTCGTCAATTGATCACTCGAGCAAATGAGATGCTGCAGAAGGACATCACAAGCAAGGGCAAGGGCAACAGCAAAGGCGGTCGTGGCAATGCCTAGGGACATCTCCGTTCGAGTCCATTTTCGGAACACGCACCTGCATTTTCATCTCGCGCAAAGCTTGAATTTTCAGCTGGTGCAAATTCTCGGTCGCTCACGACGGGTCAACCTGTTCACGTGGTTAAGTCGACGAAAGCAAGACATGGCGATGAATCAGTGCAAGTGAATTCAAATCAGGCGCATATGCACATTTATTGTAAAAATGCAAGACTTCATTCAAACGCAAAACTTTTGGAGTTATTGGGTGAGATGCAGCAATGCATGTGGGATGTGGTCCTTTTCAGCGAGACTAGGGCCAACATCGACAAATTAACATTGGACGGAGGTCATTTACTGTATGGTTCACGCAGGGCCACAACTTGTGCAGGTGTTGCAATTGCGTTACACTCCAAACATAAAGCTTATGTGCAACAAGTTCGTGTACTCGATGACCGCTTGATGTATTTGGACCTGAAGAACGGTGCGCGCATTATCCGGTTTGTGTCAGTATACATGCCCCACGCTGGATATCCGATCGACGATCTGCGACGCATGTACGAACAGCTTCAGTTTGTTCTTGAGGATGCTCGTCGGCGCGGTTTTGCGTACATGGTTGGGGGAGATTTCAATACACAACTGGGCATTGGAACACGTGGCGATCTGCTTGAACAGATGTGTCTAGCCTATGGCGTTGCAGTGTTGAACAGGGATTCACCTGTACAGGAGGCATGGACATTCGAAAGCAGCATGGGCATCAGGAGGCGTATTGACTTTTTGCTATGTCATGTTTCGTTGAGTGCGCGATCAGCTTGTACATCTTGCCATTTCGATTTAGGTTCCGATCACAGGGCAGTGCATGGATGCATTGAGCTTGAAATATGTCGAAAACCACGTGTTGCGCGTCAACCTTGTCGACGCGGATGGCACCCGACTGCCCCAACAAAGACTCTGTACGAATCATTGCTCGTTGACTGGTTGCGAAAATCAAAGCCACAGACGCTTTCGGAGCTTGAAGATGGTGTTAAACGTTGTGCAGAACAGGCAGAAGGTTGCACCCAACGATCCACTGATGCAAAGAAGCCTTGGGAACGTGAAGATTTTCGTGGCCTACTTCAACAACGACGGCAATGCAGATGTGCCGTGGAGCGGGCACATCTTTCCAAGCTTATTCGAAAACATTTGCGTCGCCATATGCGTCTACGACGTAATGAGAAGTTGAACGAGATCCTGAGCGAATTTTCCAGCCTAAATCGTCTTCATGCTGTTCAAGATGATAACATAAAACGACACAGTTGTTCGACGCAACCTTCCCCGGATGACTTCGCCGATTTTTTGGAGAACATCTTTTCGACTGGGGATGACAGTCACGCGTCATTGCCTTTTACTTGCCCGCAGTCGTGTGTTGACAAGATTCCTGCATTCGACGATGCTGAACTCCAGTTGGCTTTGAAACAGCTTCGGAATGGTAAGTCTGCAGACGGCGATGGCTTGGTCTTGGAAATGTTTATTCATGCCGGCGGGATGTTACATCAGTGCTTACTCAGCATGTACAACCATATGCTACATGAACACGTTTGGGATCCGAAGTGGTGCCATACCGTTTTCAGCATGCTCCCGAAGACTGGTGATGCTTCACTGGCTTCGAATTGGCGCCCGATTGCGATATTGAATCAGTTGAGTGGAAATGCAACTTGTGGTTTGCAAGCTTAGATTTTACGAAGGCTTTTGATCGCATGGAACACAACGCATTGTTTGCTGCACTTGCGAAACAGGGTGTGGAATCTTCGTACATACAGCTATTGAAGGCATTGTACTTGGGTCAGACAGGATCTGTTCATGGCAGCCGCAGATTTCGCATCACGCGTGGAGTCAAACAAGGTGATGTTTTGAGCCCTTTGCTTTTCAACGCTGGGCTTGAAGCTGCGATACAATCTTGGAAATCCCGCATCCGTGACTGTGGTATTCACGTGGGTCACACCGAACGTTTGACGAACATTCGCTTTGCAGACGACTTGATGATTTACAGCAAATCGTCATCTGAATTGGCCTACATGTTGGAAGTGTTGTCGGAAGAGCTTCTGAAAGTCGGTTTGCAACTCAATCCGAAGAAAACAAAAATTTTGACGACAACGGAGCTGGCATCGCCAATGTATTTGGATGTGCATGGAGACATGATTGCGGTTTTGCACGGTAAAGATCAACATCCTTACCTCGGACGTTTATTGTGTGGCAATCTCCGTGAGCGTGCAGCCGTGGAATACTCACACCGTATTCGGGTTGCATGGCACAAGTTTCATTTACATCGGCAGAGCTTGCTGAACAAACATGTCTCATTGAAGAACAGGTTGAAGCTGTTTCAAGCAGTTGTGACTCCGGCGGTACTGTATGGACTATCAACTTTGCCGCTTACTGACAAACAGTTTACTGACCTTGATGTTGTTCAACGTCGTATGCTGCGGTCCATAGTTGGTTGGCGACGTGTGGACGATGAGGAGTGGGTGGTCACGATGAGAAGGATGAACTCTCGGGTCTCTTACGCTTTATGCCAACACCCAATACCCAATTGGACAAAACAGCTGCGAAGTTGTAAATTCAAACTGGCTTCGCGACTTGCGGGTCAACTCGGATGGCACTTTTATACCACGAAATGGTTACCAACAGAAAAATGGTGGCATAGTTTCAGTGAAAAGCCGAGCCGAAAGCCTGGTCGTCCCGCTACGCGCTGGGATGATGACTTAAACATGTTCGCTGCGACTCACCTTGACCGAAATAGTTGGATCGATTGTGCTGCATCGTTGCCCGAATGGCGCACGTTGCAAAGCTTGTTCATATCTTAGGCGTGCATATGCTTTTCCTGACATTCCCCATGTCCTTTTAGGACCGTAGTCTTGGACTCGAACGGGCGCAAAGCAAAAAGGTCCCGCAGTGGGGCAACGACTACACACCCACCGCTCGGTGTGTGAGTTCATGTCAACCTCCCACAGCATGGGCACGTTGCACCGCATGCAGGCGGGGGCCGGGCCGGGGACGTGAACCCGCTCCCACGCCAGCTCGCTGGAGCACCGCATGCACAGCCACACTGCCGTCCAGCTTGCGATCCCATTGGGCCCACGGTGCGAAACCGGCGCCCAGTGCATACGGTTGTCCGGCAGCTCGACGAACCCCAACGCGGGCCGAGCCAGGCGGCGGCAACAAACAGCGCGTACATGTGCGGGCTTCGAAGGTTCTGCGGCGTCCGCACGAGAGAACGTTCGCATGGCGTAATCAAGCACTTCAGCGTGTGCAGTGCTGCGTGGTGGGGCTCGCGCAGGAGGAGGATCAAGGTCGATCCCGAGCTCCTGGCAACGAGCAGCAACGCTCGGTTCGCGGGGGAGGTGGTCGAAAGCGGCACGGCAGTTGGGGCACCTGCCATGCAAGCGGGCAGCCCGCACCATACAGCCGAGGTGGGTGAAGCCGCCGCAGCACGGGTAGGTGGTCTCGTGCGCATTTGGTTCGGTGGCGAGGGGTTCCAAGCAAACGGGGCATGCCGCAGGAGCAGGCGCGTCAAAACCTGGGGTAACGTCACCGGGTGCATCCACTGTGGGGGGCGATGAAAAATAAATACGCGCCCGTATATTCGACTTCCTTCATGTATAATGGACAGGACATGAAAGGAGCTCTTCGTATTTCGCAGCTCTTAAATCAAATGCTAGAGCGATTAGGCCGCATCAAAATCGGACGCTTCACGAGCAGCCGGAAAGAGATGGCCCACGCACGCAGACGTCTTCGTAAGAGAGACAACAGTATTTTTATTGTTAGAGGAATGTTGATAAATAACACACCAAAAAGTATTGCATGAACAAAATTAACACGCCCTCCAGCATTTCAGCTTCTCCAACACGTAAACTACCATAAATCCGCGGCCGAAATTCGGCGGCAGATTTTTACACATATCAAACCCGCGCCTTGCAACAGCACGGTTTGCATGCACATGAGGTAAAGCACGATTGTATCGGTATTTACGGTGTTTTGGGATGTTTTCGGTATATATGAGTTGTCGACCAATGTACAGAAACAACCTGTGGAATGGCATGGAAGAGGCGGGTGTGGATCTTGGGGGGGTGACCACATATATATATATAAACAACCAACTTATATAATGTACTTATATCTATACACATACATCTGCGCATAAATTTCTCTGCATATGTCTATACGGTTCATTTCTGCTGTCCGTATGTTATGCCACTTGCCTGGTTTGCACATTACGAGTCTGAGCATACACATTTACGCATATACCTTTAACATCTTTACACACAGAAAAATCGGTAATTACTAACATATACACATGTGCTTATGTATGTTTACATATATCTATATATATATGTGTGTGTGTGTGTAAATTTGTACATACGTATAGCTAAACGTGCTTGTACATACGTATGTCTACATGTATATGTGTACATATATGATCATACATGCACACACACACACATATATATATATATATACACATGTTACGGGCTTGTGATATTGTGTCTGCGACACTTCCTTTATTAAAAATAACATATTCAAAGAAATGGCTTTCATTATTGATACATATTGTTGACTCATAGGACGGTGTAGCGTAGACAAGATGCTATATGCGTTTGTTTGCAGAGTTACGCTTGTTGATACAATGAGGATTGAGCTTAGCATTTCTGGGCTTGGCACCCTGTGATCTTTCATGTCGTATCGCTCATAGCCAATGATGCTTTATGTAGTTCGAAGCAGTTGAACAACTGGAGAATTTTCGTAACGTGAATTTGCGAGTGCTGTCACACATCAAAAATGGTCCATCAAAAATATGCATGCAACTGGAAAGCTGCGTGTGTTCACATGGAAATGCATGCATGCTAGCATGTTTATATGCATAGTTACATTTAAATTTACATATATTCACCCACATGAAAATATATCCACATGTGCTATACAGACCAGATGGGGTGGATTATGGTAACGTTTGAGATTACAGAAGCCGTTCAGAACTATAAAAAAGCGCACTCTCACAGCGACCCGGTCTCTTTCGAAAGCATCGCCGCATTGAGGAGCACCTTCTGACGGCGCGGTATGTGGTGGACAAAACGGAAGCAGCAAATCTGCTAGTGTGGATTGTCAGCCTTGATTTATCCAAGGCATTTGACGGGGTGGACTATGCATTGCCTGTATGCTGACCAACCGGGTGAGGTGATTGGGCAGCCTGGGCACGGCAGAGATTTCTTTTTTCAATATTCAAGCGAGTGTTCGGAAAGGCTGCGTCTGCGTGTTGAGTCCAAGGTTTTTTTGCTGTGTTCTACAACACATAAGGCGCAAATGGAGAAACCAAAATTTCAATGCTGGTTGGGATTTGCATGATGGCTTGACGAACTTACTCGACCTCCGGCTTGCAGATGACATCCTCTTGTTTGCCAAATCAGCGGATGAGGCCGTAACCTTGCTACAATCTTTGGTGCGGGATCTTCAGCAAGCTGGGTTAATCCTAGACGCGAGCAAGACGAAGGTATTGACTACAGAAGCACAACCACCTTCACGCTTTTTATTCTTGGAGCAGAACCGGTTGAAGTCTTAGTTTGGGTGTGTCCTGTCCACGGAGCCCCTCCCCCTAGGGGGGGGGTGGGGGGTCGCGGAGAAATAGACGGCGCCTATTTCCAGGCATCTAGATATCTCAGTACGCGGAAAAAAAAAGATTGTGCAGCCTCAGCACACCGGCACGAAACGAATCTCAAAGCTGCCCAGTCACGATCCAGACGCCCTTTCGAGAGATGGCTTCGGTCCAATCTCTCAATTTGCCACGGCATGTCTAGCAAAAGCTGCAACACAAACACACGTAGAACCAGCGCTCCGATATCATGGAAAGGCATGTATTGCATGCTTTGGTCGTATGTGCAGAATGCGCCTGATGCGCCAGCCCTGTGCCGAGAACCCCTCTCGAAACGAGCCAGCACGTGTGGAGCCAGTGGCTCGCGGCGATGGTCATGACATGGCAAGCGGGCCAGTCAAACACGCACAAACACCTAAGCACGAAGGATTGACGCTGCCGTCCTTACTCTCTCTCCGTCTCTGTGGTGCTCTGTTCGGTCCCTGTCCCTCTCTTCCTTTCCCTCTTCCTCTCGCTCTCCCGCTCACTCTCTCTGGCACTGGCTCTGGCTCTGGCCCTCGCTCTCGTCGCCGTCGCCCTGGCCTCGCTCGCCCTGTTCCCGGCCCTAGTGGCCGTCGCGCTCGCGCTCGCTCTCCCCTCACATCTCTCCATCTCTCTCTCTATCTCTCTATCTCTCTATCTCTCTATCTCTCTATCTCTCTACCTCTCTACCTCTCTATCTCTCTATCTCTCTCTCTCTCTCTCTCCAACGGACAAAGTGATGCGGACCATCTTCCGGCAAGCCCTACAAGCATATGAGTTTCCGGCTATTTATTTGGAGGTACCCACCCTAACACAAATAGCCGGCCCGGCTATTCTAAATAGCCCCCGATTCAACTAACCCCCCCCCCATCCGGCTATTGCTACGGGGTCCCCCTTCCACGGCGACGTCAGACGTAGCGGCAGCAGACTTGGATTTTCATTTGCAGAATGCTTCCAAACCATTTTGGAAACATTAATGGTTACTCTGCGACAAGAACGTCTCGTTGGCTCGTCGTTTGGAATATTTCCAACCAGTGGTGTCGCATGTAGCATGCTGTGCTTCTGGACATCGCGCAGTGCACACACAGCATTTGCACAAAATGGATGTTGAATTCCGCCGCTTGCTGCGAAGCTTAGTTGGGCCACCCGGTGGAGTTGATTGGATTTTGCCATGGCATCAAATTTGTTATACCAACCCTGCACCTAAACCAGAAAACCACGACAAGCCACGGCCCCCCCTCAGATATACAATACGAGGGCGGGGAGAATGTATAACCTCAAGGGTGTAGGGGGGTATGATGGGGTATGCACGTCGGACTCAATTCAAACGAAACTCAGACGATGCTTGGATGCAGTTGTCTACCACCTCGCTCTCCTTTTTCTGTTTCCGGTACACTGTCTATGTTGTGGTGTTGCTGTGGCGTTGCTAGAGCAGAGCAGTAGGGTCTTCCTGGGGGAACACAACTATTTTCTTTCCACACTCCTTTTTCCGTCCGCAGCTTGGTCACCACTACGGCGGCGCCGCCAGGAGCTCGCCCAGCGGCAGCTCGGCGCCGTTGCGGGCGTCGCAAGGCCAGACCGGCAGCTCCAACAGTTCTGGGCGTGCGCTCGCAACGCCGCGAGGGCCGTCCAGCGTCGAGTGAGCGCGGCCCCAGCGCCCACGGTGCTCGGTCCCTGGCGCGAGCCCGAGCGAGTCGTCGGAGCAGCGCCAACGCTTGGCTGTCGAAGCGCCCGCCAAGCACGAGCTCACCTCGCTGCCGTCGTCCCGTTGACCCGCTCGGTGACCACCGCGCTGCTTGCCCCCGCTCCGGCATCCTGCGCTCCCACAGCCTCCCGCTCGAGCGAGCTGCTGCCCGCGTTTGCCGCGAAGCCGGGGCTACCGTTGCCTTCAATGTTCTCGTATGCGACCTCAACAACATCCACCCCGAGCGCCTCGACGACCGCCGCATCGAAGTCATCGCGAATGGACCCCCTTTGGGCGGAGCACAGCTCGCTGTCGACACCACCCTGGTGTCCTTTCGAAGCCAGCGGCACTGCGATGCGCTGCGTGCCGGCACCAGCGACAGTACCGTGGCGCCGCTCCGCGCCTTGCCCGCAGGACTAAGGAACCCGCCTACTTACCCCGAGCTGCTGCGCTCGCAGAGGTGCCGGCTCGTGGTCCCTGCATTTGAGGTCGGAGGCCTTCCGAGGCTGCCCAGTTTGTCCGCCTCCTTGCTCGCTGCCGGGCTCGCGCAGTGCCTCGCCCGTTGCGACCTGCGACCATAGCAGCCTGATAATCTGCCTTGCTTGCCTGTTCGGCCGCCAGAGCCTTCAGTGCCAGTCTGCTCCTTGCCGGCACGGCCAAGGTTGACGGCGACCAACCGGTGCTCAGCTAGGTCCTCTCCTCGACTCACTTCGACGAGACCCCGCCCCTTGCCAGCCGTCTGCCCCCGCAACCTTGAACATCCTTGAACGAACATTCCTGTTCCCACAAGCCGATTGCCGACTGTGGCACTAGCGCATCGCGACAGCAGCAGGGGTGAGGTCAGTAAGAGCGCGCTTATCTCAGCCGTTGGAGGGCCATGGGTGGCGCGAGGCAGCTGAGCTGGTGCAGACAGGCAGCCGAAAGCTCGCAGATTCAGATGCGTCTGCGCGAGGACCGCAGGAGGACTCGGTCGCTTTGCGGTCCGCCAAGCACTTGACCAGACGCAGCTGGGGCACGGGTGTGATTGACGGGTAGAGTATCGCAGCACCACGAGGCCCAGTGCGCGGCGAAGCAATCGGAGGTAGCACGATGGAGGCCAAGACCCCGAACCGCTGCAGGAGTTGGGCAGTGTTAAGGCCTTTGATGTGGCAGAGGGGAGCCTTCGTGCTCAAGGAGTGCAACCGGGCACCGGCAATTGCTGCCCATGCGCGAGCACGGGGGAGCCAAGCAGCCTGCAAGAACAACGGGCCAAGAACAATGCCCTGGCTTATCGCAACATGCCAGTCCCATCCCGTTCACCAGAACTTTGGCACACGTGCTACCAAGGAGGTCAGCCACAAGCTTCCAGAACGATCGCTTTATACCGATTTCAGCAAACTTGACTAAAATTGCATGTCTCCATGCAACGTCAAAAGCTGTACGGGCATCAACAAATGCGCCAACGGGCGGAGCGCAACATGTCATTTCCGACCGTAACAAATTCGTAGGTATAGGTCACAAGGGGGGCTGCTCGGAAGAGTCCGTCGATTTTTTCAAGCTGTACTGCTACAGTGGCGAATCTGCTTGAGTAAGTTTCCATTTTTTCACGCACCGTTCTGCAACCGTCTCAAAACGTGCCGTCCCCGTGTACAAACGCCCTACGGAGCTGTTCACGCAGCATTAGGCATGCGACTGCGCTCCGGTGCTTCGTGCCAGCAATCGTCAGCCAAAAGCTCGTGCAAAACGGGTGCCGCATCTCCACCACTGCACTCGTGCGCTGCGGCCGTCGAGGGACAACATCACCCGTTACAATGCCTCGAACCACACCATCCTGGTTTAGTTTGCACCAATCCGTGAAGCGCGCCATGCGTTGCCAGAGCTCGCGCGATACGGCCTCGGGCACTCGAGCCTGTCCCAAGCGCGTGGCTGCTTCATGGCCGGGACAAGTTGGACGTTTAGATGCCCGGCCCGCATACGCGCGTGCCCTGGTGTTCCGCCCCTGCAGCCCCTGCACATCTTGCATCATCTCGTGCAAAGCGGAGACCAAGGCTCGGACGCTGGCTCTGCAACGAACAGGGTCGGTCAGTGTAGCCCACGCAGCATCGTTTCCCGGTGCTATATCGGCGGCGGTCAATGCTTAGTGGCTATCGGCATTTTTTGATCATCGATGTCATCAGACGCGCGGCTTCTGCAGCGATGGGCACTCTACTCACACAGATGTTCAAGTCCTGCCCACACTGCCCGCATGCCAGAAAGTCCTGGTGCACATTTCCTGCGACCATCACGCAGCACCGCCTGTGCGTTAAGCGAAGGCAAGGACTCAACAACCCCGGCTGAAGCTCCGAATACTGCTCTGGATGATGTCGTCATCAAAAACACGTCCACGTATGCACGGCGGTTGTGAAGATCAGGCGGGCTGGTGAAACCTTCCCTCGTCGCACTTTCGTGCACGCAAGCCGTTCTCACAGTAATGTCATGTCTGCCTGGACGGGCTGCATTTCACTGTGCACCCCGTCGGAAGGCTTCAACTCGTTCCGGTGACAGTTCCAGCAAGGCGGTCTTGCCTGCCTTAACCCTTGTGCTCGCGAGGCGGTGCGACAGCAACAAGAATGTCCAAGCGATTGCCACCCACCACATTGCTTGTGCATGCGTCGCGGAGTGCCTGGAGCACGGAAACTGTTGCACCCATGCTGCGGCCGATATACGGGCACATACGGGCACCACATGCAGCATGGCAACAGGCGGGAGCAGTTATGCGACGGAAGTTGTTAGCGCTGGTGGCCTAAGTGATGCTTCACATGGCATGCACGTTCGTCAGAAGCATGGGTAGCCGTCGCTGCTGCACGCTTGGACTATGAAGATGTTGTTTCCGGCAGGAGGCTGCTCGAGTCGAGTGGTTTCCTTATTCTTCCCAGGGCGCTCCGATTAATGACACGCCTCCAGCGGGTTGACTGTGAAAAGAGCTCTGCGCTCCCGCTGGGCTCCCGCCGGGCCAGGGCAAGCTCCGGGCTCCACTTCTTCGGACGCGGGACACGGGGAATTCTTGATATCGTGCGCTTAGCATGCCCTCGGCACTCGAACATCCTCGCAGCTCATACAGGGTCGCTCCTTTTTGTCTGTATGAGATCAGATCTCTTCGAGCCCGGACGTTGCACGCAGAAAGGAGAGGGAACTTCCGCCCCAAAGCCTGCAAACAGAGCCACGAGGCATGCTGGACGCTGGTGCATCTTGCCTTCCTGAATAGATTTCCAGAGTCCACAATTTGATCAAAGTCATAGCCGCCACAGTACAAGGAGATTGAATCGGGATCTCAAGGCCGTGCCACTAAGAAAACCCAGACTGAGGACGCCACGTCCGGTTTTGATCTCGCAGAAATGCAAAGGATCTTGCCCGGAGCCCCCACCAAGGAGAGCACTCGTGAACGATCCCGATCGGCCTAGTTCGGACAAGGGAGAGAGAAAGAGAAAGAGAAAGAGAAAGAGAAAGAGAAAGAGAAAGAGAGAGAGAGAGAGAGAGAGAGAGTTTTAAAAAAAGCAAGGTTCGCGCTTTTCTCAGGCCTCCATTCCATGCGAAGAACTTGGCATTTGGAAGGTGGCCTCGACCAGATCGTCCTGCGACTCGTTGACTGTGCCAGGACGTCTCTGACAGCATTTCAGCTGTGTGCTAGATCTGTGGCGATTCTGTCCAAACAGTCGTGGAATGTGTTGATGCTGAGGCTGTGCCTGGGCAGGGTTTCGTTCTGTGTCATGAGAACAGGCTGTGTGGTTGTGGGAACACAAGCTGAGTTCCATCATTCGCAACTCGTCTGCCACTCCAGAGCACAGGAAAGCTCTGCTCCGATCCTCAGCTCTCGTTTCGCTTGTGGGGAACGGGTTGACACAAGACTTGGACTCGATCCTGCTCCGCCTGCTCCGGTCGGAAGGTTCCAGGCCACGCAAAACACAAAGCCTCGGTCCCCCATGCAATGAGCCGAGCTCAGCCGGTCAGCCGTGGCTGCGCCGTGGCTGCGCCGTGGCTGCGCCGTGGCTGCGCCGCCCTCTGCGCCGCCCTCTCCGGTCTTTTTGAGATCCTGGCACTGACAGCTCCTGAACAGCGCAAGTCTTAGGTGCTGTTACATTCCCATGCAGGAGACAGAGCCAGGCACCTCCATGCTTGTGGCCTGATGTTCTGTTGGACGCCAGCTGCCACAGCATGAGGCTATCCTCTCATGCCAAGGAACAAGAGCCAAGCGTTCTCAAGGCCGTGATGCAAACACAACTTCTCAGTCACCCGACGTGTAGGCAGGAAGTGTTCAGAGACCGCGGTCGAGAAGCTGAGTGGGATGTAACAAGCATGGAAATTGCGATCTTAATATGTCCTAGTCGAGAACGTCCACCACACAACAGCGAGATGCAGAACTGCGCGTGCCTTTCTGCACATTTCGCGCGGATGGCGATCCAATATATCCCTCCACTCCCCAATGCAGGACCCCAGTGTTCCACAGTGTTTGGTGGATCGAATTCTTTTACGTAAGAACCGGATGGCAGTTCGAAGATGTTTGTGGTTATCCGTTTGGCTTGCAACTGCACTCGCTCTATCTCACTCTCCTCCATGTTGCTCGAACCACATGCCAGGATGGAACCATCAGGAGAGAAAGCCAAAGCCTGCAAGATGCCAGGAGCATGAGAGTGAGCATTGTGTTGCTTGGCTCCCGAGAAACGTGCAGTGCAATGCTTGAGCGGCAACTCCTGGCACAAATGAAACGTGTGCTCGGCAGCAGTGCTGTGCTCGGCTCATCCCACCGGCCTGTGCCGGCGCAGCAGAAGCCAAATCCCAAAGAACAACACGCTCGTGGGTCGCCACAGCTGCCAAGCGGCCGTTCGGATGAACCCTCAGAAGGCATGCACTGCTGCGCTGTATGTGGTGTGACTCAACTCATGCTGAATCTTTGATGATGGTTTTGCGCTGGTGACAGCTTCAAGGGTCACATCTGCAAAATAAGATGCTCCGAAAATGAAATCCTGAAACAACTCATCCTGGTGACCCTGAACCTTAAAGGACAATCTGGCTTTGAGAACGGGGTGAAGGTGCCTGAGAGCTCGCACGGGAGATGGACGGGGCAGTTGGGAGCCCAATACCTTTAGTGACATGTGGACATGTACAATATTGCCGCAGATGCCTTGGCTATCACGTGGACTGAGGCTTTTGGCACGTAGAACGCAAGCATGCTCCACACTCCACAAAGCCGTCTCGCCATCTGTTCCTGTGCTCTTTCCACTTTCATTTCGTCTTCCGACATACCAATCGCTCGAAAAAACTACCAGCCTGTCAAGAAATACTGGCCGAGTGGACTCCAATCCAAGCACCACACCTCCCCGACTCTCGTTCCAAGTTGTAGCCAAAGTTAATGGCCACAGCAAGGCCCCGGCCGGCTCGTCGGTACCACCACCACACTGGTATGCCTTGGGGCGCCGTCTGGGGTTGTTCCATGAGTTCGAACAGCACCGGGAACAAGAGTTGCACCTGTATGTAATCGTTGATCACTTTCGCGCGACGTTTTTGTACGAGTAGTACTACTATTACAAGTAGTACTAGTAGTACTAGTACTACTAGTACTAAGGTGTCTCGGCTTGAGCAAGCCTAAGTGTAGGGCCGAACGGTGGAAACATGGAGTGTCTGCGGATCCTGCTTGTTGTCTCCATTCTGATAGCAAACTCCGGCCTTGAGTGTTTTTCATGTGTCCTCAGGCCGCGCTGGTCCCAATTCCAGCAGTGGGGAACATTTACAATGGAACACGACTACACGACCTTCCCCAGAGACCCGAGGGTTCGAGCAGCCACCAGTACTGCTCGTGGAACTGCCTCTTTGGCAGTGAAACTTTCTGGATCGAATTCAGCCTCCATCCACAGCTGGGCGAGAAAGAGAGCTTTCCGGCACGCTAAACACGGGGTCACGGGGCTGCTCAAAATGGGGGCACCTGATACAGGTCTATGGCGCAGTGTGCAGTCCTTGGGGGTTGAGTCCTGTACAATGGGGTGCAGCAGCCGCGCCTCATGCCTGCGCGCACCTGTCCGACCATGCAAGGGCGCCGACAACGGATCAAGATTCTGTCCTACAGCGTGGGAGGGATGAGTGCGGATCTCCACGATGTATTTCTGCTTTGGCTACGTGAGCAGCAGTGTGCAAACATAATCCCTCCCCAAGAAGTCCACTGGGAGCTGGGCCGTGGCGAAGCACAATGGACTAAGGAAGGCTGGCACTTTGTTGTTTCGGCGTCGGCAGAGCATGGATATGCGGGGTTTGCATTTAATTTGTGTCTCGGCTAGGTTGGCCAAGACTTCTGACATTGACTTTCAGGTATGGCATCCCGGACGTCTGTTCCATGGCAGGATACACGGGCGCAGCTTGCCGGTCGACGTAGTCTGTGCATATCAGTGGGTGCCACAGTTTCATTAGGCAATAATAGCGCACGCCAACGCTCTCAATTCTTGGAGAAGCTGGACAGACTGCTTGACCCGCTTCCACGCCGTAATGTGCTGGCGTATGGCGGTGACCTGAACTCGGTCCTGAGGCAGCCCGATCGCTACCCACTTTGGCCTGTTCGGGCTCTCGGGAGTTGCGCTAAACCCTAAAACCTAAAGCACGCCCATCGCATAATGGCCCTGCAGCACGCGTAAATCCTAGGCCTAGGCCGTACAACACTCGGCATCCCTATAAACCCTCAGCTGCCCCAGAGCTCGAACTGACCTTGAACCCCTGAAGCCCGAGCCACTTGAAGCAAATTGACCCTTTGGCCCTCAATCTTAACATCCATAAACCCCTACCTAACCCCTACAAAAGAGGATCGATTGCATGGCTTTCTATCGGCGGCACGGTTTTCTGGGTTCTACCAGGCCTCCCAAACAATAACATATTTATTCTTGAATATTTGCAGCCCTGGGAACCAAGAACCAAGATTGCCCAGAAAGTCCTGGGGAGCAATCTTGGTTCCGGGGCCCAGGGCCTGCCAATATTCTAATATTTTGGGCCAAGATCCCCTTCCAAACTTTCCAGGACATGTTGGTTTTTGGTGCCCGGCCTGAAAAAAATTAACATCCGGTCTCAAAACTAAATACCTGAATATTTTCCGGACCCGGGAACCAAGAACCAAGATGCCCGAGAAAGTTCTGGGTATCAATCTTGGTTCCAGGCCTCAGGGATGGCCAAAAAAGTCAAAAAAACCTATTCTTTTAGTTTCCCTGACCTTGGGAACCAAGATTGCCCCTGCAGGACTTTTCAGGGCATCGTCGTTCTTGACTCCCGGCCTGAAATAAATTACACAAAACGATTTTCTAGTTCTCAGGACCCGGGAACCAAGGACCAACATGCCGCCGAAAGTCCTCTTGGTTCCAGGCCTCGGGGCTGGTGAAAATGCAAAGCATTCGTTGTTCAATTTTCCGGACCTTGCCTTGCGTTTGTCACACTCTAAACTCTGGACCCAAAGCCAAACTTGATCTCAAGCCCGAAACCCTGTCCTTGACCACAAGTTCCAACTAAAACCCGAAAAACAAAAAACCTGACTCCATAAACGGGGCATGCCAATACTGAACTACAGTATTTAGCGTGAACCACGTGTTAACACACCGTTTTGGAAGGAGTATCAGTAAAGCCTGCTGTTCCACGGCAATTACCATTCCTCCCGCTGTCGTCTAAGGTAAACTATGCACATAGTGTACATGATGCAGGCCTTGCATGCCCCTGCGCATGCTTTACAGCATGCTTTACAGGAAAAAGTTCTTTAACAGCCAAGCATCTGTTGCTCTTGTTTCGGTTAATGTTACATAAACACTAATTTCTAGATCATCCTCTGTTCTTCCAATTGGTGAAAGCGTCCGTTTGTGTTTGCTTTACCTGTTCCTATTTCTGTTCTTGCTAAACTGCCTGGTCACAATCTGTTAATGGCAGAAACTGCGCTATCGTCCTTCAAAGTAGTAGTTTTACAATGCTCATCGTCGAAGGCAATGACAGTTTGGAAAAAAAACACTGTTTGTTCACAACTGCTCCATTCGCGGTGCTACAATATGAGATTCGCCTATTTGTGTCGGTGCCGTCATGAGTTCCGTTCGTGAATCCATTGGCATTTCCTGTATCATGTGTTGATTTCTGTAATGAAACAATGGGTTAAGTAACATGTGTTTATTCCATTACTCGTATGACTATCTGTATAGTCTATTGACTTACATATGCGCTTATCCAATACTCGCTTCTATCTACTAACTCTATTGGATTACTCACACCGCCACCTGCTGCTGCCTCTCATGTATGTACCTTACACTTGTCATAGTATTTGGTTGCCAGTTGCGGGTTAGTATGTTGTGTATCTTGCAGTTGCTGCATGAGAGGTTAACACTCTATTCTCAAACCAATCATTATCATCTGTCGAAGGGTTTTAATAGCAACTGAGTTTTACCTGTGCTGTCGCAGCATAATCGTCGGGTGAGGTTGCCTCAGAAGGTAAGAAACAACGAGCGAGTGCTGCGTCGTCCATTCAGATATGTGTATCTGCTTCTGAGGAAGTGTAATAAATCAATATTCAGTTTCGTGTGAGATCTTTGTAAGCTGGGCAGAAGCGTTTGCTTTTAAACCGGGTTAAACTTTGTACTATTAGCATTGGGCATTGTTATGAGTTTTAGTGTTACGTACGTTACCATCTACACTCTACACAGCAGTAGGGTTGTCGACTTCAACTTGCTTCTAGACGTTTGTGTTTACATGATTTGCTGCTTCGAGGTTACTTTATCATTTATTATTAGCAAAATTGTGACTCATGAGACTTGTTACTAAGTGTTGTCTTGTGTTCTCTGCAAACTTTGGTGCTTGTGCAGCATTTAGCTGCTGTTCTGCAAGTCCTCACCAGAACCTACATTAACTGCTGAAATTTCGGTATCTGCATAGTTCACAACTGCATACAAATAGTGGAAGGCTGTCCCATTCAGAACAATACTATTTACTGATACGGTATATGCATTATTGAATGTCAAGGTCGAATTTCTAACACTTGCTCTTGTAATACTGTGTTGGCTCTGGGCTTCTGCAATTTTTTTGCTTCCGTGCTAAGTAACAGTCCGGAAAAGTGAATCACATAGGTTCCCACAGCGTCCTCCTCCCCAACCCTAAACTCTGAGCACTCTAAAACGCAAACCTCCAGGCAGGAGCTCAAAAGATAGGCTTATCGCGTATAGGATGCATATAGGATTTCGGATTGTTTTGCGAATGCACGACCGCATGTCACGTTTCATCATGGTTTCACACGTACTGTAGCAGGGTGGTAGTGGGACGATCCATACGGTACATGGCAGATTGTGCGTCTTATCGTTGGCACGTATGGACTGTTCCGAAACCATCTGTCGGTGGTGAAGCTTGAATAGCATCTTGTGGATATGATATGAGAGCTAGCTGAATCTTCTGCACTGCAGATGGTTGCGATGGTGCTGGCGGGCGTGGAGGTGGGGAATCCTTCAGAAGGCCCACCCGTAGTCTCTAGCCCCGGAACCTCGGAGCTGGACAACCGAAACAGGTTCAGCCGAAATGACCGGCTTACCTTCACCGTCCGTACTGCCAGTCATGCCGGCTCCACAGGGCTGATCATGAAGCTTGCACAGTTGCACATTGCCTGCTGAGGCACGTGGATCGGTATCCCTGTAGCAGTGTTCCAAAGTCTGAGATCTCCGTCCTTGAGAGAGTGCAGGCTCTTGGACGCACCGCAAGCACGGAAGGAACCAACAGTGTCACGGTATCATTTGCCACGAGTTGTTGCATTCCGCATGTGCTCATCCGAACAGCCACATCACTTGCTGAGGCATCTCTCTCAAACTTTTTGAGTGCAGGCACCAAAGCTAGGATCGACTCCAAGTCAGTCCTGGCCACCAGCTATCAAGAAGTCGGCTGAGTCGGCTGACGGGTGGAAGGCCGCCGAAAGACTGCGGCCTGCACGGCGGCTGAAAGCGAAAGTCAGCATCGGTTTTGCCTCATGCCTCGTTTCCTCGTTTTCCTTCCCGAAACCGGCCTCGGGGGACACCCAGTGCTACACCTGCAAGCATCAGATAATCTTTCCGTCAGCAACCAGTGCAGGAGCACCCCTTGGAGGCGATCTTCCTGATCCGCCGCTCCTTCGAACCATTCCCACATCCATCAGATTGGTGTAAACAGTAGCATGACCGGGCTTCTAGCAAGTCGACATCGCTCCAAAGAACCAGGTCGTGCCCGCACCTTGCCAGGATCCACAATTCAATGCCTTCATGCAACTCCACGCCCAAGATTCAAGACTGGACAGTTCCCTTCAGTGCCGTTGGTTGCAGCAGGCAAAAGTGGCGACTGCGTTAGTACTGAGTCTGCTTCTATACTACCTTGACACCCAACTTAACTCTGATGGGTTATGCACAGAAGCCGCCATAATGTGGTTGACGTCTGGCTTCGCACGGTCTTTGTCGCAGCATGTCGCAGCCAAAGCTAAGGTGGATACCCGGCCACCACATGCTTGCCGTTCGGCGATGCGGTAGCGAAGTGAATGTTCTGCACGGCCTTCGTTTTCCTAACCCGTGGGCATGCGGCCGAATGCGGTAAACGAGCTTGTTCGCAAGAGCAATCCTGGATCAGAACTGCAGCAGCAGACGGCCCTCGATCTTCGGACTGGCGCCCAGCCGGCCCAGCCGGCCGAGCCTTCGAGGCTCAACTTCGATCCAATCTCACATTGCTCGAGGCAAGGCGGCCTGCGCCGCCGGTAGGGGCGATAAGGCCGAGAAACTGGAACAGGAACTAAGGTTTTGATTGGTATGTGAGCAAGATTTTTGCGCCCTTCATGCTTGCGGTTTTGCTCACCGAGTCGCACGAGATTCGCAGAGTAACGCGAACACAGCCAAATGTGATTCAATGGTCATTTGACATTTGCATGTTCTACTAAATTGAAGCAGCCATGCCCCGGCATTAGGACGCAGCTTGCGCCCGCCCTTGCGCCATCTTGCGCGCGCAAGGGCTTTCACTCATGTCAACGTACCTGCATATGAATACAAAGCTATACATATATAGCTATGTTATGTATCTTGCGCCCGCCCTTGCGCGAGCTTGCAAGCACACGGGTTTTTACCCATTGAAAACCACCATGCAAAACCCTGATGCCGGCCCTACTCTTGCGACAAGAGGCGGGGGTTTAGAACGGCATCCATTTAGAGTTGGTAAGGTTTCGTGCTATGGCCGCGTCCGTGAAGCAAAGGGCTTTCGAGTCTGGGCCCAGCAGACACCGCAGTGACCAGAAGTTCCTGGCCAAGAAGGCTCTAAGATGCTCTAAGGGAGGCCAGACTTCCCCGCCCGACGGAAAAGCGAACACACCGCAGAAGAAACGTCTCGTGGCGCTGTTGAGTAGTGTGCAACTTCAATCGAGAAGACAAAACCGCACCCTTCCCCAAACCCTCGTACGTTGTGGAGAAACCCACGCTGAAAGTTCATAAAACAAGCTGTCATCGAAAGCACGAGCTCGTGCTGATGAATTGCAATGCTATGTCGTTCATGTCTTTTCTTGGCTCTTGCAACTCAAACTTAGTTACTAGAAGACACTTGCCAATTCCATACAGGATCTCTTCGCATGATGCGCCTGATTGGCCCTGCCGGTGCACCTGTGAGCCGAAGCGTGAGCTGCCGCGAGCTGGGACGCTGGGACTAATGCCGCATCACAGCGCCGCCTTCGTCGGCTTGCTCCGGCACCACCGCCGCTGGCGCTTGTGTCTGACAAGACGTACTGGCATGGAAGCTCACTCTTTCGATAAGACAACAGCAACCAACCATCGCTTCCGATGCGCGCGCAACTCCACATGACTGGGACTTCGTGCCCCTGTCCTCCTCATACAAACTCACGACTTGTATGTTGTATACTGCCGGATGCTTTTCAGAAGGGCTTCCACATGCGGTGGGGCGTGGGATGGTTATTAAAGACCAAATGCAGCAACATGACAGAAACAGCTCAGAATGTGCGAGTCTATCAGGCCAGCAGGCAATTCAACACGGCCGGCCAAACGAAGGTGCAGGAAAAACGACGTCAGACATGCACGAAGTCAGCTCCGACCTCGGCTCTTTCCTCGGCTCGAACGCGGACCTCGCAAGTCTACCAAGTTCAGATCCGTGAGACTCAACTTCGACATTCCCCAGCATGCAAATTGCAGGAAAAAATTCATGATCGCCATCTTGAAGATCGCCCCCACAACGACAACACACTGAGGCTCCGTGCATGGACGCAGCTGAAGAAAAGGGTTGCCAAAGGAAGCATCTCTGGGCCTTTGCAAATTTGCTCGATTCGCTTCGACCTGAACTTTCATTCCGAGTGTCCTATGCCCACATAATCTACTTGCTCGCAGCACCTTAAACAAAAAAACGGAACCCAGGCCTGCTAATATGTCATTGCTGGGAAGTAACTAAGTAATGCAGGGCTTCTGCCGATCGTTCCTTGGGGCACATTAGCCGGCCATCTGACACCGCACACCGCCAGTGTCCACCATCAGTCGCCACAGCCAGTCGCCTTCACAGCCACCCGACCACTAAGCCCAGGCCACTCCAAAAAATAATCTGGGTACCAGCCAAACCGCAGTTGTTAGAACTGCCTTAGAGGTCAAAAGCTCCATGTATGCGATGTCGCCGTCACCTTCGGTATCCTCTAGTATCGGCGATGACAAAGCAGCCCACATGCCCACACCACAAGTGTTTTCTTGAAAATGCGGCTGGGCGGCCTTAACCGCAAAACAATGCAGTGCAAACCAATGATCCCGTAATGGCCATGTGGATTCTGTGAGATGCCTTGATGGCTGGCTCCTGCATCCCAACAAGGACGCCCTTTCTGAAGAATGTTTTTGGCAGCAGCTTGTTGAGGGTGCGAAGAACCAGCGTGTGCCATGGCACAACTAAGTTGGAATGGGACAGTTTCGGGAAATTCTGTGGTGGGTGATACTTGCAATAAAGGCTTGTTAGCTTTATCCCACTTCGGCCCCGGCTGCTCAAGCGCGAAAGAAGCAAGTGTTGTGCAAGCTTGCCCAAGACCACCTGCGCAAGCAAGGCCGCAGAACCCACTTTGCAGTGTTGGCTGTCCGTTGCCATCTTCTGTTGGACTCAGGTTTGGAAAGAAATTCGAACGTCACAGAATCGCCAGGCCTCTGCTGGCTTCTGTTGTTGGAAGTAGCAGGATAATTCCTAGCCGGATGCGAGCTCTGAAAGCAGTGGGGGCCGTTTTGCAAGCCAGCATCGCCTCATCCTGCAGCTTGCCCAACGCTTGCAACCCGGCATCATCAGATCCTGCAGGAACGCGAAGGGGCACCGGGAAGTTCCAGACGAAGGCATGCCCGAACGACCAAACATGACCAAACACGTTGTGCGTGGGGGATTGATCTCGACTTGGTTGCTGCTCTCCCCACCAGAGCTGTAATGAATGTAGGTGTGGCTGGCTAGCACTCTCCACAGACTGGACCCTGTCTCTCCCTCTTACTTCCACACGTGCAATCCTATGCAGGCAGAACCGGCGGCCGTTCCTTTTGCACTCACTGCCGGCGGCGGTTCGTCTGTGCAACGGGATAGCTCTGATTGCTCAGGATAGAAGACACATATAGCACTTAGCTATGGGCATTGACTTGAGCCAAACGTTGCGTTGGCGGTCACATAGAAAGGTAAAGACGAGGGATGCGTAGCATGCCCCCTAGAGTCGAGGGACGCGTAGCGTGCCCCCTTCTCTTGCACTTTACACGGTCTTGCTCACAGCTCTTATAGTGACACCTTAGAACTTGACAAGGCATCGCAGTCCGTTCGCACCCCCCATGAGTTGCGTCTCCGACGCTGCTCACCCGGAAGATGGCACGATAGGACAACAGAAAATTTCCGCCGCAACGTTGACATTGAAAATCAGAGCTTTGCATCCCAATTAGAAACGTTGTGACACTCATCTACGTCAGTAACGATCCCCTGAAATGACAAACGAATCAGGCGTCACCGAAGAAAGAAGCATTCGCGATGGCATTCCATGGGCGAAGCTCAGAGGTCACGAACTGATAGGCGAGGAAGATCAGGCGTTGTCTCGCCACCATCTTCGCGTTGACGTAGGATCGCGGTCCCAGGGCCGGAGGTTCTCCTCTGGATACTGGTTCCTCTGCTTTCCTTTGTCCTTGCCTTTGTTTCGGCCTTTGCCGGCGATGTAGTCGTGGTAGGAATTGGTGTTCCAGCCACCATGTTGCTCGCCTCCGGTTCTTCCACGCCCTTTTGAAGGTCCCTTGGATGAAGAAGCGCTTTCACGTTCCTCCGTAGTGACAGGCGTGTCCAGGATGGATGTACCACCTGGAGGAAGATAGTCAGCGGCCGAAATGTGGTGTAGGGCTTCCGTACGCTTGGTCGTCGGGTTTTGCTGTCTCTCAGCCTTGGATCTGTTCAATCTGTCCATGAAATGCGCAGGCATTTGCACACTGTGGTCCACCAGCAAGCCGATGGTCTGGACTGACTGATCAGAATGAGTCAGCAGAATACCGACGGGGTCGATGTACAAGAAGTCCACTGGTCCAGTTGGCGTTGGTCGTAGCACTGAGAATTGTTGGTGTCCCGTCACCATTGGAATCACCTCGCACAGGACGTTCAGGCAACAAAAGTGCATAGCCTTTACATCTTCATCCCTGTCGCTCTTCAAGTAAGTAGTAGGGTTGAAGTTGTCCCTGCCAATTCCCATCATGTTGGCTCCCCGTGTAAGCAACGAAAGCATCTGGTTCGTCCGGAAGCGCTTCAAGGTGTAAGTCCCGTTGGGATCATACTGTTTGAGGTTCTCAGGTTCCTTGGCAAAGCGAATGATCTCCTCATCAGTCACATCCTTGCTCACACCCGTTTCCCTATCCACTGCCGCCAAAGATCCCCACTTTCCAAGCACATCATAGCGTTGGCCAAGTGCGAAACTTTCCCTCATCTGAAACAACGGCATAGTCGCCCACTTTGCGAATCCTGACCAAGCCTTGTAGATGGATCTGCATACCACGTATGCCATGTACGACAGAGCGGTCATGTTCGCGTCAATGCAATGGGCATTTCGCTTTCCAGAATAGTAAGATGGCTGCATGGCGGTACGTGCAAGTTGTAGCTCAGGATCGATGTTCAAAGACTGGCCGGTAATGAAGACGGGACGACGTTCCTGTGCAATTGCTTCTGGCACTGCATCATCGAAGTCCTCTCCAGGCTCTATGTCCATTTCTTCATCGGGTTCCTGTTCTGGATCGTCTTCCGCGATGACAGATGGTTCTGGGATTTCTTCAGGTTCCGCAACGGTTTCTACCTCCATGGCTTCCTGCTCCTCTTCGGGCGCCTCAGGCACTGCGGCTGCTGCGGCTTCCATTGTCTGAGCAATGAAGTCACTGGGGATCTCCGTAGGAGTCTCCCGTTGTGGAGAACCTTGGTAATATCCGCTCGAAATGAACTGTGACCAGCAAGACGTGCATCGGGAGAAACATGCTGGAACGATGTTGTAGCATGCCGGGCATACCCTCATTCTCCGTCCATCCTCGTCTCTGCGTAGGTCTTCGGGTCGCCAATTCTTGATGACAAACTTGATTCCTTTGTCCATGTAGTGATGCCGAACCGTGTTCTCCCTGTGGGACTCCAGGACAGTCGTGAGGTCACGAATGATCTGCTCCTTGCTTGTGTCGTGGGGTCCAGGAGGCATCTCGCAAAGCAATTCCATGATCTTGCTTGGCGTTCGGTATCTCTCGAACTCAGGAAGCAACGGTGATGCATTGTAGTCCAACACCAGCTCTTTCTCCAACCTTTCATCGTAGATCTTTTCCACCAGAGCGAAAGAGTGTGTATCTCGAGGATCAGGGACGCAAAACCATACCTCCTTGACGAAATGGAAAGGTATCGTTCGACCAACGATCATGATGCCGCTGTCTGTGATACGTCCATCCTCTCGTGCAAGATCTTGCGACGGGACATGAAGGACCGCCAATGGCATGTGCTTGGCGTCTCGTCCATGTACTCGCATCTTGGTCGTTGCGTTCCGGTGATCGAACGGCGCAAACACCCCCCAATAGCTGTGGAGTCTGCCGCCTTGGTTGCCTCGGAAGTCCCCGTCGGGGTCCTCCGAACCAGGCATGATGCCTTGCGTGACAATGGAATCCAAGTTGCGGCATGCCGTAGCGTGGAACGCACCTCCAAGACGTTGCAAGAGGGTCATAGATGGAGATATTGCGAACCTGTTCTTGTCCAACTGAAGCAAGTTGTTCTGGGGATCTGAGTGCGCAGAGTGACCACTCGTAGCCCGAACTGCCCATGGCTTCACCCAGCCGTTGCATAGGTTCAGGTACCTCTGGCCATGCCGGCAATGATCGTTGTTCTGGATCTCCGTGATCTGGTCCTGAACTGATACCAACCTGTTCGAACCTGCTGATCCAAGAACTTCCGTGCCGGGGTCCTTCACTCTCACACCCAGGAACTGCAACCGAATCTTGGCCTTGTTGCGTTTCGTGGCTGCAATCATGTTCCCTTGGAACAATAGCTGAAGTCTTTCATTGTACACTCTCTTCTTCTGTTGATCATCGGTCCTTGAGACCCCTTCGGTGATGCGTCTGCTTTCATGGGTCCATAGTGGCTCATGCCTCACCAAGTCTTCGATCATCACCCATCCTCCTTCATCACATTTGATGACACTGTTGAATGCCACCTGGCACCTGTTGTCAAGCCATTCCGAGCCTGGGCGCCTGGCGATTCTGTGGCGCAAGTCAGACTGGATGCATGATAGCGCCCAATCCGCGTTCAATCTGCGCTGACGAGTGATGTTGCGAAGGACAACTTCGTTCACGAGTCCCACCGATTGTTGATGAAGCTTGCACCCTTGGTTGGGATCAGGTCGAGAATCCCGCACCGGATTGGCCTTCCGCCGCCGATGGATTCATAGCCTGGATTGGTGTAGCTATGAGTGTTTTCATCGTAAGCAAAGCTAGGACGGTCTCCTCGTTGAGGTAGGCGTCGGTCGCGATGGTCCGAAAGCTGCTCAATGATGTCCACCACTCGCTGGCTATTCTCTGGTCCCGATTCCTGCAGTGGTACGCCACAAGCATCATTTAGGCCCCGACGGTTCTCCACATCCGTGCAGAGATTGTGTTTGTTCTCATAACGGATCAAGACCACATCACCCCGTACGGCTTCGCCTCCGCGTCGCGGTCGGGCTTTGGCCTTGGGTCGTCGGTCCGAGGATGCAACACTCACATGATCTGTGGTGTCAACGTCCATTGGCTCAGCCTCTTGTGTAGGTACTCGACGTGGATATCGAAGAAGACTTTCCTTGATAATCTGGACGCCTCGAAGTACCAGATCCCGGGTTGCAGCATTTTCTGTGCAATTGGACAGAGTGTGTAGATCACTGCCACAAGCGACACAGAACGTGATGCGGTCGCTTCCGACTGACATTTCGCCCTGAGCGAGTACGCCAACATAGTCCTGAAGCTGCGTGACAAATCCTTCACGAATTGCATGCCTGGGATCAGGGCCTTCTGCACCTTGCTCTTCTTCGGGTTGCGCATCCACATCCACATCCTGTGCAGGTATTGGTGGAGCAACTGAGAACCCTGGATCGTCCGTGACGTTGTCAGCGGCCTGTGTCTCGTCGGTTCTCGCAATCTCTACAGGGTAGATATCACCATCGACGATCACTGTGAAATCAATCACGAGGTCAGCGGACATGTTGTTGACGATCTCAGCGACTGCTTCATTCTTCTTGGGCGGTGTCCTTTTGCGCGGGGAGTCAACCGTGATCAGCTCGATGGCTTCGGCCGACGCGTAGCGGAAGAATGATCTTTCGATTCCCCTCGCGCACGCATTTGCTCCCTCAAGGCCACCCCAATTCGGAAAATGACTTGGGTGTCTCATTGCAATTGTAAGAAGCCCGAGCGCCAGCTCCACTGTGTCACCCAGGAGCTCTTCCTTGGGCAAGACTGACCCTCTGTAGCATTCTTGGCGCTCTTCCGGAGTCAAAAGCATCCTCATGAAACCAGCATAAGCGCAGTTCCCGGCGTCGTAGTAGCAGATGTAGCATGTCTTGCCTTCGGAGTCGTACCCTCTGTCCCACGCCAACTGTTTGGCCTTTCCCCATGCCGCGTACTCGATGGCCTGACTGGCTGTGATTCGGAGACCACCGTAGTGAGAAACCGTCTTGCCGATGTCTTCATAGACCATCTCTGCACAAACTTTGAGGAACTCCTTGATGTCCACGCGAGGATCCACGAATTGAAGCCTCAGGTCATAAAGGTGCTTTGCGCAAGCCAAGGTGTACTTCTGGGACGTGATCAAGTCATTGAAGGAGCTGATTTGATGCTGCATCTTCAAGGCTGAAGTATGCGCGCACCCAATGCAGTGTCCAGGATACCCGTTTCCGGTCGGCTTGAAGAAGGCTTGTGCGTAGCACTCAGCCAACTTCATTGCTTCACATCCAGGGCAATAGAACGTTCTCCCTTTGACATAACCAGTGTTCAGGGTCGCATAGGTGTCGATCCTGAACCAGTAGTGCCTGTTGTCGTAGTAGGCCTCGGGAACGGTCATGGCGATGTCAAAATCCTGCCAGGTGACTGTGGACGATTCAGCGACCGTGTCACCCTGGGCACCCGACCTGATCTGTTGCTGCTGTTCCCCCGTAAACCATGTCTGCGAAATCTTGGTGGACGTCTTGACTTCACTCTTGTCCTCCCAAATCTCGACAAGCGACGGGTGAGCGACTGAGTCGGTTCGGACTGTTTCGTCCCATGAGCGAACTTTCGATGCCTCAACAAAGCACGTGGATACCATCTTCTCGCAGAACAGCTGCTTCTCGTAGATAGCTAGGCCCAATTTGAACCTGACCCGATTGTCCGGTGGTGGCACCTTTTCGACTGACAGTGTATGCACGCCTGACGACGCATGTTTCGCCTGGCTGTACATTCTTGACCAAAACGAAGATCCATGAATCACCACGCATGCTCGGGCCCGCAACTCCAGTTCAATATACATTCCCAGCGCGTGGAAGCCGTTGAACATAGAAGCTTTCTGTCGAAGGTAATTGCTGGCTGCTCCTACGAACCGTAAGTCATGATTGATGTTGACAATTGGAGGGCGCGTGGTACGCTTCCCTGCCGCAATGATGGGGTCAACGTACGTGACCTTGAGCTGTCGCTGCAAGTCAGCACGAATCGCTGCTCCGTCTCCGACCTCACTCATCGGAAATGATATGTTCTCGATGAGGATCGCCTGGAGAGACAGATGGTAGTGCAACGTGACGGTTGCAAGCTGCTCTTCAGTCAAGCCATCCAATGTCTCATTCACAGATTCCAACGATCCCTTTGTGACTTGGAAGTTGTAGTTGGCACCTGCGGTGATCGACGGGCTCACAATGTAGATCTCACTCCATCCATGCATGACGAGATTCTCTCTCACTGTATGCGATGATCCCTCTGGTCCTTGCGACCATGTCAAAGTCTTGGACGAGGATTGTGCATTGAGAGCGCATAGTCGCGGCATCAGGCTTGCCACCCATACCCAAACTATTGCGAAATCCGTTCAGCGTGTTCATGGTGTTGATCCTTGCTTCTGCCGGAATTTCATCGTTGTCGACAAGATCGCTGTCTGCCTCGATCATCACTGCCGAGGTAAGCATTGGAGGAGAAGGAAGATGCACGCACGACACCAATGCCAATGCATGGTACAGCCGCGAATACATCCGTAACCACATCTTCGTGCTCAGCTTCACGTAGACCTTCAGGTTGAGACCCTTGTCGTCACTTTGAGAGACGGAACGAATCCTTGCCAAGTAGGTCACCAGTCTTCTGACGTAATGCTGAATCGGTGTGGTCCCCACGTCGTGGTTGGCCACGAACTTTGGCGTCTCATCAATGGTAGGTGGGTACTCGTCTTGATCACGGGTCGTCGCCAGCAAGCTCGAGCGACAGCCCTTTTCATCGATGTTGACATAATGGTACCAACTTTCCTGAGCGCCAGCGGGGATTGGAGCTTCCTCCCATGTCGGTTGCGATGGTTCTTCTTCCGGTTGCGAAGTCGGTGGTTGTGGAGGAGGTGCCGCAGAAGAAGATGACGCCGATGCCGTTGCCTCGTCCGTCCTTGCCCTCTTTGGTCCGTGGCTAGGGGTGGCTCGAGGCTCGGTAGCGGATCCTTGTGGTTGTCCCGGCGTTCTTCCATGCTCAGGGTGCACGATTCCTTCCGGTTCGAGGTTGCTTGCCGTAGGCATCGCCACCCTCCCCGTTGAGTACACCCAGCTAGGATGCCG
Source organism: Symbiodinium sp. CCMP2592 (assembly GCA_905221615.1). Classification (NCBI taxonomy): domain Eukaryota; class Dinophyceae; order Suessiales; family Symbiodiniaceae; genus Symbiodinium; species Symbiodinium sp. CCMP2592. The sequence continues at coordinate 443,436 of CAJNDT010005990.1, forward strand.
TTGAAGATTGGGCGGAAATAGGCCATCATCTTGCATAAGCGGACTTGGTGCCCCCATCTGTTGGAATTCTGCTTCCCATATGCTCAACGTGGCGCGTTTGGTAGAGCAGTCGACCACATACCCAGATTCAACTCCGCACTGATTCCAGGTGTAGCTACGGAACGCATCCGGCAATTGGAAGCCGTTCCTGTCTTGATCTGCACATACAGCATCCACATGGTGCTTGAGGAAAGAATACGTGGTGTAGTCGGAATCAGGGAGCACATCGTTGGACCATCTGTAATGCGGGTGTCCAGTTTCTGGATCAACCCATGATACGTAGGAATGAAGCACGTGGAGACAGACACTGAACGCCTGGAGCGAGTTCATCGCAAAGGCGAGCGGATGTCCCATGCCTTGAGGCATTGTGCGCATCATCAAAGCCAGCTGGTGAACGTTGATTGGCGTAGCGCCGTCGTTGTTCGCTGCACATTCTTGGTTGTAGGTCCGTAGTCCATACCCAGTGTGTTTTGCGAACATGTACATCAGCTTGCACACCCTACATAACGTAGGCTCCGCCAACAGGTCTGATTGGTCAGGTGCTCTACCCGACATAGGCAACTTGTGGTAGTAGTCCTGATTCACCGTATACCATTGTTGAATTCTCGTGTCTGTCACAGTCTGGTAGGGCGTCTCCACGGAGTTGATGAGAACGGCGAGGTTGTAGTACCCGTCCGCACTGACGATGTTCCTTGTTGCAGTGTTCAAGTCGAACCGAACTTGTTTTCGTTCTTGTTCCAGTTCAACCACAGCCAATTTTGCATCATCGCGGATCACTTCCTCATCCACCATAAACCTGGTGATGGCATTGAACTTCCCCTCGTAGTCAGCAACAATGTGTTTGAGACCTCCACCAAACTTGATGACCATGGCGAGTATCTCCCCATAGGGTTTGTCCATGTACTCCTCAGGGGCAGCAAATAAGCAAGCTTTGAGGATTTCTCGGACTCGAATGGAAAGATCCCCTCCTGGCGACAGATTTGCACACGTGAACAGCAAGACCAACGGAGGTGCTTTGAACGCTGCCCATGTGCGAATGAGATCATTGTCGACCACTTTGTCTTTCGTAATCTTCGGCGGGAGCGAGACGCTCTGCGACGAATCCCCAGAATACATCTCCAGGAACTTGTGGAACTTCAGAAACGTTCGCATCATCCCACCAGACGGGAAAACTTCTTCGTGGTCCACTCCATCGAAGGCCAGCTCGTAGGCATTGTAGCTTTCAGCCATGGCTCGGGTTTCGGTCCTTCCTCCGTAGGAGGGAAGTCCCTACACCCTACTCGACTTCACGGTTCCGGGTTCTCCGTAAGAGGCACCCTTCCCCGATCCGTCTGGTCAGACCTTAGTTGTTCCTTAGTTGGGGCTGTCTAATAGCCCCTTCATCAGCGTCTACACACTGATGTTGCTGCCATGCAATGTCCTCAGATTCATGTGCAACATGACTGACACTGACATGAGCTCGAACAAGGCTGCGAACATTCCTCGCAATTGACCGCCATGAGACATCAATGCGCTGCAACAAACTGTTCTTCGAATCATGGTCCAAGCAATCATTCAGTCTCATCACCAAACGGTCCGCTTCAGGCATGTTAGAGAACATGATCCTGCGTCCACCACCATCGCCATCAGCACCAACATGATCATCAACCTTAACCTTCGTCACCTTGCCACTTGAAACAAGAGCATGCAACTCTGGCCAAGACCAACATGAGCATGAAGAAGGCATGTCAAGCGAAAAATAGACGTCGGAAAATTCCGCACACTTCTTCAGCAGGCGTTTGAGAGATTTCAAGACACTTCTGAAAACCTTGTACTTCCCACCAGAACGTTTTTCACCCCCCACGCAAGCCCCTTCACTACTTCCAGGACCAGCACCTGATCGCAAAAGCGATGCCACGAATAGCACAGGTGTGCGCAGGTCGTTCCGGCACGCATCCTTCATCGTACCGATAAGGCTGTCCTCATCGGCCTTGGAGCTGATCAGCTCCTTGCAAGTTATGCGAGAGCAACCCTTAGTGGACTTAGGTACGGCGTAGCCATTACCCAAGCCACAGAGGTCAACAATCATGCGGTCTGGCTTCCGTCCACCAGCCTTCGACGGCATGGCTACCAATCTCCCATCGCCAGTTGCCTGAAATTTCAAGGCTTTAAGCAATCTTCTGGAGATTTGGCTAGTCAACTCGCATTTATCAGATCGATCCTTAGCGTCCGAATCAGTCATGTGCAAATGTTTGGACGAGCACACATCAGACGACTTAGGATGCAGCGCGACGTTTGCGGCAATGTACTCCCATTCATCCTTGCAGTAGCCGAGCTCAACGGCGGTTCCAGGAGATACAGGATCCCGAAAGGTATAACGTTGCCCGTGAGTGCATCCTTGATCTTGATGCTCTTCCACATGGCATCTTCCTGAAGTCCCTTGTACTGCTTGGTTTCCTGGACTGGTACTCGAGGAGGTACTTCGATGATGATTTGGAACCCCCATGATGCCGCTCTGCGCGCAATTCTTTGGACGACCTCCCCCCATGGGTAGTCTGTCCGCAATTTGGCCCTTTCAGGGTTGTCAGCGATTTTCCGACTCAGCCACGAATTCTTGCCCAACACCCCTGCACCAATGAAGATTACGGAGTTAGGGTTGTCCTTCCTCGCTTCCACCACATCAACGATGTAGGCGCACATGGCGTCGTCAACTTCTCGCCCCATACTCAGAACATTTACTTGCAGCCCAGGGTCGTAGTGAGAATCGGGAGCATGCTGGGCGATGCAATCCTTGCCTGGAGCATACTCGTTCCACCAGTTCTCCTCATCGACTCCTATCAATGTCCATACCGTCACTGCCTTTGGAGCATCTTTGATAGTGATACGGTACTTCCACCGGCTGTAAGGATTCTTGTAGTCATGGACCAACCTTCCATCGTGGTCGAGGAATTGGATCACCAGACCCTCCTTGGGCTTGTTTTCGGCGAAATTGACCACGTGAGGCACAATTGCTCCATCATATCCTTGATATTCCCTTTTCTGTTCCGCCGCATCATGCCATACATCTTCGTACACCGACGACCATTGGTCATAACCAAATTGAGAGGCTTGACTTTTGGACTGGCCGTTGAAACAAAATCCCTGGTGCAATGTAAAGCCCTGGTACCCCCCATGGATGGCACGCGCCAGTGTGACAACCACCGCTCGCCATTTGGCGGGCAGGGCGCGCACATAAGACTGGCCTAGAGGCGGTTCAGGAGGAGGCAAAAACGGCGGCGCAAGGACGTCCGCAATGGCAGCGGGGCGCAAATGCCCCCGTACCGGATGGTACTGAAACACAGCACGCTCCACATAGCGGTCGAACTTGCCCGGTGTGTCAAGGATAGCAGCACGATCCTCCATCTGGTGCCACTGCCCTTCACGAAGAATCCAAGTCGACCGAAGGTAACGACCAGGCGGCAACGCGGAAGGCGGCCCCCGCAACATGCGCGGGAACTTGACAACCAGGATGGGGTCCACACTGTCATGTTCTTGCAAGCCTTCCTTACTCGACAATCCAGCGCGATACAACCCCTGAGGGAGGATCGGCGTCTGCGTGTAAGGAAAACAAGGCACCTCGCTCTTGAACGAGTAGTGCTGCTGACCCTTCTCATCCGTGCTTTGGGTATGAGTAGGCCGCATCAGATCCATAATCTCTTGGGAGCCGATGAGATCCGGCGGAAAGATGTTGATTAGCTGACACGCATGTGTCCAGGACACGGAATCCTTGAACGACTTGGTGTGTATGTCCGCGACATCTTGGCAGTGACCTCATAGGCAAGAGAAACGTAACCTTCCTGAAAGATAGAATGCATCCATCCAATGCAGATACCGTGGGTACGTTCCAAGTGACGCATAGTCGGATTCTTGCCCGTGCGAATCACCCCGATCATGGTCTGGTTGTCGTCGTAGAAGACGAAGTTGGGGTCTTGCCCCCCAAGCTGCTGCCACAACGTGATAGCAGGCAATCCAAGACGTGACATGGCAAAGTCGGCCGCGACAATCTCGGCCTCAGGTGTGGAATGACTCAAGCACCCCTGCCTTTTGCTAAGTCCCGCCAAGGGAAATCTTGTATGAGAACCTTGAATGTGCAAATGAGCACCGGAGGTAGATTTCAAACTTTCTCCACAACCTGCATAGTCCGCATCTGCAAACAGCCCGATGGACGAGTCCTCCAAGGAGTTCCCGACCCATCCAATCATCATGTGATGTTTGGACTGGTGCACATAGGCCATGAGATGATGAAGAAGAGCATCCTCCTTCTTGGTCCATTTCGTGATCTTGCGTGCGAGATTGTTGATACTGCGCAGAAGATCAAAGCGGCAAATGCGTGCGGCATAAAGCAATTTCATGAGAATGCTGGCTGCCTGCGGAGCAAGTGCGCCGCGATTGGCCTCGTTGATTTCCTCTTCCTCGGGCGCCTTGGGAATAGGTGGAGGCGGAACGAGCCGACCATCCTTATCAACAGGCATGGTGTGTCCACACCACGTGCATCGATGGCTTTTACCTGACTGTGCCGGAGCGCGAGCTGGGTGATTCTTAGTCTCCTCAGCCGGACTCGGCGATGGTACCGTCTTGAATTTTGTCGGATCGAACCCAGTCACGTCGCAGTACTTCTTGACTGTCATGTCCAGGTACGTCTCCATGTCGTAGGTAACGGTCTGCACCTTCGTTTTGTCATGCAACGTTGCCTCGCCCTTGGAGATGCGACAACCCAGATACAAGCCCAGCGGCGTTTCCTCTTCCAATCGAAGTTCTTGGCGCAGCATATCCCAACCCTTGGGTAGATTCTCTTTGGGTCCTGCCATCTTGAGATCATCCACGTAGATGACAAGTAAGAGCTTCATTTGCGGGTGAAAATACAATGATGGCCATTCATCGCCAATCGGCTTGAACCCTACTTTCTGTACCGCGGTGTGGCAATGTTGTTCCCACATGGTTCCTGCGTCAGGATGTCCATATAGAGCTTTGATCAGACGACATACCGGCCTACGGAATTTGTGCCGTTTCGCAGATGGATGCCAGGCTTCATCAGGCAGTTCAACCCAACATGGAGTGCCGGATAGTCTCGCCTGAATGTATGCTTGGATAGCATCCGCCATCTGGACATCGTTGCCAGGAAGGCATCCGTAGTAATCTGCCCATCGTGAGGCGTCAAACGTAGCCGGGGAATTCCCCAAATCCTGAAACAATGCGGCTTCCATATTCTGGTCTTTGACCTGATCACCGAGCAGTACACCTCGCCCCTTGAACTTCCTGGCAGGATCGTCCTCTTTGAGCTGATAGTTCTTCTCGTATATCAGTCCATGTACTCGCGCCATGTGTACTTTCTCACCTTTCTTCTTTGCCTCAGCGACGACGTCGTCATATTCACGCGTAGTTGAGAAGTCAAACACCTCTTGGTCCCACAATCCCTTCCCTTCTTTCATGAAAGCTTCCATGGCCTTGGGATTGTTGATCATCTCCTTGCGTGTGACGGGTCGAGTGACCATGGCATTGAAGCATGATCCTCCTGCATGATTCTTTTCCCGATGTACGTTTCTGTGAGAAGTCGTACACGGCATAGAAGGAATCCAGTTATCATCCATGACCATATTCGCCGGAACGGCCGGCACGACATCTGCCAAGAATTGTTCCTGTGTATATTGATCCACATAGGACTGTGCCCATGACCAACCATCGTCGTCATCAACGGATACGTTGAGTTGCAGATCGATTTCTTCACATGGGACAATTTTGGGAAAGATCATGTTGTCTAAAATCTTGGTGACTATCCTCTTTCCTATCACAGCCTTCTTCCGGTCTTTCTTGGCAACTCGAGCTTTATCTCGCTTTTCTTTCTTGTATGCTGCCTTCTTCTCCGCTTCGCTCATCTTCTTCCATGCTTCCGGAGAATAAGAATGGATAGGTCGCCGTGTAGGAAGAGTTCGTCGACCGTCACTTCGGATCTTATACGGAACTCCCCTTTTGTCGATCTTGCAGGCTTCACCGTCATCGGTGCGATATACAATGCCGTCCCCTTTCTTCCCCGTACTCCAATGTTCAATCTCCTCGGGAGCCAACTTCTTTTCTTTCAAGATCTTGATAATCTCTCCAGGTTCTTCGATGTCTCCTTCGGGGATGAGTCTACCGGTTGGACCGACTTCGCGGGGCGATCGTCGATCTTTCCCAGTGACCTTTGGTTCAGAAGGAGGCGGTGCTGCACGTAGACCTAGCTCTTCATCTAGTTCTTCGAGTCTTTTTTCTCCTATGGCATCAATAGCTTCATGCTCTGCTGACTTGAAGACTTCGCCGAGCGGCTCCGTCTCAATGTCAGATGGATCTATGTCCTGTAAGTCAGGATCTTCTCCGGGATCCGGTGGAGGAAGAAGTCCACTTGGATCATCGTCATCCCCGTCGCCACCATTTCCTCCGGGCGGACCGTCACCACCGTCATCGACGTCTTTTATCTCCTTGCCAGCGAGGTCAACGTTGTCCCTGAGTCCCTCAATGGTTGAATTCATCCTTTCGTACTCGGCTTTCAGGGGAAACGTTATCTCCTCTGGGAAGTAGATAACTTCTGTCTCGTACGGTCTCATCAACTTCCTGGGAACAGATGCGTCCATCGACAGGTTCGCGTTGGCAAATTCCTTCATATCCCAAACGCGATACTTCTTGGACCATCCTTGACCAGCAGTGATGATGTATCCGGCAAAAATGCCTGGGATCCCCTTTGGATCGAATTTGTTGCCATATGTCTTCGGCCTTGTGTCCGTCGGCTTGAAGAAGACTTTGGCCCCAAAGGGTATTGCTTTTCCCTCGAAGTCCTTTCCAGTCATTCGCTTCCATGCTGAATCACCATCGCCCTCCACGTCTTCAACGTTGAGGTTCTGCATCACGCAATTAAGCGCAAAGGACCAGTATTGAGCGGGCAATCCGGCGTGTAGCATGGATGCTGCGACTGTGTTGCTCACTTCTTGATTTGATCGTTCAGCGAGTGAATTGTTACTGGGTTTCCCTGGAAGGGAATGATCTATCACGATCTTCAACTGCGCCATAGCTGAATCGAACTCTGGTGCTTCATCACTATACGCCATATGAATCTTGCGCCTTCCCATTAGGCGTCTGATGGCCATGACGACCTCGTCAGTGCTCCTTGAAGCCGTGTGAATCGCTGCGATCATTTTGGTGGCAATGTCTCTGATGACCAGAACTTCACGTGCTCCATCATCGAGTCCGATACCTGCTTCGGCGGCCTTGCGCATATCGAGGAAGTCGAACGTCACAAGATCCCCCCAGTGTTTGATCACACGTTGAAACGCACCTCGTTGTGTCCGCAAGTGCTTCATCTTCGCGCGTATGCACGATTCGCAATATGGATTGCGGTAGCGATGAGTACACAGATGTGCCAACGTCTTGGCTTCGGCTTTAAGTGTTCCGACTCTGGCCTTGCGGCTCGGCGCACCGTCGCCTTCCACATCAACGATCAGCTCATCGTCACCATCCAATGGAATTTCACCCACTCCTTTTCCTTCGTCGTCGTCCGGAGGGCGTCCGGCCTCGGACTCTGGTACTTCTTCTATAGGAGGTTCTTGGGGTTCAGGATCAGGAGGTCGTTCGTGATCATCACCTTCTTCTTCTGCTCCAATCTCGCTCGGTGCAGCTTCAGCGGCAGCTGCGACGCTGACGTCAACGTTGCCCGCTGTCATCGCACCCTTGAAGATTTCGGTGATCGCTTTGGCCTCCGGATCATCGTGAACCAATGACTTGGAACTCCCGGCACGAACGTACGGGATGTCACCGTTCACGAACAGAGATATTCTCTTGCCCTGCGGGTTGATCATGAATGGTTCCCTTCCGGGAGGCCACACAAACCCGTAGTTGAAGTTCATACATCTCTTACCTATGGAAAGCACCGACGGTGTGTCGTCCAACACATAAGCGTTGATCGGTTCCTCGAACGACTCAGTCTGGAAATTCGACACGAGATCGGTATCGGTGATCCCATTGGCTGTCTGAAATGATATGGGCTCTGGAGTCACGAGTGTTTCGAGACTGTGCTTCTCGATCTTCTTCTGAGATATGAGGTCATGACCACACCCAGTGTCCATGAGAAACTTGATCTTCTTCTTGAGGATGACTGGTTGAACCATGCATTTGAATAAGCCTTGATTGATGATCCGTTTGCTGTGTGCAGCATCGAGTTCGCGCTCCACGATGGAATCTTCACCGTCGTAGAACGAAACTTCTGCCACTCGAGACGTTCCTGGGATTCGTACGAATGAAACTCGATCCCCACATTGATCCTCATCGTCGTCAACCATGTCTCTCATGATCTGTGCCCTCAATCTCGCTTTGTGCTTGGCGAATTCCAAGCTCACGGCGCGATCCTCATCATTGATAAACGCTTCCATGTCGACGTACTTCACCTTCCGCTCTTTGTCTTTCTTCGATCTTCTAGGACACGAAGAAATGAACTTCACGTCGTTTGCAAATGTCACATTGCGCTTTATCACTTTTCGGGTCGACGTAGTCGTTCCCGAGGATTCGTCATCTGTTGAACAATCCGAATCAGCGTCGCTGTCAACGGATGGACAATCTGACTCCTCCTCATCTTGTCTTGAAGATCGCTTTCATATAGCCGGAGCTGATGGATTCCACCTTCGACACAATCTGATGGCGGGTGCCGCAGGGAGTGCCTTGGCCTTGGCATTCGGCTTCGCTGGAGCTGCCTTCGCTTCGGATTTAGCTTTAGCTTTTGCCTTCGGTTCCGGAGCTGGGGTAGCCGCTGCCTCATGCTTGAAAGGACAATTCTCTCTTGAGCACGAGCCTGTGTTCTTGAACGAGTAGCATATCCTGTTTCCTCCTCCTCCAGATGGACGTGGAGTTCTCGTCCTCGGCGTGAAGGGTCGCTCTGGAGTCTTCTTCGAGTGACTGAATGGACACTTATCGCCATTTCGACACCCTGCATCTGTGAAATGGAACTTGCAGCGGATTTGCTTCTTGCTTTTGTCACCTCTGTTGTCCGCTGACTCACTCCTCGTCTTCTTCTTGGGCTTTGGCTTGGTCTTCGCATGACTCTTCGCTTTGCTTTGAGGTAGTACAGGCGTTGCTTTATCCGGCTTGGTCGGCGAAGCCTTGACCTTTGCGGATGTAGCTGCGTTAGGCGTTGGTTTCTCGGGTACCTTGGCCGGTGCAGCAAGCAAATCCTTGCCCTCAAGCATCTGGCGCAAGCCAATTTGGGTCTGAGTTAGATTTGACTGTTCTCGTCTCCGCATGATAGTACGATCAATGATCTTCATCAGGTTGTCGTACGATCGGTCTTCATGATTGTAG